>CM072525.1:56106873-56206873 GCA_036898135.1 Oncomelania hupensis | reverse complement strand
CCCCCACTCCACCCCTTGTTTCCGGTATAAGACCACCTATTATAAGACCGTTTTTTCTCAGATTTTGGACGGTCGTATACCGGAGGTTCCACTGTATTCCGAGCTAAGAAACGTGATCACATCACACCTCTACTACATTCCATTCACTGGCTTCCTGTGCAAGCACGCATAGAGTACAAACTCTCTGTTCTCTGTCACAACTTCTTCACAGATTCTTGTCCTTCCTACCTTGCTGATCTACTGTCTGTCTACTCCCCTTCACGCACTTTAAGATCTTCTGCTGACACTCGCACACTCAAGGTTCCCGTCACCCGCACTAAGACATACTGCCAACGTGCATTCGCTTACTCCGCACCTAAGCAGTGGAATTCCCTTCCCTCCCATATCCGCAACATACAATCAACACAAGCATTCAAAAAGGCCCTCAAAACCCACCTCTTCAAACTGCATTATTCAGACTGATTTGTATCCCGCTGCCATTCTCCCCTCTTTTGTCTCTCTCTGATCCGTAAGTGTACACACGGCTGTAAATATTTATACTGTTTTTCCTCCTGGGCCTAACCGGGCATATAAATAGCTGTGAATAGGTTTTTGCTATTCTATTTCTGTCTTTTTTGTCATTTGTGTACATAGTTGTAAATAGTCTTTTTGTAATTTGTGTACATAGTTGTAAATAGTTTGTACCTTTACTGTTCCGTCTTTTAGTGTATTGTAGCAAAAGCGATGTTTTTTCGTGTGCATGTATTTATATGTAATGACTATGTAAAGTGTGGTGAGTCTGGTCATAGGCTGGAGTACCCGCTATATAAAAATCCGTTATTATTATTATTATAAGTACAGACCGTCTACCTACACACCAGCTCAATGCCTATGTGAGCAGCACTCTTAGGTTCTCCCACATTTTGCTGGCTGCAGGCTATTTATAGCTTGCCTACACCCTCCCTTTTCAGTGAAAGGAAAGGAAAGGAAAGAAGAGCACCGGCGAAGCTATTTATAGCTAGCCTGGCTGAACTAGCTTCACAACCTAAAAGCTTTGGTCGAGTCGGTGTGCCTAAATGAGCTTACACTATGCTGCTTAACATGGATAAAAATGGAAAACAAAACTGGGCATCTAAAATTCGCCAAATCCTGTCAGATTGTGGTTTTTATTTTGTCTGGTTGCAGCAAGGTGTTGGAAATGTTAACGTTTTCTTGAAAGAATTTAAATTACGTCTTCAAGACATGTTTGGACAAGAGTGGAATGCTGCCATTCACTCAAAAGAGCGTTATTCATTATTTCAATCATTTAAATATGATTTTAAAGAAGAAAGCTACATTACCAACATTGACATACATTGTTTCCTCGTTGCACTGACTCATCTCAGATTTGGCGTTCTTCCAATAAATAGCAATATGTATAGATACTCCGAAACAGTCAGTGATAAATATTGTATTTTTTCCAAACAAGTTATTGAAGATGAACAACACTTTTTGTTTAATTGTCCTCTGTATGACGATCCCGCTTCCTAAGCAACCAGCCAAGTAATGTTTCCAATCTCCTGTCATTACACAACAGTAAATGTTAAACAACAGTTAGCAAGTATACTTATCACGCCATTTGTAGAAGAAAGAAATTAGCTGAAGCTATTGGCGATATCTAGATATCCCGCTGCCATTCTCTCCTCTTTTGTCTCTGTCTGATCCTTAAGTGTATACACAGCTGTAAATATTTATACTGTTTTTCTTCCTGGGTTTTACCGGGCATATAAATAGCTGTGAATAGGTTTTTGCTATTCTATTTCTGTCTTTTTTGTCATTTATGTACATAGTTGTGTATAGTCTATTTCTGTCTTTTTTTGTCATTTGTGTACATAGTTGTAAAAAGTTTTTACCTTTACGGTTCCGTCTTTTGGTGTATCGTAGCAAAAGTGATGTTTGATTGAGTGCATGTATTTTTTATGTAATGACTATGTAAAGCGTGGTGAGTCTGGTCATAGGCTGGAGTACCCGCTATATAAAAATCCGTTATTATTATTATTATATTTCTAATGTCCATTCTCATTACCAAAAATGTTAACTAGGTAACGCTTTTTGTTTGTCTTAAGATAATTAAAATGTGTCATGTTTTTTTTTCCTCAACTGCTTATGACATATATATATATATATATATATATATGTGTATATGTATGTGTATATATGTATGTATGAGTATATGTGTGTTTATGTGTGTGTGTGAGTGATTGTACTGCTGTTGTCGTTTAATTGGTAGGGAAAGTAAATCCGTTTTTTGTGAATTAGTGTTGCTTTGTAGAAACAAACCTTTTATGCAGTGCTGGTAGTATAGACTTTACGTATGATACAGACATGCCTACCCTCAATTTGAAGTTTCCGTATTAGCTTTTTCAAATTTCAGTATTACAATTACGATTTCTGTATTTACTTTAACTACCTTGTTTTTGCACTCATCCTTTTTTTATATTATGCGAAGAATCCAGTGATAGATTGATTTGCTGCCACAATGATCTTTTTCTTCTTCAAAGCCTCGTAATTCTTCATATACTGTGGGCCTTCCGCGTGCCGCTTGATGTCGTTCATATCACCGGTGGAGATGCCAAACTGGTTGGCACAAATCGTACTTTTGAGTCAGTGCTGCCGCGAATAACGAAAAGACACTTTTCCGAATACGAGGCAAGAAATGTCTGACCATTGCGCGTTTTTTTTTAAAGATTCAGATTCACAATCACTTTGCTTAGCCATTCGTTTGAACGCCATGTTTTAAATTCTGTCTTACGAGCACCGATCTTTACTGCGACTGTGCAAAAACGGGTTCGGCAAACTTCGGTGCCTCTACCGGAAACTTCCATGTCACAGGTCTCCACTGCGACTGCGCATTGCGGCATTAAACCTTCGGAAAAAGGTCATGCGGTGCATTACCACAGGCTAACGATTTCGATTTTTTTTCTTTATTATTTTTTTTTTATTTCCGTACCGTAAAACAAATATCCGTATTTTCTTGCCGAGTTTTTCAAATTTCCGGAAAAAATACGGAAATTCCGTACGGGTAGGCATGTCTGATGATATGGCAGAAGAGTATCACTTGCTACTGTCCCTTCTCCCACTGTACCACAAGCGTGTGAATGTCAGACCTGTTCACCCCTACCAATTCCAGTCAGGAGTAAGCAGACTGTCAGGAGTTTCATCTGTCTGTCAGGAGTACTGTACTGGAATACATTTTTTGAGAGATTGAGAAAACAGAAAACAAAAAGACAGTTAAATTTACTACAAAACACACCAAAAAGTACATTTGAAAAAGCATTCACTTATTTATTGCTTTAGCAATAAACGAGCTTATTGTGCATTGGTTAGCCTGCTCTTGTTGCAACTGCTTGTGTCTACCACAGTTCACGTGCCTTTCAATGTAATTTCTACCGCCGTGCGCAACGCTGAAGTCAAGTTTGCAAATTTTGCAGTAAGCATAGTTTTCAGACCTTTCGGAGCTCGTTAAGCACTTATGCAGTTCTGAATAAGAAGCATTCCACTTCTGCGTATGAAGCATCTTCTTTTTGGGTGGTGTTTGTCCACCATCTTCTGCGTTTTTTCTTTTCGGCATCGCGAACAGACTGGTCACTTCGAAAACATGCACAAATGCTCGATCACACAGGAAAGAAAGTGCGAGAGCCAGAAATCGAAACTTGTACAGGAAATTCCAGTTTTTGTCTTATTACGGAAAACTTACGAAACGGAAGAAAAAGCATCTTACTACCGAAATTTTTTTTTTTTTTTCATCGCTCGCGTTTGAAACGGGAGTTTTTGTTTTCAAAACGGATAAGCGGATTTTTACAGTCAAAACAGAGAAAATCCGGTCAAACCGGAGGAGTGAACAGCTCTGGAATGTGTATGTCATCGCTCATGGGGCGCGTTTGTTTGCAGGAGCAAATGGCCATAAAGCAATAAACTGTCAAAGTCAAAGTTTCTCTCTCTCTGTTATTCTTTCAATATTATTTATTTTGACTTCACGATGTATAACTCCTTGTTGTGTTTGTTGTTTAGCGCGAGATGCAGAGCTGTGCTGTATGATGCACAAGTTTTTCAACCTGGAGCACACATTGGTGGCTATGTTCTAACTCCTGAATTATTAATTTACATGTTAATGAAGAAATGTTAGAATTTGTGTCGACTACATACAAAGTGAAATCACATACATACAACTGGTGTCATTCTATTTGTATTGTTGTGTATCTACTAGTTTTTCTTCTCTTGAGACCAAGTAACCTAGTCTTTTGATTAGTAATAAGCATTTCTGAAATTGAGCCAAATGATACTTTAAAGCCCGAGAACAAATATAAATTTTATGTGACCAAGCACCGTGATCAGTCTCTCACACCGCATTGGAATTCTAATAAAAGAACGGCCGATAGAGGTAGCATAATGCCCCATCTATCTAAAAGTCTTACCCTCTAGTAAGATAAACGTATCTTCCCCAGAATATCATCACAAGTATAATTTTTGCAAGTACCTTTTTCTGATGATTCAAAAAAGGAGGCAAGCTCTATCAAACTCAAGGACTGCCATTGTTATGTGAGAGCACTTAGGTATTTCAAGCACTGTCTGGTCAGGGCCTTGTGTGTGCGTGGGTGTGTGTGTGTGGGTGCGTGTTAACTTTTTCAACAGAAATTGTCCAACTCTGACATATGAGCTGTATTTGTTGGCTTTCTGTCATTAAAATTTCCACTTCTCTATCTCTCTCTCTCCCTCTCTCTGTGTTATTCTTTCAATAGTATTTATTCTGACTATATATTATATGACTATTTGAGTACAAAAAAGTGGTTACAAACCATAAACACACAAAGTTGAAAACATGCAGTCTACAATAATAATAGATTCATAAAGGCACATCTCTCGCTGTGCCACCAGGTCATCGGCAGCAGTTTGTAGGCTGAGAACTAGAAACAGCAGTAGTACCAGTGCCACCAGGTCATCGGCAGCAGTTTGTAGGCTGAGAACTAGAAACAGCAGTAGTACCAGTGCCACCAGGTCATCGGCAGCAGTTTGTAGGCTGAGAACTAGAAACAGCAGTAGTACCAGTGCCACCAGGTCATCGGCAGCAGTTTGTAGGCTGAGAACTAGAAACAGCAGTAGTACCAGTGCCACCAGGTCATCGGCAGCAGTTTGTAGGCTGAGAACTAGAAACAGCAGTAGTACCAGTGCCACCAGGTCATCGGCAGCAGTTTTTCATTTACTAAATCTTTTTCTTCATCATTGTTTTTTTCTATTTCATCAATGTCTGAAACTCTTTCAGAAGATCGGGAAATCAACACAGAATCATAGTACGCATTTTCAGTTGTACAACTGCTTTAAAACTTGTCTCGAGCGTGAAAAATATATTGACTCTCTGCATTCCAGTAATTATCTGAGAACTCTCGCAAGGTTTAGGATTTGGGTAGCAGAAATTAATGCACAAAAGTTCCGCTTTTCGGAAAACCCTGCGAAACAATTGTTTTCCTTTTGTCCACAGGCAGTGGAAAACGAAATTCATGTTATTTTTCAGTGCCCATTGTATACAAAACTTCGTCAGAAATGTTTAGTCATATTGAGACATGTTTCACTGCGGTTGCAGCTTGTCAATTTATTAAAAAGCTAGAATTATGACATGCAGTATTCAGAGGTGCCAACCCCTTAATCTTCTTGTCAGTATTTCCGGACCTGTTTGTCAGTATTTTTTAACACTTGTCAGTATTTTTTTCTCGCAAATCCCAGCCTATGACACTATAAAGTAACGACAGGCTTCCCTCTGAAACAGCAGGCTATTTTCAGTCCTCTAAAATAACGATGAAAATCAGCTTGTTGAACACCACACTTTTACTCTAAAATCACCATGAAAATCAGCTTATTGAACACAGAGATGTTCGGTGAGTGCAAGAGTACTATTATGAGACCAGAAACCGGTACAGAAGCACCGCTGGCAAAGACAAACGATCGGCAACTTCTCCGTATTTTTATAAAAGCTACCGTATTTCCGTATTTAATTCACTTCGCCGGAATTAAATACGGTCAATCCATACTGGTTGGCACCTCTAAGTATTCAACAGCAGAAATGGGATGACAAAAATGTAGTAATTCAGTTTAGAGATAAATAGATAGGATTCAATAAAACTTGACGTTAATTGACCAGTCTCCTAAAGGGAAACACACATGTGCTAAATTAACCTCCTTCAGACAGTCCCTCCAGATACTATCCGACAGACTTAGCGAACCAAGACTGTAGTTAGCTCACGCAGCAAAAATGACCAGGACTTCTTACCTGTTAACTAGCCATGCGACTCTTATCTCTATTAGATCTACCCTGTTTCGGCTCTGACATTCCAAGTGAGACGTAATTCAGCGTGTCCCACAAAAAGGACATGTGGGGGAAATTTTCAAACTAAAAAAAAGATTCCTGTATGCGCGAGATTAACTAAAAGTAAAAGGAGAATTCAATGATTGGTCAGAGGAAGTAGAACCCCGTGAATATCCCCATACCCAGAACCTTAGCTCTTCAGTCCAATACTAAGTAGAACCCCGTGAATATCCCCATACCCAGAACCTTAGCTCTTCAGTCCAATACTAACTACAAAGCCACCAAGGAACAAACTGCAGTGGACGCTTATCCTCAGCTCATCAAGAAAGTGATAGGCTAGAGAAGGTTTCATGATTCTCAGAGGCTAGAAGTTAACACTAATTGTTTGATATGTGTATGTTTATATTATATTGATTTTTAATGTATTAGTATGTTTATATATATATATATATATATATATATATATATATATATATATATATATATATATATATATATATATATATATATATATATATATATATATATATATATATATAACTATATATATATATATATATATATATATATATATATATTCACAGATACCGATTATTATGTTGTACATGTTGATTGTGATATCTTAGTTTTAAGATTCTGATCGAAGTGTGCACATGGGAAACTCGGCAGGTGTCTGATGCTATAGACTCCATGCCGAGGGTACCGCATACCCATATATCTGAATAGAATATTGTAGCCAGAGTTCTAAATTTTACAGTTCAGCTCTGGGACGGTTTGTGGAGTCAAACGCATGACGCCTGCTCCCCTGGTAGAGAAATAGATCATCCAGATTCTACCTTGCCACATCCGAACCCTGTAGCTACAAGACTCACCCGATCATCCTCAGAGGCAAGAACCCTCAACGTGATCAACAGACGTCGACCACCAAGACAATATTATTAGACTAGTTACGAAAACATGAACACTATTCAAATTGCTTTGCAAATGATGAAGAAAAACCGCTAACGACATACCCAGCACACTGAACAATTACAGTTATTAATTTACATGTTAATGAAGAAATGTTAGAATTTGTGTCGACTACATACAAAGTGAAATCACATACATACAACTGGTGTCATTCTATTTGTATTGTTGTGTATCTACTAGTTTTTCTTCTCTTGAGACCAAGTAACCTAGTCTTTTGATTAGTAATAAGCATTTCTGAAATTGAGCCAAATGATACTTTAAAGCCCGAGAACAAATATAAATTTTATGTGACCAAGTACCGTGATCAGTCTCTCACACCGCATTGGAATTCTGATAAAAGAACGGCCGATAGAGGTAGCATAATGCCCCATCTAAAAGTCTTACCCTCTAGTAAGATAAACGTATCTTCCCCAGAATATCATCACAAGTATAATTTTTGCAAGTACCTTTTTCTGATGATTCAAAAAAGGAGGCAAGCTCTATCAAACTCAAGGACTGCCATTGTTATGTGAGAGCACTTAGGTATTTCAAGCAATGTCTGGTCAGGGCCTTGTGTGTGCGTGGGTGTGTGTGTGTGTGGGTGCGTGTTAACTTTTTCAACAGAAATTGTCCAACTCTGACATATGAGCTGTATTTGTTGGCTTTCTGTCATTAAAATTTCCACTTCTCTATCTCTCTCTCTCCCTCTCTCTGTGTTATTCTTTCAATAGTATTTATTCTGACTATATATTATATGACTATTTGAGTACAAAAAAGTGGTTACAAACCATAAACACACAAAGTTGAAAACATGCAGTCTACAATAATAATAGATTCATAAAGGCACATCTCTCGCTGTGACAGCGTCAATAAACAACATTATAAACATAAATAAATGCATTCACACCTCCATTCTGGCAACGTGACGAGCTAGTTTCTCATGGTAATGGATGTCTAGGGCCTGTTTGTTGAGTTCCAATGCTTCCTGCACCTTGCCATCCTGGACCAGGAGTCTGGTATGCTTCACCAGCTGCCCAAAAAAAAAAAAATATATATATATATATATATATATATATATATATATATATATATATATATATAATATATATATATATATATATATATATATATATATATATATATATATATATATATATATATATATATATATATATATATATATATATATATATATATATATATATATATATATATCACCAAGACAGTTTTGTCTACATGATCCTGGAAGGAAACTTTTTCTATTAAAACACAGTGGTATTGCATCAGAAAAAAAAAACAGATATGCTACTCCAAAAATAGGGCACTTCTCAACAGGCACCTTCTGGCAAAGTCTCAAGTTATGAATGGGCTTGGGATGGCCTATTACCTCAGTTGATAGTGAGCTGGTTTCCTATGCCAAAGGTCGTGAGTTCAAACCCCACAGAGGACAAACCTATGTGACTTCACAGAGGACAAACTTTTGTGACTTCACAGAGGACAAACTTATGTGACTTCACAGGGAACAAACTTTTGTGACTTCACAGGGGACAAACTTATGTGACTTCACAGGGGACAAACTTTTGTGACTTCACAGGGGACAAACTTTTGTGACTTCACAGGGGACAAACTTTTGTGACTTCACAGAGGACAAACTTTTGTGACTTCACAGAGGACAAACTTTTGTGACTTCACAGAGGACAACCTTATGTGACTTCACAGAGGACAACCTTATGTGACTTCACAGGGAACAAACTTTTGTGACTTCACAGGGGACAACACATACATATAAAATGCCTACATTGCTAAATAATAACATCATAGGAAGCCCCAGTGACCACCTGGCAGAAAGCGTCCAATATTCCCAAGCTGATCCAACAGACCTCATACACAAACAAGGAGTCTTGTCACGGAAGAGTTTTCAAGAAAAAAAGTAGATGACTGGTCTAGCGAAGAAGAAGATAGTATAGCAGATTGATAGAACAGAGCAGGAATGAGAAAGAGCAAATGAGAAAGACAGCGACAGTGGGAATTTAAAGCACTAAATTTCCAGAAAGTGGGGATACTACCCAGCAAACCAGCCCGATCGGGGCCCCACTGGGGCAGCATAGGGCATCCCGACTTTTGTCGGGTTTTAGTAGGGACCCACATAGCCCTACAAAAACCCGATGCGTAGCGGAGTCTAGAAATGTAACGATTCGCCCTCCCGTCTGCAGCCCGATTCTGCCCCACCACAAAGCCACACTGCGCACACGCTAACATAGGCCTACTCTCGCTTCTAATTGGCTAAACTGTCTGGAATGTTTCGTCTGCTTCACATATGCTGCGGCGTATGTATGTGAAAAATATTTATACAAAATCAATTCAGCAAGATATAATTATTAAATTGTGCTTATAATTCTTAATTTTTATCATACAATATCATAAAATACAATATGTAAAATAGTGTTACAGTGTTTCTTTTAACTATTGTATTTATTTATACATTATAAGTCAAGGGTAAATTTCCGTGCCCATTACTGCTGGTCTTTTCCGGTTGTACTTAGGCGCCAATTTTCTACAGTTTTCTTCTAAGATCTACAGTTGCATGTGCTCGGATATTGTGTTTGCCTGCGAAAACCTATTTCTATTTTCACTGTGGTTGTTTTTTTGGGTGCTTTGCCTATCGTTTATGTATTTACACACGATTTCGATAGCGACGAAGATCACGTTAATATATTGTTATCGAAATGGTGTGTAAATACTTAAGTGGGACACACCAAGGACTTCCGAAAACAAAAACGCCTGTGCCGACAGTCCCTATTAACACCAGACATCTCAATTCTTTCTTCATGCAATCACATATCATAAACAATATGTGGGATATGATTTTAGGGTAAATCAGCATTGGCCAGGGATGGGGCATTATCGGGGTTGTTTCTGGCTTAAGTTGGGTTACAATAGGGTTGGTGTTGGGTATCCTGACGTATGCCCGATCTTTGCCGGAATCGGGTTACCGTTCGGCAAAGGTTGGGTTACGGTCGGGTAAGTTTTGGGTACCCCGACGATCGCCCAATCTTTATCGAAAGTCGGGCTACTGTTTGGCGAACGTGGGGTTACGATCGGGTAAGTTTCGGGTAGCCCGACGATCGCCCGATCTTTACCCGAATCGGGCGCGAGTCGGTTCCAATTTCCATTTGCCCGATCGGGCCCCGATCGGTAGCCCGATCCGGGCCCCATCGGGCTGCCCGATGCGGGCCCCATCGGGCCCCGAAATTGTGGTTAGCTGGGTATTTATACTGAAACCTCTGGCACCCCAACGGGTGACTTCGCCAGTTAAGTTCTTACTACTCCTTTGTCTACTCCTTTTTATTTCCTATATTTATTTGATTTTGGGTTTTAGCGACATTTATATTTGGCTGAGTGTGTTAAATAAGTAATGTATTCTCCCAAAGATATCGTCCATAATTGCCTTCAACGTGCAAGTTTACAATTACATCCATATTTGACATGGACATTTTTTGCAGGGGTGGGAGGAGGGAGGGGGGTGGGGGAAGGCAGATTAACAGAAGATGTTTGCCAGCTCTGCCGCAGGAATTCAGTTTTCCCCTCCTTTCACTAGAGGTCTTGAATAGTCTGAATGACCGCCTGACCAATGAAGCACTCTTGCTTGAAATGGTCAGTACCCTGATAGTTTTGTTTTCTCTATATGTGTAGGATTACTTTTATTCTCACTATAATAACTTCTTGTTTTTAACCTCAATTTTTAGATGGTTTAGTTATGTACTGTCAGATTTAAAATGCATATTTTTTTTATATAGACCAGATTTTATTAGCATACAGATTATGTGTGTATATATGACTGAATCGAGGTACTGTGTAAATTTTTTTTTTTTTAGAATTGTATGTGCACCGGTTATCTGAAGCTCTCTCAGCATTGTGATTGTGTATTTATGAATTTTGGAAATACTGTAAACAAACATTTTCTTCAACATACATAAAGTTAAAATCAGCGACTGTATCGCTTTTTTCAATGGCCAGGTCAACCACCTTCACAGTGAAAGCTGCATCCTAGGCATTTTGTCTAGTTTTCATTTTCGGCACGACAAGGGCATGTGCTTGAGCAAATGATCTGAATACTTCAGTGTATGAGTAGGTACTCCAAAGTGATTTCTGATTTTCTTTAACTCAGTTTGGACACTAAAGTATTTACATAGATCTTTTTATTCTGAACACAGTGGTATATTTTTTTCCCCATAGGACAAATAGGTAAAAAGTTAATGTTTGAAAATGGTGAATGTTGGTGTTTTTTTGGCAACTTTTTGGAATTGAAGAAATTGACAACTTTGGAGTCTCAAAGTGAAGCCAATATTGATACCAGAAAGCTGATTTTTGACAGGTAACCCCTTCGTATGTTATACTCCAAGCCCAATTTTCTTCAGGCCTATCCCATGTAATGTTTAGCTGTTTTGGTGCTTCAAAGTTGGGAAATCATCAAATTCTCATGCGTGCCGGCAAATTAAAGGCCTACTAGTGTGCTACTATGCTCAGCACTCGTTTCGCTGAATAGGCCTACAAGTTCGCCATGGCCGCAAGATAACCCGAAAACCGTTTGTGTACACTTTTCTATGGCAAAGCGCACCGTGATAGAGTAATGCACAAATTAATAAATACCCTAGTTTTATAAAGGAAAGTCTGCTCTTTATTTCTTGCTAATTTTTAAAATTCTATTTAAAATCAAACTTACATCAAAACCGCTTTAACCACTTTGTTCGGTTCGTAACAATACTTTCACACATCAGACCCCGCCATATTTGATATGTAAATGAAGCTAAGTATCCGAACTTCTCATTGGTTCTTATTTTTAGGCTATCCAATGAAATATCTTAAAGCACTTAGAGTTTGAAACGAGCCACCTCGCAGCAGACACGCTGACATTTTGTTTTGCAGTGGCATTCAGCGCTCGAATAGAGGCGTATTCAAAAGCTGTTTTCGAGGAATCTTTCGCATAAACATGCATTAAAAACAACACAGATGTAAAGCTAAAGCTTTCAATTTTTATTTGAATACAGCCACTGTTCGTTTTGATGCAGTTTTACATTAATAATAAGTGTTGAAAGTAAAGTCAAAACGGAGTCAAAACTGCCGAGCGGACAAGAGCCAATGAAGGCTTTGGAGTACCTAGTATGAGGCATTGATTTTAAAAAAATGAACAGCTAACACTGTAACAATGTGAACAGTTTACACTTCAACATGGAGCTCATAGAAAACTTCATTAACAAAAAACACGGTACAGTGAGTTACAGAGAAGCAAAGAAGAATAGACGATGGCTCAATGCTCATGCTGCACTGTTGTTTTAAGCCACAGGGTTTAAAGCTGAGGGGAGTGAAAAAAAGGTTGCGGCAATTAGTCCAAAATTTACGGTACTAGAAAATAGCCCAACTAACCATGTGTTGAATTCTTTTTCCCAGTTGACCATGACACTGACAGGCAGAGCAATCGTCACAGCCTGCACTTTCTGCATGTCATACAGCCCTGACAGTAAGGCTATCACCTGTATCATCTTCCCTAATCTGTAATACATAAACAATAAATCATCAACAGATAGCATGTATTAAACCACATTGACAGCATACTAAGTCCTGCTTGGTCAAGCTTTACCACAACATGTATTGTTCTCAGTTAAATCTAAAACTAAGAGCAGAAACTAGTCTACAGTGCAGAATAAATAATTTATTTTCAAGCATTGGCATAGTTTTTTTTAATCTTTGCCATTGTTAAAAGATGGAATTAAAGAAAAAAAAAGCTCAAAATTGTGCATTGTACCGATTTTGTCAAATGGTCTTTACAGTTGTTCCTTACTACATTCTGCGGAACATGCCCCCTTCCCCCACACCTCCATTACATTTTGTAGTGCAAGGGAGATAAGGGTGTGTGGTTCAAAATGGTCAAGGCTGGGGAGATGACAGCCATCCCCTCACCTGAGGACCAATTACAACAAAGGCACAATGATGTACGAGCAAACTTATTTTGGTAAGTTTATGTAGAATGATTGCGTGTGCAGGCTGTTTGCATTTTATATTGTCCGCTATCGAAGTAAGTGTAATAATATGAATGCTACTAACAGTCTAAGTACTAAGTACAATCCTGGCAGACTAAGTCTGACATTTGTTTTGCTGATGGATGAATTGAAATTTCTGGCCATTGAACATTCTGGCTTTAGCCTCCCTCCTCACCCCTCTCCTCCCCTTGTATAACTCACCCCATATCTCCAAGAATGCCAGCTTCCACAAGCACAGCACGCCTTCCTTCTGGTGGCTGTATAGTTTAGAACTTATGTTTTATTGGAGGTAGAACCTGAAATCCTTTCCCAGCTGCACCATGCCTCCATCATCTTCTTCCTCCTCCGCATCACCACTGTAGTTTGTGAGATACTCCTGATACAATAAGAAATGAAGAGATTGCAAAAAGTTAACAAAAACACTAACAAAACAATAACGAAAAACAAAACAATTTAAAACATAATAATTATAATAACAAAAAGTACAGCATCCAGAGGAAGTTAATGGCTTTACTAGGAAGTAAGGAACCTCAGAGATGGATTATTTATTGTACCCTGAGCATGCTGCCAGCAGAGTTGTGTACTAAATCAACATTATTATTAGAATACCCAAAACAATCAAATGATAAACTAAGGTTGGGCACTTGAGGTAGTTGGTAGTTACCTTTTCTCCAGTTATTGAAAATCTCAATTATCACGTTCAGTTCTAGTCATGAATAAATTATAACTAAGTGTAAAAACAACATAACATGAAGAAACAAAGTAGAATCCCATTCTTTACCAGAAATTTTGCAAAATGTGAAATCAAACGGAACGTTTTAAAAAAGTGGTTACAAACAACGAACACAAAAAATTGAAAACATGTAATCTACAATAATAATAGATTGATTCATAAAGGCACATCTCTCGCTGTGACAGCGTCAATAAACAATATTATAAACATAATTTATCATAAATAAATGCATTAACACCTACATTCTGGCAACGTGACTAGCCAGTTTCTCATGGTAATGGATGTCTAGGACCTGTATGTCGAGTTCCAACACTTCCTGCACCTTGCCATCCTGGGCCAGGAGTCTAGTATGCTTCATCAGCTGCAAAAATATATAAGTTAATTATGAATGGGCTTGAGATCCATGGCCTATTACCTCAGTGGATAGTGAGCTGGTTTCCTATGCCAAAGGTCATGAGTTCAAACCCTACAGGGAACAAACTTTTGTGACTTAAGTACGAGACTTTCTGGTCACCGAGAGTTTTCTACGTGTAATCGGTTTCATCCCTCCCTTTAATAATACTGTCTTAAAAAGAAACATTTCCAAATAAAACTTTGATTTTCTTTTGTCTTCTGTTCTAATACTATATAGCAACTTTGACACCACGTGTTTGACTTTGTGTGATGAATGTGTTTGTTGTGTATGTAGCAGTGTCTGTAACACATGAGACGATGAGTGTGTATGGTTACATTTAGGAATAAAGCATGGGCAGCATCCAGTATTATTAGTAGTACTTTGCCAGTTAAAACTTACACTATTTGTTACTGAAGGAGTGAAGGGTGCCATCAGCAATGCCGATAGTTAATGAGTCAAATGCAAAGTAAAAATAAAAAATCATGCATGCGTTGCACTTGGCCAATGATTTTGCGTCTCACCATTGGCATTGGGTCCTTTCTTCTGAGCCACCAGGTCATCGGCAGCAGTTTGTAGGCTGAGAACTAGAAACAGCAGTAGTACCAGTGCCTCCAGGTCATCGGCAGCAGTTTGTAGGCTGAGAACTAGAAACAGCAGTAGTACCAGCAAGCCAGAAGAGAATTTCAGTCCTCGCGTTCTGAGGCCTAGGAAGAGCACTGTCAATGAACAAAACTGTTGTCACTTCCGAGTGTCAAGCAAAGAAGACAGCAGCAAAAAGGACAATTGCAGGAAAGACAGCAGCTAAACAGACGTCACCCAAAAAGCAAACAACGAAGAAAAAAAGGACAAAGAAAACTGTTTCAGAAGATTGGGAATTCTTCACACAATCAGAGTCAGACATTGATGAAATAGAAAATAACAGTGGAAAATCAGCAACATTTTCTGTGGAAGATATCCCATCTAAAAAAAAATTAATTAAATCAGTCTCAAAAACGATATTTTTTGTTTTTGTTTTTGTTTTGTTTTGCAATCCAAGAAAACCTATGGCACGACACCATGGGACAAAGATCTCTAAATGTTTCATCATGTTCTGCCATAATTTTTTCATGCATTGGAGAACATTACATTACATTACATTATTATTGCTTTAGGTCCAGCGGACTCTTCTGAGCCAAATCAGGACCGGACAACCCCAGATCCGCATAAAAGATCTGCTGAAACAACCCTAGTGGTAAAACCGAAAGCTCTCCACCAGCCAGTCACTTTACAATAAAGACATCCCACGCAGGGGACGGCTGAGGCTTCACCCCAACTTATCGAACCCCCGTTTACAAAAACAAAATAGAATACAAACATCATTATAAATTATCAACAAAACACATACATACAAAATGCCTACATTGCTAAATAATAACATAGGAAGCCCTAGTGACCACCTGGCAGAAAGCGTCCAATATTCCCAAGCTGATCCAACAGACCTCATACACAAACAAGGAGTCTTGTCCAGGAAGAGTTTTCAAGAAAAAAGGTAGGAGACTGGTCTAGCAAAGAAGACGATAGTATAGCAGATTGATAGAAAAGAGCAGGAATGAGAAAGAGCAAATGAGAAAGACAGCGACAGTGGGAATTTCAAGCACTAAATTTCCAGAAAGTGGGGATACTATTTATACTGAAACCCCCGGCACCCCAACGGGGTGCATTGGAGAATGAACCACGCTTTCTCATGTGATTCGACATATTCGACATAGCGAGCGTTGTGGCCAAGTGGGCTAAGGCGGGACTAACTTGCCTTGTCCACAAGCCAGAAACCAATGGTGCCTGACAGGTGTGGGTTCGAGCCAGCACCTGGGCGTTTTGTTTCTCCGAATATTATTTACTTTCGACTCGGGCAACGTCTCGGGGGTTTTCTCCGGGTACTCCGGTTTGCTCCCTCAGCAAAAATTTCAAAAAAATCACAAATAACGTTAGGTAGGTAGGGTTTGGGCGCGTGAAAAATTGCCCCTTTTTATTTTGCCCACCACAGGATTCGAACCTGGGTCATCTGTATGCCAGGTGAACGCTCTACCACTTGAACTACGGCAGTGGGCTTTACCTTCTTCATAGGCATGGATTATGCTATCACAATTATAGTCTGAAAAATATTTGTGAATGTTACATTATTTTTATCTTAACAAATTCACATTATTTTCTCACATTTGGTGTTTGTGCTTGAAAATGAAAAAATCTGACAATATTCTCTGCAGTGTGTTATTGGAAACTGCTGTTACATTGTGTTCACCATGTTGTAGTTTAACTGTTTTTATTATTGTGTTTTTTTTTTTAGGCTAACAATTTTATGACAGTCATTTGCTATTTTCTATTGCTTTGTTCCAGGTTTGTCTTTGACGAAGCTTCGCACCACTCCTTTGCTCACCAGCCAGATTCGAACCACTCGTCGTCTTCCGGCAGTAGCGGGCTGGACAACTTCAGGGTGGTTGGCATCATGGACCATTCCTCACCTCAGGTTTCTGCCCCAGTATCAACATCAGACAATGGAAGTGGTCATAGGCTGGAGTACCCGCTGTATAAAAATCCGTTATTATTATTATTATTATTAAAACCAGGAAAATGGTATAAATTTTCAAAATCCATTAAAACTTGTTTTAATGTGCTTGTTAGAAGCTGGAATACTGTAGTGTATGGAAATGTATTCAAAATACCAGTGGCAAGCGTACTTTAAAAGAAAATCAAGACCAAAGAATCATTGATGTGAATGTGTGACTGCATGACAGTGTGACACCAGGATGCAATTACATCATTATTTTGAATGACTACATGAATCTAACATGTCTGTGGTGAAAGGTCTTAGCAAGCATGAATCATGTGATAGACAAAAGAATGTAACAATTTTAATCAGTCTTGCACAATCAGAGCAAAAAGCTGTGACACCGTAATGCTGTTACGCCAGACAGGATATTTTATCTTTAACAGGCAATTCTGGACCTAGAAGTAAAGTAATGCCTAAGAATGGTTATTATACAACTAAAGACACTGTTATAATGTTTGGGACAGATTGTACCTACAGGGGTGTGTGCATAGTTATTTTTAGTTTCAGCATAACAACATTACATGTGACCCCAAAATCTCAACTAACGCAAAAGAGACAAACTACCTTTCGTGTTTTTAAAACCATTTAATGGAGAGAAACAATATTTTAGTTTCAATTTAGCGTGAAACTCACAAAAAATTTATTTTTAATAAGATATTGGAGTCTTAATTCGACAGAAGGGATCTCGAGCGCATCATGTGACGCTACGTGAAATTGGTTGTAAAGTTGTAAGCTGTTCAACACATTCCAAGAATAAAATTAAAATCTCAATTTTACATTAAATGTAATCACACCCAAAGATATCTATAGTTAATGATAATGTTATAAATTGTGTTTGTGCTCCCCAGAATTATTCGGAAACCTCTCAAAGGATGACAAACACTATATTTAAAACACGTGTCTTATCGTGCGCATCCGGTTTGAATACTGGCAAAAAGTGTGACACTTCCACAAGTTTTGTGTTCTACGTCAAAGACTGCTTATTGTTCAACATAAAACGTCACTAAATCTCGTGTAGTTAATAAAACCGGAACAGGAAACAATTGCAATCAATCGATAAAGTGTTTGTTTTTATTTTATTTTTGGATTTGAATTTTCCACATAACGTAGCGCATCATCGGGACCCCAAAATATAAATCGGTCCCACACAATTATTGAGAGGTGATAAATATAAAAATTGTGCACCAATTTACTTTTTTTTTTTTTTTTTTTTTATTGTTTTTTTCTCTTTGATTTATTTTTTCTTTGACATCAATACAGCTGTAAACAATGTTCATTTCCAATGTCAATCCGCTATGTATGTCAAAGTATTTTATATAAACATACATATATAAATATAACATTACAATACAGATTAGCTAACTAGGTTACAATAATTAATAATAATGGAATTGAAAAGAAAAAGAAGCCCCACATTACCATTGTTCACTTCAAGTGTTTAGCACAGAAAACAAATTGTAAACATCACATTCGTGTGAAAAAAATATGAATCTTGAAGCAAAATAAAATCAATCCGCGTACACTTAGTCTCTCATTTACTGTAAGTGGGATAAACTTAAAATGAAAGTAAAAAAAAAAAAAATCATAAAAACTTTTTGAAAGCACAGTACAAAACAACCAATCAAAAAGTAATTACATGAATTAAAGTTTAAAAAAAAAAAGTGGGAGGGAAAAAAAAGTTAGTAGAGGGATAGACTGGCGTTGACTTAATGCATTTACAACAAAAGGTAATAACAACCACTTTCGTAAAGATGCACTGCAGCGTTCGATATACAACGAGAGAAAATAAAACGGTTTTTTCTTTTCTTTTCTTTTTTCTCTAACTTATACAAACTACTTCTAGTATGCAACAAGATTACATAAACAAAGATGTATATGGATGCCATTCATTGTACACTTTGTGTGTATTCATTAATAAATATGATGCTTGTCTCTCTATTTCATACCGAGTTTTCAAATAAGATTTAAACACAGCAAACGTTGGAATACAGTTGTTCAACTTGCACTTATAGATAAAAAACTTGGCAAGAACAATTATCCTATCGAAAATCACGTCTGACATAAAATGATCACCACAACCAAATAGTACAATGTTTTCGTTTAAATGCATATTAATAACATTCTGACAACTATTCCTTACTACATGTTCAAACTGATTCCAGAATGCCTGGATGTGTGCACACTGCCAGAACAAATGTTGTATACTTTCTCGCTCGTTTGTACAAAAAGAACATAATGAATCCGTTCGAACACCCATACTTGACAGAATAGTGTTTGTGGCGATAATCCTATGCACTATTCGTAGCTGGAACCATTTAAGTTTAACATCAGGTATATTTTGGATTTTCTTAAAAACTATTTTCCAATTACAATCTTTACCATATTTCTGTTCCCATGTCTTACAACAGTTAGGTTGTATTTCGTTTGATGTCAGAAGATCGTAGTAAACTCGTGCACCTTTTTTAACTGAATTCAGAATAGTCCATAGTTTATTGAATTCTAAAAAGTTATTATTAACGATCGGTATCTCAAAAGAGTTAATATACTTTTTTACAGCCTGCACACAACCAGTGTACGTAACAAAATCGGTTTGAACATTATATCTATGTACAAACTCTTGAAAAGATAAACAAGACCCATTTTCCTTTAATAAGTGTCCAATACAAAACACCCCTTTCTCATACCAAGTTTTATAGAAAATGGGTCTGTTGTTGACAAGTATATTCTGGTTGTAAAAAATCCTTTCAGAGATAATCTCTTCCGGTTTTTCCAAAATAATATGATTTGATAAATCTTTGTACGAATGCAAAACTTCTTTCCAAAAATTATTACAGTTGTTTAGCATAGGAAAATCCGCACCTAGTTTCTCAACGTTTTCAAAACATGAAAATTCCGTCAAAAGTATAGATCTCCATTTCTGATTTCCATATTTAAGTTTTTTTAACCATGATATTTTTAAGGCTTTAATAAACATTTTAATGTCTGGAATACCAAGACCTCCATTTGTTATATTTTTTACTGCACTTTTTCGACTAATTCTATCTCTTTTGTTTTTCCAGACAAATTCAAAAACTGATGTCTGAATCATATTTATTACATCATCTGGAGGGTTTGGCAGTAGCATCCACAAATGAACTAATTTTGACAAAATAAGTGATTTCAACACCGCTACTCTTCCCAGGGGGGTTATTTGTCTTTTGAGCCATATTTTATACAATAATTTTATTTCTAACAATTTATCTTTTATGTTGATACCAATACAATTTTCTAAGTCACTTGTCAGCCAAATACCCAACACACGAAACTTTTCAGGGTTCCAGGTTATACGAAGATGTTGCATAAATTTTGTTGATGAGTTCCGCTGGCTGCCCAGCCATATTGCGTTAGTTTTTGTTGCGTTCAAAGAGAGCCCTGACAGATTACAAAAATTGTCAATGGTTTTAATAGTTTCTTCAAAAGAAGTTCTAGTGCCATTTAATAACATTTCGGTGTCATCTGCGTATTGTGTAATTTTATGTTCTACTTCGTTAATTTTTATGCCTTCGATTTCCTTATTTTCACGGATCATTATTGCTAAGATCTCGACACATAAAACAAAAATATACGGTGAGATTGGGTCTCCTTGTCTGCAGCCACGTTCAATACTAAACCAGCTTGACATTTGACCATTAACAGAAACGGACGCTTTAGTATCATTATAAAAGGTTTTTATCCATCTACAGAAATCATTGCCGAAGCCAAAGGCAAGCAACACTTTATTCATAAATATCCAATCTATGGAATCAAAAGCCTTTTCAAAATCTAGGCATAAAAGTAATCCTGGCTTGTCGTTTTTATTCAGATAACTGATAATATCATATATTAATCGAATATTGTCCCCTATAAAACGTCCTTTAATAAAGCCCGTTTGATCTTCGTTGATTAACGATGATAGAACTAGTTTAAAACGGTTTGCAATACATGAGGAGCCAATTTTATATACAACATTTAAAAGAGATATAGGCCTCCAGTTCTTAATATATTCCTTATCCTTATCTCCTTTCGGTATACAGATTATGACGCCCTCTTTTTGTGTTGTAGAAAGACTACCTACTCTAAAGCCTTCATTAAGAGAACGAATAACTAAAGGACCCAATTTTAGCCAGAAAAATTTAAAAAATTCAGCAGTGAAACCGTCAGAGCCTGGACTTTTATAGTTTTTCATGTTTTTCAGAGCAGAACTTGCTTCGTCTAGTGTTATTTCTCCTTCAAGTGCATGCCTTTCTTCTGCTGTTAAAGATTTTATATTAGTTACAAAGTCAGAAATATTTATATCCTCTAATGTTTTCTTTTCATATAAATGTTGGTAGAAAGCCGGCTGTTAAAGATAATCATTTTAAAGTAATGAAATAAATAAATAAATTAAAAAAAATAAATTAATTAAAAAGAAAGAAAGAAAAAACAAAGCTGCATGGCTTCTTTTTGTCACAATTACAAACACGGTGACTTAAAGGTTAAAGGCAAAACCAACAAACATAAAGAAGAGCTTATTTAGAAGTCATTATCATGAACACAGGCACGTGAACAAAATCATTCCAGACAAAAGCCAGATTTAAAAACAACAACAACAACATTTCTTTTGTTACATAAGAAAAAACAGACCGCCACTAAAATCCAAACCAGCAAACCTTCCAATTCTTTACAAAGAAAAAATGTTTTTATATAAATGCACAAATTTACACACGTCTTGTCTCTCCTACTTCTCCCTGTCATAATTGTTTTCTACCTCTTTTGAGCTCTATGAACCTGCCTTGACAATACCTGTGCCATCTCATCATTGTCATCACCATCACCATCATCATCGACATCATCACCATCCATCACCCTTCATCGCCACCGCTCCCTTCATCATCATCCTAACATTCTCCATCAACGTCATCAGTACTTAGGAGCTAATGTTTATCAGTCTCAACTCTATCACATATAAAATACGATTATTAAGTGAACAAATTAGCATATTTTAAATTACAAATAAATACCACCACATTGAGAGATTTTGTTCCTGGTGCCACATAGTAATCATAGAGTCATAGTAAACGCGACATATTTCACCTACTGCTGCTGTCTGTAATAATATGGTGGCAAAAATTTACCAACGTATGGCAACAAGTACCCTTATGACAAGAGAAAACATGAAAAAAGGAGATCCACCCCTGCTCCAGACCTCAAAGCAAAAGGAAGCAGGCCTAATAATGTATCTTAAAAAATAAGGAAGAAACAACCACACCAACAACAAACCACCAGCATTGTCAATCTTCATTAAAACATATGTATGTATTAAAAATCATATTGAAATAAAAATAATTGTACCATTGAGTGGCTAGTTCTTGCCACAAACACGAACTCAGCAAATTTAAAAAAAAAAAAAAAAAAAAGAAAGAAAGAACAAAAAACAATTTTTTCCAACAAGCAATAAACCAAACACGTTGTATTCCAAAAATTGATTTGATAACGATTACCTTTCTATGGCATCAAGAGAAAAATGGGCTGGGTTCGCCGCCTCATCAACTGCATACATTCAAGCAACCATGCACTTAAAGACGTTTTTTTTTTGAGTGAATAAAAATAGTTTAGCTCTATTTGAAAACCATAGCAGCTTATATAACCTTAAAATAGGAGTTTTAATTTCTGGTAACGCTTCCATGAGGAATGACCCCAAAAAAGAATAAGAAAACAGAAAAAGAAGAAGAAAAAAATGAATAAAATAAATAAGTATTATTAGTGAATAAATAAATAAATACATAAATATATGAATAGAATAAAATAAAATAAAAAATAATTCCGTTATTCATAAGTATGCAGACAATTATCATGTCAGGAGCCGCTCGATCGCACAAACATAGAAAGAGGAGATTAACTTAGAAAAAATGTAAATTTTACTTACAGACTGTAGTTTACAGAAACATGGATTAAAGTAACCACACATAAAAAACAGACTACCACCACAGAAAGTTACTTGTTCTCTTCGTTTCTGTCACCTGATTTCATCGCTCTAGACAAAACAGCGTCAACATCATCACCGAAGTTAACTCTGACTTTTACGTTGTTTTTGAGTTTTGCAAAGATTTTACCATTGGCAGACCATGTAGCCAAGGTAGCGGAGTGTTTGTAGACCTGTCGCTCCAACCTGTAGTTCGCCGCCGTTAGGTCCTCGCCCACAGAGATGCCCTTCCCCTTCAGCTTCTTCCTGCTCGCCAGTACTTGGTCCCTCAGTTTGCGGTTGTTAAAGCGTACAATGATGGGTTTGGCACGCTTCTGACTGCTCGCTACTGCTGCTGGCCTTCCCACACGGTGCGCCGCTTCCAGGTCTCGCTCATCCGTCTTCACGCCCAGCAGCTCTGTGAAGATTTGGCAGCATTGCTTGGCGCAGTCGTCGCTCGTTTCGTTCTTCATCTCGGAGACGTTGAAGACCCTGACATTCCAGCGCCTATCGTATTGTTCCAGGTCGTTCTGGCTGCTCTCCACCGCCGTCAGCTTCTCCCTCAGACTCTGGTTCTCCGCCTTCAGCCACTTCATTTCTGTCTTCATACTGTCCGTCACTTTCGCCATGTCGAACAGCTGGCTTTCTAGTTTATCTAGTTTTTCTTCAAACCTCTTGCCAAGATTGTGTATGTCTTCTGCTGTAGCCACCACACTTAGTTTTTTATCCAAGAGTGCCATAAATTCCTGTGCGTCCATGTTGCATGCGTCGCTGATGGTAGAATCCACTGAATCAGACAGGTCCAAGGTTACGTTTTTTTTCTTCCTCTCCTGACGGACTACTGGACTAACTTCGCTCTCACTACTACCTGACGATGATAATAGAATCTTTCTCTTCTCTCCTCTATCTATCTTCTCCTCCTGTCCTTCTTTTTTACTTGTAGGGGTACTGTTGAAGAAGTTTGTTATTTTTCTAGACATTCGTGTAAAACAATCCTCTTGCGTACAATCTTCTTCGTAATTCAAACATCAATTACTAAGAGTACAACTTCATTTTCCTCTCTACCCTACAATAGAAACATCGCCTCTCTCAGCCAGTGAACACTCAGTCAATTACATAGTAACTACTAGCAAAGTCGCTCACCCTAATTTTATAAACGGGAGAGCGATGAAAACACGTCTTGCTAGTTCGACGGTCGCTCTGTGAATCGTGCACCAATTTACTTGTTGATACAAATGTCTTTGTCTGTACTGTTAACATTTTATTTTTTTCGTCTGCTCGAAGGCACACACTAGGAAAAAGTTTTACATCAGCCGTGACACCGCATGTCGCTCACGTTATGGTACCTTTGCGTTCGTTTTTTACAAATTGCAGTGTTCTTTACACTCTGCAGATCACATTGGGCAATAAAATAAAGCATTTATGTTTGTTTTTAAAGCAAAATATTAAATCAACATGCCTGTTTCTTCAACAGTTGAAGGTTTTAGTGAGGTGGTGTTGCCGTTCCATAATTTTACCGCCATTTTGACTCGATTTACTTGCATTTTTATTTATTTATAAATATATATATACCCAAATAAAAAACTTCTTTCTGCTAACAGTGTTTTTTTAACATATACTGAATACAGTAAATGATATTTAGAACTAAGAAGATTGTTTATTTAATTGTTATTGAGCGTGAATGTGAGCTACCCCACTTAGTCACCAACAGTGGAGAATCACTCTCATATATATATATATATATATATATATATATATATATATATAGCCTCCAGTATTATATATATACTCGCTTGCCTGTCTTATCCACCCTCACACACACACACACATCCACCGGTGGTGTAAAGGCAAGAAGATCGCTATTGGAAGACGGAAAGAAAATCGATTTTAAATTTTTGAAATTTTATATTGACTGCGTCCAGTACCATTATTGAAGAGAGGGAGGAAATCGGAGTGCCCGGAGAAAACCTTTGGTGATCTCAATAGTAGTCTTGTACCTAAGTCACATATGTTCGCTCCTTGCGGGATTCGAACCCGCGACCTTCGGCATAGGAAACCGGCGACTAATACACTGCACCAGGAGGTCATATAGATATTCAGCGAGAGAGAAAGTTGATTGTTATTCGTCTATGCCCTAAGGGACAGTACTCTATATTCGGGATCGCTCATAAGCCTCAAGTTGCCTGTCTTATTGTTCTACCGTCTTTGTTAAAATCAAACTTACATCAAAACCGCTTTAACCACTTTGTTCGGTTCGTAACAACACTTTCACACATCAGACCCCGCCATATTTGATATGTAAATGAAGCTAACAATGTGAACAGTTTACACTTCAACATGGAGCTCATAGAAAACTTCATTAACAAAAAACACGGTACAGTGAGTTACAGAGAAGCTAAGAAGAATAGACGATGGCGCAATGCTCATGCTGCACTGTTGTTTTAAGCCACAGGGTTTATAGCTGGGGGAAGTGAAAAAAAGGTTGCGGCAATTAGTCCAAAATTTACGGTACTAGAAAATAGCCCAACTAACCATTTGTTGAATTCTTTTTCCCAGTTGACCATGACACTGACAGGCAGGACAATCGTCGCAGCCTGCACTTTCTGCATGTCATACAGCCCTGACAGTAAGGCTATCACCTGTATCGTCTTCCCTAATCTGTAATACAGTAATAAACAACAAATCATCAACAGATAGCATGTATTAAACCACATTGACAGCATACAAAGTCCTGCTTGGTCAAGCTTTACCACAACATGTATTGTCCTCAGTTAAAACTAAAACTAAGAGCAGAAACTAGTCTACAGTGCAGAATAAATAAATTATTTTCAAGCATTGGCATAGTTTTTTTTCTTTGCCATTGTTAAAAGATGGAATTAAAGAAAAAAAAAGCTCAAAATTGTGCATTGTACTGATTTTGTCAAATGGTTTTTACAGTTGTTCCTTACTACATTCTGCGGAACATCCCCCCCCCCTTCCCCCACCCCTCCATTACATTTTGTAGTGCAAGGGAGATAATAAGGTTGTGTAGTACAAAATGGTCAAGGCTGGGGAGATGACAGCCATCCCCTCAGCTGAGGACCAATTACAACAAAGGCACAATGATGTACGAGCAAACTTATTTTGGTAAGTTTATGTAGAATGATTGCGTGTGCAGGCTGTTTGCATTTTATATTGTCCACTATCAGAGTAAGTGTAATAATATGAATGCTAAGTACTAACAGTCTAAGTACTAAGTACAATCCTGGCAGACTAACATTTGTTTTGCTGATGGATGAATTGAAATTTCTGGCCATTGAACATTCTGGCTTTAGCCTCCCTCCTCACCCCTCTCCTCCCCTTGTATAACTCACCCCATATCTCCAAGAATGCCAGCTTCCACAAGCACAGCACGCCTTCCTTCTGGTGGCTGTATAGTTTAGAACTTATGTTTTATTGGAGGTAGAACCTGAAATCCTTTCCCAGCTGCACCATGCCTCCATCATCTTCCTCCTCCTCCGTATCACCACTGTAGTTTGTGAGATACTCCTGATACAATAAGAAATGAAGAGATTGCAAAAAGTTAACAAAAACACTAACAAAACAATAACGAAAAACAAAACAATTTAAAACATAATAATTATAATAACAAAAAGTACAGCATCCAGAGGAAGTTAATGGCTTTACTAGGAAGTAAGGAGCCTCAGAGATGGATTATTGTACCCTGAGCATGCTGCCAGCAGAGTTGTGTACTAAATCAACATTATTATTAGAATACCCAAAACAATCAAATGATAAACTAAGGTTGGGCACTTGAGGTAGTTGGTAGTTACCTTTTCTCCAGTTATTCAAAATCTCAATTATCACGTTCAGTTCTAGTCATGAATAAATTATAACTAAGTGTACATATAAAAACAACATAAAATGAAGAAACAAAGTAGAATCCCATTCTTTACCAGAATTGCAAAATGTGAAATCAAACGGAAAGCATTAAAAAGTGGTTACAAACAACGAACACAAAAAATTGAAAACATGTAATCTACAATAATAATAGATTGATTCATAAAGGCACATCTCTCGCTGTGACAGCATCAATAAACGATATTATAAACATAATTTATCATAAATAAATGCATTAACACCTACATTCTGGCAACGTGACTAGCCAGTTTCTCATGGTAATGGATGTCTAGGACCTGTATGTCGAGTTCCAACACTTCCTGCACCTTGCCATCCTGGGCCAGGAGTCTGGTATGCTTCACCAGCTGCAAAAATATATAAGTTAATTATGAATGGGCTTGAGATCCATGGCCTATTACCTCAGTTGATAGTGAGCTAGTTTCCTATGCCAAAGGTCATGAGTTCAAACCCTACAGAGGACAAACCTTTTGTGACTTCACAGAGGACAAACTTATGTGACTTCACAGAGGACAAACTTATGTGACTTCACAGAGGACAAACCTTTTGTGACTTCACAGAGGACAAACTTATGTGACTTCACAGAGGACAAACCTTTTGTGACTTCACAGAGGACAAACTTATGTGACTTCACAGAGGACAAACTTATGTGACTTCACAGAGGACAAACTTATGTGACTTCACAGAGGACAAACTTATGTGACTTCACAGGGGACAAACTTATGTGACTTCACAGAGGACAAACCTTTTGTGACTTCACAGAGGACAAACCTTTTGTGACTTCACAGAGGACAAACTTATGTGACTTCACAGAGGACAAACTTATGTGACTTCACAGAGGACAAACTTATGTGACTTCACAGAGGACAACCTTTTGTGACTTCACAGAGGACAAACTTATGTGACTTCACAGAGGACAACCTTTTGTGACTTCACAGAGGACAAACTTATGAGTTATGTGACTTCACAGAGGACAAACTTTTGTGACTTCACAGAGGACAAACTTATGTGACTTCACAGGGGACAAACTTATGTGACTTCACAGAGGACAACCTTTTGTGACTTCACAGGGGACAAACTTTTGTGACTTCACAGGGGACAAACTTATGTGACTTCACAGGGGACAACCTTATGTGACTTCACAGAGGACAAACTTATGTGACTTCACAGAGGACAACCTTTTGCGACTTCACAGGGGACAAACTTATGCGACTTCACAGAGGACAACCTTTTGTGATTTCACAGAGGACAAACTTATGTGACTTCACAGAGGACAAACTTTTGTGACTTCACAGAGGACACACTTATGTGACTTCACAGGGGACAAACTTATGTGACTTCACAGAGGACAAGCTTTTGTGACTTCACAGAGTCCTGACAAACTTTTGTGACTTCACAGAGGACAAACTTATGTGACTTCACAGGGGACAAACTTATGTGACTTCACAGGGGACAAACTTATGTGACTTCACAGAGGACAACCTTTTGTGACTTCACAGAGGACAAACTTATGTGACTTCACAAGGGACAAACTTTTTTGACTTCACAGGGGACAAACTTATGTGACTTCACAGAGGACAAACTTTTGTGACTTCACAGGGGACAAACTTATGTGACTTCACAGAGGACAAACTTATGTGACTTCACAGAGGACAAACTTTTGTGACTTCACAGAGGACAAACTTTTGTGACTTCACAGGGGACAAATTTATGTGACTTCGCAGGGGACAAACTTTTGTGACTTCACAGGGGACAAACTTATGTGACTTCACAGAGGACAAACTTATGTGACTTAAGTACAAGACTTTCTGGTCACCGAGAGTTTTCTATGTGTAATTGGTTTCATCCTTCCCTTTAATAATAGGGTGCAGTCTGTCTAAATACTAAAATAGGTAGTCAAAAGCCGTTTTTTAAAAATGATTTCCTCATCACAAAACTGACATAGAATATATTTAAAGAGCTTTTCATTCTGAACACATTTTTTTCCCCATAGGACAAATAGGTAAAAAGTTATTAATGTTTGAAAATACCGAATGTTGGGTGTTTTTTTGGCAACGTTTTGGAATTGAAGAAATTGACAACTTTGGAGTCTCAAAGTGAAGCCAATATTGATACCAGAAAGCTGATTTTTGACAGGTAACCCCTTCATATGTTACTCCAAGCCCAATTTTCTTCAGGCCTATCCCATGTAATGTTCAGCCGTTTTGGTGCTTCAAAGTTGGGAAATCATCAAATTCGCAGTGCGTGCCGGCAAATTATAGGCCTACTGGTGTGCTACTACGCTCAGCACTAGTGTCGCTGAATAGGCCTACGAGTAATAAAACTAATAATTTTCACCCCTTCAGTTTAAGTTGACATGAAAAACTGTTAGTGGACTCATGTACTACCCTTGCCTGGAATCAACTGGATGAACCTGCTGTGATGAGCTCCACATTTTTTGAGAGCAGCTGCCGGGAACTTCTAACATAAATAAAAAACAAACGTTGTAGCATCGCACCCTCACTGTTACTAGAGGCCAGTTTATGGTTGTTAGCAGAGTACTTACCAGATCCAGAAAGAGAGACTCCAAGGCAAGGGGGAGAGAGAGAGAGGGAGAGAGAGAGAGAGAGAGAGAGAGAGGGGAAGCACTAAAAACACAAAACAAAAAGTAAATCACTTTGTTGAAGCGCTCTGTCCTTCTGAAGCCTGACTCCATGGGCCGGGATGGAGTCAGACTCCAAAACAGAAGATTTCAGTGATGGTCAGGAAGGCGAGGTTTTCTTTTTTTTTTGATAGCACTTCACTGACGATTGCTTTACGCGAAACCAACAATGGTAACATATCGGAGACCTGTGGACAGAAGCGGGGATGTCTGGCCGCAGACCGCAATATAAAAATGCAATTCAATACCGATAAAACTTATAACTGTATAAGCCACCCAATAAGAAACTTAAAATTTCGAGGGTCAAATCCTAACAAAAGGTTAAAAAGTTAAAAATGGTTACCAGCAACTGAGCAAGAACAGACGAGGCAGGGGCCATCATTCAGCGACACTGAACAAAGCAGACACGGCACACAAAAACGGCGAGCCACACAGATATCCATCCATGAACACGATTCACTTTCTTGACGATATATATGCTTAGACTGTTTTGTTTTGTAGGCCTACAGTCCTTGGGTCTTACTGATGAAGGTTTTAGTCTAACGCCTACTACCCAGGTGCGGGTAGTTGTTGGTTTTATTATCATAGAATAGATATCCAAGGTCAAACACAATAGTCCACACAGAACGAAAGACGTTCAGTAGAATAAAATATCCTTCACCACAACCACACAGAATAACACAGTGAACACAAGCAAGGCGCAGACAAAAATCCAAAATCCAAGTGGAGCACGAGCTGCACGTGCGTGCGCACACAATTCACAAACTACGCCGCAGAATCACAATGCAGCAAAAAACCCAGTAACGTCCAGAAGTGTGTGGAGGCAGAACCGTCAACACGTCTTTTCTCATCAAAGTCACAGCACGGAATGACGATAGACAATCAACTGCCGTCGATGCTGAAAAGCTCACAAAAAATATATTTATATCTACAAATCTTCAATTTCTATCTTCTAATGGATTTGAACCAAGTAGGAATAACCACTAAACACGTATCTTACAACCAGAAAAATCTCTAACACAACAGCATTCCAGTCAATCTCACTCATAACATGAAAATTCGTCTAACGGTGATTACAGCAGGGGTAAAATAAACACAAAACAATCAAAACCGAAAGTTAGGTCTAAAAACGAAACCGTTTCTATACCGTGGTAAAATTTTTTACTTTTTTTTATATTTTTATTTTTTTTTAATTTTTTACAATTAGTCTAGCTATTTGTTTTTAAATTTAATTTTTTGTACCTATTTTATTTAATTAAGCATTATTAGTTTCAATAAATATTTATTAATTATTTATTTCGGTTTGGGAGAGGAGGGAAGGTGGGGGGGGGGAGGAGGGGGGAATTATTTATTAATTTGTTTTAATTTTGATTTTTTTAATAGTTTTTTTTAAATAAATAATAATTATTATTATTATTTTATCATTTTTATTATTATTATTGTTATTATTATGTTTTTTTTAAATAATTAATTTTTTTTTTCACTGGGGTGTGGAGGTAGGGGCTTGGAGGCCAAACTTCAACTTTCTGTAAGACGTAAAATGACATTTATAAATACTTCGTTCTTCACAGGTGAAGTTGAACGGTTCAACTGTTTATTTATTTATTTTTGAAAAATTTGTTTCTTAATGTGAACTAGCCTAATTGTTATAAGGGAATGTATGTTGTTACAAATGTCTGTGTATATGTCAGTAGTATAATAATGTTTATGGTTTGATAATGTGGAAAATATCTATGATGTGCGCATGGTAGATTTCGTAATTTGTTTATGTTACATCAGTACAACTTAATGTTAATCTGATGAATAAAATTTGATACAACAACAACAACAACAAAAGTTCTTGACCCAATTATTACTTGGTGCGAGACGGTAGAAAGTAGGCCTAAACACATGACGTCATCTGCAGTTACACTTTCTCCGACACACATTTTCACAGCTCAATCGTCAATTGTACACTTTCCTACTTTGCGTAAGCTGAGAATGGCCGAATATGCAGGAAACCAGTTCGAGCCAATGGCCTGGTCCGTGGAAAAAAATCGACATTGAGTGGGAATCGGAGGAAAGTGAAAATGAAGAGCAAGAGGAACCCACACATGTTGCAGACGATGCAAGGTAAAAGCACGTTCACTCACAGGCTGTGAAGTCCGTAGGCCTCGCCTCAATTACATACTATACATACACTCCTGGCGCTCTCGGATTGTGATGAATATTTTGTTCGAAAATCATGTTACATGAAAGACAAATGAACAACTTTTTGATAACGTGGGATCTGACTTCTTGCAAGGCAATAAAAAAATCAAAACCGAAAAAAAAAAATTCCATAGGCATAGGAAACGAAATCGCAAAAATGACTGAAGCATGACATGGGGACGGGTTGTCTACTATCATTGTTGTTTTATACTTAACGAAATGCAACTGAACGCAGGCAATGTACCTAAACTTATCAGAGAAACGTCAAACTTCCACATTTTGTTTCAGAAAAGTAACTTTGCAGCTGCATATTTTGAAACTTGTTTATTTAAGCGTATTTGGACGTAACGTCATGAATCAAGATTCTGTTTGGGTTTTTTCCCCTGCGTTATAATAAATACACTCGTAATGAAATTCATTTGCTGACATTAGACACACACAAAAAATGTCTGTTTCCGATCACCCGACCGACCCTAGCTTTTGGGGCCGACCCTAGAAAAAAAAAATTGGCAAAAAAAAAAAAAAATCTTAAAAAAATTAAATCAGTCTCAAAAACGATATTTTTTGTTTTTGTTTTTGTTTTGTTTTGCAATCCAAGAAAACCTATGGCACGACACCATGGGACAAAGATCTCTAAATGTTTCATCATGTTCTGCCATAATTTTTTCATGCATTGGAGAAAGAACCATGCTTTCTCATGTGATTCGACATATTCGACATAGCAAGCCTTGTGGCCAAGTGGGCTAAGGCGGGACTAACTTGCCTTGTCCACAAGCCAGAAACCAATGGTGCCTGACAGGTGTGGGTTCGAGCCAGCACCTGGGCGTTTTGTTTCTCCGAATATTATTTACTTTCGACTCGGGCAACGTCTCGGGGGTTTTCTCCGGGTACTCCGGTTTGCTCCCTCAGCAAAAATTTCAAAAAAATCACAAATAATGTTAGGTAGGTAGGGTTTGGGCGCGTGAAAAATTGCCCCTTTTTATTTCGCCCACCACAGGATTCGAACCTGGGTCATCTGTATGCCAGGTGAACGCTCTACCACTTGAACTACGGCAGTGGGCTTTAACCTTCTTCATAGGCATGGATTATGCTATCACAATTATAGTCTGAAAAATATTTGTGAATGTTACATTATTTTTATCTTAACAAATTCACATTATTTTCTCACATTTGGTGTTTGTGCTTGAAATTGAAAAAATCTGACAATATTCTCTGCAGTGTGTTATTGGAAACTGCTGTTACATTGTGTTCACCATGTTGTAGTTTAACTGTTTTTATTATTGTTGTTTTTTTGAGGCTAACAATTTTATGACAGTCATTTGCTATTTTCTATTGCTTTGTTCCAGGTTTGTCTTTGACGAAGCTTCGCACCACTCCTTTGCTCACCAGCCAGATTCGAACCACTCGTCGTCTTCCGGCAGTAGCGGGCTGGACAACTTCAGGGTGGTTGGCATCATGGACCATTCCTCACCTCACGTTTCTGCCCCAGTATCAGCATCAGACAATGGAAGTGGCTTTGTCATCTCCGGTCAGTCAGTACCTATAAATACAGCCGCTGTGGGGTTCTATGTATCTAGGGGATCAAATCACCCACATGCTAGCAGTGCACTGAATCATGGGAACATCTCCTCAGTTCAAGGGAAATCTTCATCAATTCATTTTCAAAGGAATACATCAACATTTGCAGGGAATAAGTCTGTGGAGGGAGAGCAGCAAGTGTCAGGCAGTAGCGGGGAGAGTGTGGATACTTCTGCCAAAGAAAAAGCCAGACAGCGTGTTTTTGGTCACAGAGAAGGTCTGTCACCCCCAGGAGACATGTTCATCAGTTCAGGAGCAGGAGTAGGAGATGATGAAACGGCACAACACACCGCTATTTCTAACATCCTCCCTATGAATGTGCAGCATTTTTTGGCCCACCAGATTGAAACTGGACAGCTAACGCTTCCTGATTTGACTTCCGATACCACCCTTCTCAACCATCTGTCCACCTCTCCAACCAAGAGCAGCAACCTCATTGCCCACGCATCACCCAGCAAGACTCCTAACCCTAGCCATAACAAGAACATGCATCCTAGAAAGGCTTTCATTCCCAAGAAAAGAGCACCCGCAGATTTTTCATCGGCTGCTCTACCACGGCAGATAAGTGTTGAAATTGGTCAGCTGGCTTCATTGTCTGGAAGAGAAAGTATCTATCATCAAAATACATGCCTGCAGAAAACGCGGACAGCCGTTGGAAAAAAAAGCAATTCAGTGAAGATAGTACAGGTAGATGAGACGGGAATGGCAAACAAGAAAGGAAAGAGGGAAATGGGAAAGAAAGGAAAGGGTACAGAATGTGAAAAAAAAAGAAGACAGTAGTGCCACCAGGTCATCGGCAGCAGTTTGTAGGCTGAGAACTATAAACAGCAGTAGTACCAGCAAGCCAGAAGAGAATTTCAGTCCTCGCGTGCTGAGGCCTAGGAAGAGCACTGTCAATGAACAAACTGTTGTCACTTCCCAGTGTCAAGCAAAGAAGACAGCAGCAAAAAGGACAATTGCAGGAAAGACAGCAGCTAAACAGACGTCACCCAAAAAGCAAACAACAAAGAAACAAAGGACAAAGAAAACTGTTTCAGAAGATTGGGAATTCTTCACACAATCAGAGTCAGACATTGATGAAATAGAAAAAAAAAAACAGTGGAAAATCAGCAACATTTTCTGTGGAAGATATCCCATCTACCAGCAACAAGACAGATTGCAGCAGTAAGTCTAGAAGAAATGAAACTGCTGTTCCCACTGCTCCTACAAACATTTCCTCTAAATATGTAAGCAGTGCATCCACTGCAGTAAATGAATATACCAGGTGTACTTCACCTATCCAGGCTGCAGAACTCTCAGCGGATCCGCGATTTTCTGAGTAAAAATAAAAAAAATTCAGAGAGAAAAAAAAATTTCCGAGAAAAAATCCCGATAATATTGTTGTGGTCTTGATTTTGTGGTCCTGATTCGGCTCTTTGCAGTCCGCTGGACGCTGTAAGCAATGAGTAACTAACTAACAAGTGAGTATTGGGTTTTTGTTGAAACTTACTCCAGTTATGCCAATGCTCACCCAGTACTATTATGAAGATTGTGTTAATTTGTGTTATATACAATCACTGTTATGAAGATTGTGTTGATTTGTGTAATCAGTCGTGTGCAACATGCAGTTTACAACATAATTATAATTTAATATTTGCACTAGAATGTTATGTATACAGCTTTTTCAGTAAGGGGCAAGTATTACTGTAAAATATAATTGATGCTCAGGTTTTGCCAAGAATTTGAGTTTAAGAAAATTGCACATTAATTATGAAAGGTTTTGTTTAGTGCGTAAGATTGAGTTTGCAAGATTTTTTTCTAAGCTGATATGTCTTCGTGTAAATGTAAGCTGTGTGATTGCTATAAGCTGTGTGATTGAAGTTGAATACTGCAAATATCTTATATGTGTGTAACTAGATTGACCTTCGTGTGATATTTCGAAGTGTAAAGATGCTTTTGTATTGTGCAGCTCAGATGCTAGGAATCTGTATTATTGTTACATCTACAACTACTACTAGTACTACTACTATTGCTGCTATTTATGCTGCTACCACATCCTCCTCTTTCTCCTTCTAAGTACTACTACTATTTTATATTCCCATCAATAGTTTAATACTTTGCTTTTTCCTTTGTAATGTTATTGCAATGTACTAATTACAAATTACAGACTACTTATATTTTCAAATTCAAGAAAAGCATGAGGCTTTTTGAAATAATTGTTAAAAAAATTTTTTCTTTACTTTTATCAGTAATGCTTATAAAAAGTTTGATTTTTGTGGATTGTTGTTTTATCTATATTTAATGAATTGCAGTGTAGTTACAAAAATAAGTATTCATAATTTATAAAACTCCATTTTACAGATATGAACAGGATAAAAATCTAAATTTCAATCTTTGTTGTTTTTGTACTACTTTGAAATTTAGCACATATTCAGTTGTTTTTTCTCTTCACAAGATGCATTGGTTATTTTGTTTGATAAATATTAAATACACTTGTACTTGTTGATTTGATAAACATTTGTTTAATCTGATTGAAATGCTGGAGTTTTGTATTTCGCTTAATTGTTTTATATTATTGCACTTTGTTTTGGTTCAGAGATTGGAATCTTCTTTGTTACGAATATAAAAGTAAACTAGAAAAAATGGACACGCAAGTGTGCAACCTACGTTGCATGCCTGCTTTCTTATGCTTTTATTTTGTAAAGTCTGTGCATTAATGCCATTATTCTGAGAATGTTTATAAAACAATAAGAATTTGTTCGTTTGCGTGAGTTTGTTTAGTGAGTGAGTTTGTGTGTGTGAACAAGTGGATGAGTGAGTGTGTGTATTGGTGTGTGTTGGTAATGGTAGGTAGAGATGCAAGTTTCCACAAATGTTTAGTTTTGAATGCTATTCAGGTTTTGATTTTTGGATGTTTTGACTGCTTGCTTGATATGATTCACATGACTATTCCACCATGAAGCTTTTCATCTGATTTTTCTATTATATTTTTTTTTCTGGTTACAACTTTCTATCTCTTTATCATTTCAGATTTTCATTTATTTTAATCGTGTTCATATATTGTCTTTTTTTTTCTTCTCCATAATGTCCATAATCTTTATAGTTGTGTAAATATTTGTGGTATTTCTCAAGTAAATTTGGAGGCACTGTGGTCTAATGGTAGTGCTTCGGCTTGAGGATCTGAAAGTCCCGGATTCGAGCCCTGGCCGGGCCAGTGTGTTGTGTCCCTGGGAAAGACACTTTACTCCTGTTTTCCTACTCCTTCGGATGAGAGTATAAACTGAGGTCTAGTCTGTGTGTCGCATACATTCCATCATAACAGACTTTAAAGATCCTGATGCTCATGTCCTAGACAGGTGAGTGCCGGTAACAAGAACACACCCAGCATGCACTTGGTCCTTCTCCCCCATCCCTGGCTGCCCAGGATTGTGCTCAGTTGTCCGGGCGTCAGACCATGCACCCAAAGGCTGCGGGTGGGCGTCTCGGGCGGTTTGAGTTAGATCCTGTATCGGCCAGCGTCTTTATCCTTCGGCTAAGGCGCCTTACAAATGACGAACATTATTATTATTATTATTATTATTATTATTATTATTATTATTATTAATTTGTATGGTAGTTGTTGACCAAGTTGTTTGGTTAAAGGACTTGGTTTTGTGAATATAGATTTTACCTTCATAGGGTTGTGTGTGTTTTGTCTAATTTGCAATATGTTTTGCAAAATTACTTTATTTTTGCAAATAAATATATTTACTTGATTATGTGTGTGTTCCTGTTCAAAATGCAATACTCAAGATAAGATGAGATTGCTTGCTGAAGGTGATTATGTGTGTGTTCCTGTTCAAAATGCAGTACTCAAGATTGCTTGCTGAAGGTGAAAATGTGCTACTATACAGGGCTGAGCAGCTGGGTAATTACTAAATTAACAATACTGTACGTTGTGTAAGTTATTAAATAATTTATGACAGCGGATAGATTTACTTTTCTTCTTTTCTTAATTTGATGTGGATTGGTTGTGTGTAGGTGTGTGTTTGACTAAATAATTATTGGCAGCAGCAGATCTACCCCTTGGGGTCATGAGCAATCTTGTCACTGTAGATTGTTCTAACCTATAAAGGGAACAGTGAAAGCCCCAGTTGAAAACCTGTCTTGCCTTTGTAGGCATGACTAATTCACTGCGGCAACAGTTCCCCCCGTTGGAGTGCCGGGGGTTTCAGTATAAATAGTATCCCCACTTTCTGGAAATTTAGTGCTTTAAATTCCCACTGTCGCTGTCTTCATCATTTGCTCTTTCCCATTCCTGATCTGTCCTATCACTCTGCTATACTTTCTTCTTCTTCGCTAGATCAATGACCTACCTTTTTTCTTGAAAACTCTTCCTGGACAAGACTCCTTGTTTGTGTATGAGGTCTGTTGGATCAGCTTGGGAGTGTTGGACGCTTTCTGCCGGGTGGTCACTAGGGCTTCCTATGATTGTATTATTTCGCAATATAGGCATATGTATGTGTTTTGTTGATGATTTATAATGATGGTTGTATTCTATTTTGTTTTTGTAACCGGGGTGTTCGCGTAGTTGAGGTCAACCCTCAGCCGTCCCCCGCGTGGGATGTCTTTATTGTAAGGTGACTGGCCGGTGGAGGGCATTCAATTTTCCCACTAGGGTTGTTTCGGCAGATCTTTTATGCGGATCGGGGGTTGTCCGGTCCTGATTTGGCTCGGAAGAGTCCGCTGGACCTAAAGCAACAATAAATCAATCAATCAATCAAGCAGCAGATCTTGCAGTGTTGTTGGGTGTCTGGCTGGTGGTGGTTTTTCTGTAAAACTTGCATCAAATGGGGATGAGGAAGGGAAAGAAATTTCTTAAGATTTATAGTGACTGAATGGTCCAAGCAGTTGTACAGTGTGCATGCTTACTGCAGGTGTGTGTGTGTGTGTTGAATCCTACCCCCGTTGGGGTGCCGGGTGTTTCAGTATAAATAGTAACCCCTTTTTCTTGAAATTTAGTGCTTTAAATTCCCACTGTCGCTGTCTTTCTCATTTGCTCTTTTTCATTCCTTCTCGATCTGTTCTATCAATCTGCTATACTATCTTCTTCTTCGCTAGACCAGTCACCTACCTTTTTTCTTGAAAACTCTTCCGGAACAAGACTCCTTATTTGTGTATGAGGTCTGTTGGATCAGCTTGGGAATATTGGACGCTTTCTGCCAGGTGGTCACTAGGGCTTCCTATGATGTTATTATTTAGCAATGTAGGCATTTTATATGTATGTGTTTTGTTGATAATTTATAATGAAGTTTGTATTCTATTTTGTTTTTGTAAACGGGGGTTCGATAAATTAGAGTACAGCCTCAGCATCCCCTGCGTGGTGTCATGAGCAATCTTGCCACTCTAGATTGTTCTAACCTATAAAGGGAAAAGTGAAAGCCCCAGTTGAAAACCTGTCTTGCCTTTGTAGGCATGACTGATACACTGCGGCAACAGTACCCCAGTTAGAGTGCCGGGGTTTCAGTATAAATAGTATCCCCACTTTCTGGAAATTTAGTGCTTTAAATTCCCACTGTCGCTGTCTTCCTCATTTGCTCTTTCCCATTCCTGATCTGTCCTATCACTCTGCTATACTATCTTCTTCTTCGCTAGATCAATGACCTACCTTTTTTCTTGAAAACTCTTCCTGGACAAGACTCCTTGTTTGTGTATGAGGTTTGTTGGATCAGCTTGGGAGTGTTGGACGCTTTCTGCCGGGTGGTCACTAGGGCTTCCTATGATGTTATTATTTAGCACTATAGGCATTTTATATGTATGTGTTTTGTTGATGATTTATAATGATGTTTGTATTCTATTTTGTTTTTGTAACCGGGGGTTCGAGTAGTTGGGGTAAAGCCTCAGCTGTCCCCTGCGTGGGATGTCTTTATTGTAAAGTGACTGGCCAGTGGAGGGCGTTCAATTTTCCCACTAGGGTTGTTTCAGCAGATCTTTTATGCGGATCGGGGGTTGTCCGGTCCTGATTTGGCTCGGAAGAGTCCGCTGGACCTAAAGCAACAATCAATCAATCAATCAAAGGTGGAGAGCTTTCAGTTTTCCCACTAGGGTAAGGTTGTTTCGGCAGATCTTTTATGCGGATCGGGGGTTGTCCGGTCCTGATTTGGCTCAGAAGAGTCCGCTGGACCTAAAGCAATAATCATGTAATGTAATGTAATGGACCTAAAGCAAGTAATGTAATGTAATGCTTTCATTCTCATTGTTCTTGTGTTGATGGCAATGTATGTGTATCTCAATGATGTAACTATTCCGCCTAAACTGACACAGATTACTGTAACTCGTCCATGTATGCACTCACTTAAGCTTTGCCTTTTGTGTATTCCTGTTACTGTATTTGTTATGTATTTGTCATATCAGAAATTAACTGAATAAACTATTGTTTAAACCAATAGTCTCCTACCACGCTGAAATGTGTGGCTTTGGGGCCCTTAGCTTTGACTTAGTGCACAAAAAACAAGGAAAGAAAGAAAAAAAAGAAAGGAAGGACGGAAGGAAGAAAGAAAAGGTATTAATAAAAAAATAAGTAGAGAAATAAAGCAGCGAAACCTCAAAGAATCGTTTGTTTGCTTCTGATCCCAATCAAAGACAGGAGAAAAGACGAACGAAACAATCAGGAATAAACAAAGAAATGAAATATACAAAACAAAGAAAAAAAAAGATTAAAAACAAAAGTTACTGGGAAAAAAAAGTTAAACGAAAAAAGAAAAAAAGAAGAAGACAAGAACAAAGAAGAAAGAAACCGTGAAAAAGAGGATATCATTAAATTAAATTGAATGAAATCAGTATTTCAAGAAAGAGAACACAGACGAGCAAGCAATCAAATGTACCAAGAAGCAATCAATACATATAACGTGGTTTATAAAACGTGTCGTTCATATCTCTACAAACCCTTGGTGAAAAACAGACACACAAAGAGAAAGAATCACATTTTGTATTTCCTTAAAGCATTACGCGTTGAGAGTCAGACAAGTATAATATTAAACAACCTTAACACCTTCTTAAATAAAAAAAAAACAAAAAAAACTCACACGCAGACAACTACAGTTACTTTTAAAACACAAACTTAGTTTTAAAAAAAAGTAGGTTGTGTTTTTGAAGCAAATTGATAAACTTTTCCCCTAGCCTCCTCCTTCCTCCTTCCAACCCACCTGTTTCTACATCTATCACATCTACACCAACACCAGTAAACCTTCATTTATTACAGTAACAAACAACCCAAACCACCTGTTTCTACATCTATCACATCTACACCAACACCAGTAAACCTTCATTTATTACAGTAACAAACAACCCAAACCACCTGTTTCTTCATCTATCACATCTACATCAACACCAGCAAACCTTCATTTATTACAGTAACAAACAACCCAAACCACCTGTTTCTACATCTATCACATCTACACCAACACCAGCAAACCTTCATTTATTACAGTAACAAACAACCCAAACCACATGTTTCTACATCTATCACATCTACACCAACAGCAGCAAACCTTCATTTATTACAGTAACAAACAACCCAAACCATCTGTTTCTACATCTATCACATCTACACCAACACCAGCAAACCTTATTTATTACAGTAACAAACAACCCAAACCACCTGTTTCTACATCTATCACATCTACACCAACACCAGCCAACCTTCATTTATTACAGCAACAAACAACCCAAACCATCTGTTTCTACATCAATCACATCTACACCAACACCAGCAAACCTTATTTAACAGTTGTTGTTGTGGTTGTTCTTGTTGTTGTTCTTCTTTTTCTTGTTGTTGTTGTTCTTCTTCTTCGTCTTCTTTCTGTTGTTGTTGTTCGTTCTTTCTTTCTTTCTGTCTGTCTGTCTGTCTTTCTTGATCTTGTTCTTCTTGATCTTCTTCTTCTTCTTCTTCTTCTTCTTCTTCTTCTTCTTCTTCTTCTTCTTCTTCTTCTTCTTCTTGGGAAGGAACCTAGGGTTTGTGGGTGTATTTATGCCACTGGTATTCATCCGGACATGAGTTTTATCAGGATCTTAAAAGTCCGTGAGATGGACTGAATGCGTGCACAAACTAGACTTCGGTTTTAGCAAGATCCGCACGAGAAACAACATCGTCATAGGAACCTGAAATGTCAGGACCCTAACTGAGGAAAGAAAATTAGAAGAACTGGCCCACGAGTTGGACCGCTATCGATGGAACGTTTTAGGTATTAGCGAACTGCGCTGGAAAGGCCTAGGTGAAACAACGACCGACAAAGGCTACAAGCTCTATTTCAGCGGTAGAGATGACAGGCACGAACACGGCGTTGGATTCTTGGTCCACAAGAACATTCTAGCCACTGTCATGGGTTGCCGCCCAGTCTCCAGTAGCCTAGACTCATTACCATCCGTCTGAAGCAGCCCCTTTCAACATCACCATCATCCAGGCCTATGCCCCAACATCAGACTATGACGACAGCGAAGTGGTGGATTTTTATGAAAATCTACAGGATGTCCTTGACCAGGTGACGAAAAAGGACATAGTCATAGTGCAAGGCGACTGGAATGCAAAGGTTGGCCAAGATGCGCACCACAACTGGGAAGACACATGAGGACCCCACTGCAACAACGAGACAAATGACAGAGGTCTGAGACTGTTGGAGTTTGCCAGATACAACAATCTGGTACTGGCAAACAAAAACTCCAGACGATGGACATGGCACAGTCCCGGCGGGGAGCATCACAACCACATAGACTACATCATGGTCAAGAAACGCTTCAGATCAAGCATCAACATTGGCAGGACACGCACTTTTCCAGGAGCAGACATCGGAAGTGACCACGATCTCGTAATGATGTCTTTCCGGATCCACTTGAAGAGAGTAAATACAGCAAAGTGCACTAGACTGAAGTTCGACCTGGACAAACTGCAAGACCAGGAGGTGGCAGAATTATTTCAGGCCACAATTGGAAATTTGCACCACTGCTCATTTTGGGGGTTGGTGAAGTAGATGTCAACACCATGACCACCACCTTCAACTCAGCTGTGACAGATGCCGCCACTGAGATCCTTGGCAAGCACCAACCAAATAATAAGCCGTGGATCACACCTGAACTTTTGGATCTGTGTGATAAAATAAGAGAGTTGAAAAAGAAAAAGAACACCTCACAGGGAGCTGATGCCTACCAAAAAATCAACAATGACATCCGAAAAGGCATGCGCACAGCAAAGGAGAACTGGATAGAATATCAATGCCAGGAAATAGAGAATGGTCTGAACAAGAACAACAGCAAGAAGGCCTACCAGACTGTGAAGCGGTTGACAAGTGTTAAACAGCCCAAAGTCTCCACGATCCAAAGCAAGTCTGGCATATGCCTTACAGAAGAACAAGAAGTCTTGGAAAGATGGACAGAGTACTGCTCTGACCTTTACAACCACACGCCAAATGGGGACCCATCAGTTCTAGCATGGCCCGGTAAAAGAGAAGAAGAAGAAATCCTCCCAATTCTCCGAGAAGAAATTGAGGCAGCAGTGCAATCGCTGAAGAAGGAGAAGTCAGCGGGAGTGGACAACATACCCGCGGAACTGCTTCAAGCAGGAGGAGAAGAGATGATTGATGCACTCACCATTATCTGTAACAAGATCTGGCAGAGTGGGGAGTGGCCTACACCATGGACCCAGTCGCTTGTCATCACTCTTCCCAAAAAAGGTAACCTTCAGGAGTGTGAAAATTACCGCACCATCAGCCTCATCAGCCATCCCAGCAAGGTCCTCCTGAAAATAATACTCAACAGTTTAAAACCCCAAGCTGAACAAATCATAGCTGAAGAACAAGCAGGATCCAGGGCAGGGCGAAGTACCACTGAAAAGATTTTCAACCTCAGAATAATCTGTGAGAACATTACATTACATTACATAATTGTTGCTTTAGGTCCAGCGGACTCTTCCGAGCCAAATCAGGACCGGACAACCCCCAATCCGCATAAAAGATCTACCGAAACAACCCTAGTGGGAAAACTGAATGCCCTCCACCAGCCAGTCATTTACAATAAAGACATCCCACGCAGGGGACGGCTGAGGCTTCACCCCAACTTATTGAACCCCCGTTTACAAAAACAAAATATAATACAAACATCATTATAAATTATCAACAAAACACATACATATAAAATGCCTACATTGCTAAATAATAACATCATAGGAAGCCCTAGTGACCACCTGGCAGAAAGCGTCCAATATTCCCAAGCTGATCCAACAGACCTCATACACAAACAAGGAGTCTTGTCCCGGAAGAGTTTTCAAGAAAAAAGGTAGGAGACTGGTCTAGCGAAGAAGACGATAGTATAGCAGATTGATAGAACAGAGCAGGAATGAGAAAGAGCAAATGAGAAAGACAGCGACAGTGGGAATTTAAAGCACTAAATTTCCAGAAAGTGGGGATACTATTTATACTGAAACCCCCGGCACCCCAACGGGGGTTATCTGTGAAAAATGCCTACAGCACCAACAACATCTATATCATGTGTTCATAGACTTCAAAAAGGCGTTTGACCGAGTCTGGCATGCAGCTCTATGGGCAACAATGAAAGTGTACAACGTCAGCCCTAAAATTATTGAAGTCATCAAAAGCCTGTATGACAAGGCTGTCAGTGCAGTCCTCCATAACAGCGCCATCGGGAACTGGTTCAGAAAAACAATCGGTGTGCGTCAAGGATGCCTACTCTCTCCAACACTCTTCAACATCTTCCTAGAGCGCCTCATGTCAGATGCCCTTGCAGATCACGAAGGCACAGTCAGCATAGGGGGCTAGAGCAATCTCCAATCTTCGTTTTGCGGATGACATTGATGGATTGGCTGGAGAGGAACAAGAACTTGAACAGCTGGTCCAGAGTCTTGACACCACCTCCAGAGCTTATGGAATGGAAATAAGTGCAGAGAAGACCAAAATAATGACCAACAACACCCAATGGCATCAACACGGACATCAAAGTCCAAGGCCAATCCCTCAACACACTGCATAGCTTCAAATATTTAGGAGCCATTGTATCAGACAATGGGTCCCGACAGGAAGTCCTCTCCAGGATCGCACAAACAACTGCTGCCCTGACAAGGTTGAAGCCCATTTGGAAAGACAGGACCATCAGTCTACATTCCAAAGTAAGACTGCTGCGCTCCCTTGTCAACTCCATCTTCCTATATGCTTGTGAAACATGGACCCACACAGCAGATCTACAACGAAGAATGCAAAGCATTGAGATGAGGTGCTACAGAAGACTTCTGTGCATTTCCTATACCCAACACATCACCAACGACGAAGTCCGACAGACCATCACACAAGCCATTGGACAACACGATGAACTGCTCACAGTGGTGAAGAAACGGAAACTCCGATGGTATGGCCACGTCACCAGATCATCCGGCCTTGCAAAGACCATTCTGCAAGGCACAGTGCAAGGAGGTAGAAGAAGATGGAGACCGAAAAAGAGGTGGGAGGACAACATTCGAGAATGGACTGGTTTGACACTGAGCGAAGCCATCAGGGTTGCTGAGGACAGAGAAAGATGGAGTATGCTGGTTAAACGATCATCTGTGGTGCCCCTACGACCTCCGAGTTACGGGACAGGATAGGATAGGATCAACTTGGTGGCACCTCATTTAACAAAAACACTTGATTTGAGAAAAAGAAATCACCTATACATTAACCGATTCACAGGATTATAAACATGTACACTGAATAAGTCCTTGTCATTATACTTTTTACCCAACAGGTGTTTTTTAAATACACAATATGTACATCGTCAAAAACAAACAAAAATTAAAATATACTACATCGCATAAGTCAGCATTATGTACTGGTAGACTCGAGAAGTTCTATGCGCACATATCATACTTAACAACGATAGTTATAAACCTTATATATGTGTGCGTATGTGTGTGTGTGTGTGTGTGTGTGTGTGTGTTTGTGTGTGTGTGTGTGTGTGTGAAAGAGAATCACTTATTTCAGAAGGATTTTAAGATCAATCAGCACTGCTCATCTCAAAAGTCAGACGGTTTAAGTAAACTAAATATTTATATAATAAATAATTATTGTAATACACAAAACAACTTATAATAAAATAAAAACTATGTCACGAAATCAGCACAGCCCCTCACCTATGTCTAATATTGTCTTCCGTGACGTTCATTGCTAATTGGCCAAATGACAGACAGGGATAATCCTCCCAAGGAACAAAGGGGTAGGGACCAAAATCAACACTGAACCAACAGAGCAATTATATTGCTAAAACGGACAGTGAAAAATGGTTTTTAAAAAAAAGAAAAAAGGTAAAGGTAGTCCCATAGCCTTGTGGCCGTAGGGGAGCGTGACGTTGGAGATCACACTTATCTTGGGCCAGCGTAATGAGGGTGATGCCCATCTCTCTCCCTCGCTGCGTTACCTTCCCCACCCTTAAGAGAGTAGGTACTCAGTCACAGTTGAGTCAACTGGGGGCGTTGTTATTTGTCGCTTCACGGTTTGCGGTCACCCATCCAAGTGCTAACCGCACTGGACGATGCTTAACTTGCGACACAGTAGCGAGTGCTCCAACCACTGCGCTATCCGACACCCCAAGTGAAAAATGACCATTTTTTATTTCGTCACCACGGGATTCGAACCTGGGTCATCGGTTTGCCAGGCGAACGCTCTACCACTTGAGCTACGGCGTTGGGTGTTCATTATAAATTAGAGAACAAGGAGATGGATTGAAAAGCGGGACAATATAACTGTGATCTCGTCGCTAATCTCTCACATTCGAGGTGGTGAAATATAAATAAAAGCTTTTAGATAATCTTAGAGATGAGCCAATCTTGCCAATCCTTGTTACTGCTTTTTATCTGGCCAGGAATTAAGTTCTATAAAATTAGCACCCAATCTACGTCATCTTGTGATCACATCACTGGGAAGGCAGTCAAAGCAGGACACAGGGATAGATAAGCTATGCCAAATGAAAGAATGTTGGGGATGGGGGATTCAAGATGGAGGGGAAAGAGGAGGGAAGAATTCAGAGAAAATAAAATCTCTTCAACAAACAAGACATTAGTTTTTCACTGGCCCTGTTACTAAATATTTCTTGAATTTAGCAATTAATCTCGGCAAAAATCGCTCTTTTTTTGTTTGGGCACTTTATTGTCCCTTTTTATCGGGAAATTCTGGGCCGCAGTCAGTGGCGCGCTCGAACCCAACATACCCAATATTAGTTGAGTTTTTTGTTTTTTTTTTTACATTTTGCTGGGGGAGACGTTGCCCGAGTCGAAAGTAAATAATATTCCGAGAAACAGAAAGGCCCGAGGCGTTATGGATCCCACAGCTGTCAGGCACTATTGGTTTGTAGCTTGTGGACGAGGCGTTATGAATCCCACAGCTGTCAGGCACTATTGGTTTGTAGCTTGTGGACAATCAACTTTGTCCCGGTGTGGCATCGCCAAATGGAGATCCTCGCCGATGGTTCTGCGCATGCGTGAACTTCCGGAAGTCATTTCTGTCAAGTCCTGAGCTTGACTGGAAAAAAAAAGAGACGGCGAATTACGATGCGTAAAGAATAAAAGAATGCCCAGTTATCGCAACATGTTCCGAGTACAATAAACAAGATTGTTTTACTTAGGTATATTCAAGCACAATCAGAGCATCTCCAGGATCTACCTCAGTGACATGGTGACAGAAAAAAAGCGATCATCCATTTTGGGAAATTTCAAGGCGGCGTCAAGCGTCGGCTTTATCCTGGGCCCACTGGTTGGGGGCCATGTAGCGGAACGTAAGGGGGGATTCGTTTACGTGGCTTGTATTGCTGGAGCCATATATATTTCTCTTCAACGCAGGTGTGGATTCCAACACAATGCAATACTCAGGGATGTTGCTAGGAAATTTTTTCTTCGGCGATTTGGCCGAAACAGCCGTGAAACTTTCGGCTTTTTACAGAAAGTTTCGGCTCTCTCTTCCAAAGCAGTCTCACAAGTTTTTTTTTTTTACTAGATTCACTACGTTAACGTGCACCCTCCACCTCCATATATTAAAGGTGTTTTGTGGATGCATATCTTTGTAATAAAACATGATTTTAAGAGTAGAATAAGAACATTGAAAAGAAATGTTATTTTCTTAAATTTTAGACACACAAAAACAATACAAAGTTTAGACTGTCCCTTGACAGACCACAATACTGTCAGAGTTTATGGGTTTAACCTTAGTAATTATCGAATCCTCACCTAAACTGCAACCGTACAGCACAGGAATATCGCAAAAATGGACAAAATTGAGCCGATTCACCCGTGAAAACTTCGGCTCGGCGAGCCGACATGACGGACAGTTTATCGGCTTTTTAATAAAAATTTCGGCTAATTCCGAAGATCCGACCCAAACGACATCCCTGAATACTTGATATATCTGAGAGATGAGAGTATAAACCGAGGTCTAGTCTGTGTCGCATGCACTCCATCATAACGGACTTTAAAGATCCTGACGCTCATGTCCTAGACAGGTGAGTGCCGGTAACAAGAACATACCCAGCATTTGGCTGCCGAGTCCTCAATAAGCTGAGGGTGGCAGCCCCCAACGAAAGAAGAAGAAGAAGAAACCAAACTTCAGTCTATGTTAACAATGTTAATTTGGTTGTATGGACCAGTTCATTATATCAGTTTAAGTCTGCACAGGACTAATAGGTGGTGTCTGACAACTTTAATTTTCCTGTCTGATCGATTAACATATTAATTTGTTTATTGCAAACATAATTTTAACCCGTCAACATTTCCACCATTTTTTTTTTACATCTGCAGTCTAGAATCCTATCTGAAGGTTCCATTCTTAATATTCTTGTTGAGTTTTCATTGACTGCTTTCATTGAAAATATGCCTGATGAAAGTGTAACTAGCTACTCTTTCTCCCAAATAATGACTTTATGTCAAAAGATTGGGGATCTACTCTGCTAGACAGGTTTATCATCTGTATTTCCCACCCATTTATCATTCTCTAACCCCCGTAGGGTATAAATAGTATCCCCACTTTCTGGAAATTTAGTGCTTTAAATTCCCACTGTCGCTGTCTTTCTCATTTGCTCTTTCTCATTCCTGCTCTGTTCTATCAATCTGCTATACTATCGTCTTCTTCGCTAGCCCAGTCACCTACCTTTTTTCTTGAAAACTCTTCCGGGACAAGACTCCTTATTTGTGTATGAGGTCTGTTGGATCAGCTTGGAAATATTGGACGCTTTCTGCCAGGTGGTCACTAGGGCTTCCTATGATGTTATTATTTAGCAATGTAGGCATTTTATATGTATGTGTTTTGTTGATAATTTATAATGATGTTTGTATTCTATTTTGTTTTTGTAAACGGGGGTTCGATAAGTTGGGGTGAAGCCTCAGCCGTCCCCTGCGTTGGGTGTCTTTATTGTAAAGTGACTGGCTGGTGTAGAGCTTTCGGTTTTACCACTAGGGTTGTTTCAGCAGATCTTTTATGCGGATCGGGGGTTGTCCGGTCCTGATTTGGCTCGGAAGAGTCCGCTGGACCTAAAGCAATAATAATGTAATGTAATGTAATGTAATGTAATGTATCATTCTCTAAACAGGTCTCTTGACTTTATAGCCCGGGGCGGATTTAAGTCTTGAACATGCAAGGTGATATGATACAACACTGTAACATACTATCTGTAGCCTATAAGATACAAGATGTTATTTTGATGGAATTTCTTCAGAAGCAACAATGTACATGATGAGACCTCCAAACTTGTAGAAAATGACATTAAACAATGCACGTTGGTGGTCACTGTTTTTTTGGGTGTACCCAAGGGAGATAATTTGTAGCACTAACAATAACGTTCAATTTCCATTTTTACGTGCTGTAGATGTCTAATATTGACATCCTCAATTCTTACACCTTGTTGTTGTTTTTATGCAGCCTTAGTGTGGTGTGCACTACCCAAAGCTACCCTCAAACCTCAACATTCTAATGGGCTTAACAACACTCCCACCGCTGCTGGGTTGGAGCAAAGCGTGTCAACATGCACTCTGCTGACAAATGTTAGCGATGAACTCAAATTTAGTGGCAAGAATCTGGTTCAGTCATTCAGATCCATCAACTGGACTGATCTTTGGGATCTCTTCCGTTTTAAATGTTTAGGAGGTGAGTGAGGACTAAATACTACTACTACTACTACTACTACTACTACTACTACTACTACTACTACTACTACTACTACTACTAATAAAAGCTGGATTTGTTTCTCTCAATCAAGCTCAAAGCATGGTGATCTAAGATTGCTATTATAGAAGTAAGAAAGGAAGTCAATGTTTAGTTTGGACTTTAGATTGACAGCATCCAATATCATTATCAGTCACAGGCGGCGGAAACTGCTCAGGATTGGAGGGGGGGGGGAGGGGGGGGGCACACACACATCTTATTCACTGACATCAGGGCCGGACCCGGGAAAAGTCGAGGCGGGGTGGGGGGGTGGGGGGTGGGGGGTTACAGATTCAGCGAAGGCGCGAAGCGCCGAGCGTTCTAGGGGGGTCCGGGGTCATGTTCCCCCCTCCCCCTCCCCCGGCATTTTTTTTTTCAAAGTTGCACAATGGTGCAATCTGGTGCAATCTGAACCTTGAAGAAGCCGTTTGTGATGGTCTGGGACTTTGAGCATTTTGAACAATTGAATTGACAAACCCTGGGGTACAAAAATTATCCTCTGCCCCTCCCTTAAAAACACACACACACAAACACCCCCCCCCCCCACACACACACACATTTATTTATCAGCAGAGATGTTTTGTATACTATTATTATTCACTACTCTTTGTTGATCGCTAACGGTATAAAGCTTTACCTTGTAGTTTATGAACATCACCGCCCTGCTGTCACCTAATTCAGTCTTGCTGCAATAGGTTTCTCGGCATTACTACCATTTGTGAATTGTATCTCCTGGCAAAACAGTTCACTGCCTCTTTGAAGTTAATATCAACATCCCTGTGCACTTTCAGTAAAGCAAGTCCATTGAGTCTCTGTTGCCCCATTGTAGAGCGCAGGTAGTTTTTTCAGGTTGCGCAACTGACTGTTTGAACGCTCACACTCGGCAGTAGTGACAGGTAGGATGCAAAGATTCTTTAGCATGATGAACAGGTTGGGATAAAAATCCTTGTCACAATGTTTGAGTGCTTCTGATGCCGTGGATGGGATGATAGCTGTCGCATTCTCAGCAGCACTTCGCCATTTGCAAACCCACCGTTGGTATTCTGCATCAAGGGTAGCGTTGTCCGGTAGGTCAGACTCCCACAACATTGCCAGTGTCCTCACCCCTTCTGGAACCTGCATGAAACCATCCTGGTTGTCTATTAAAGTGCTTGGCACCAGACAGAGACCATCAACTGCTAGGTCAGCATTTTTGAACCTCGAGTCCAATTCGGTTGACAGGTGTTCAAAGAAAGGAATGGCAATGCTAATCTTGAAATATTCTTCTGGAGTTGCCGCAGGTTGGTTGTAACGGAGAGTCTGTCGGGATGCTTGACGAGGAACAATAACATCAGTTGTCAAAGCATTTACCATTTTGCTGACTTCACCAAACCAGGCAACGAATTATAGTTCATAATTATCAACTTAGCATCTTAATTAATATTTCTAAAAAGTCGTTTTGGGGGGATTAGGGCAGTATCATGGTGAAGGTGCTGGAAGAGGCTTGCGGCCAGAACAGGAAAATATGGCTGCATTTACTAATTTAGGCTTAGGGGTTGGGTTACTTGGTCGTTTCAACGGGAAAACGCTTTGGACGTTTCAACGGATCCCTTAAAATGGATTTCCGTTGAATTGTCTATAAATAACTCTTTGTACCTTGGACCAAAAGTGACTAAAAACTGCATTGTTTTAAAAACAATTTGTAAAAAATTGAAACTCTTTGCATTTAAAAAAAATTCAATTTAAAAAAAAATAGTTTGGAGGGGGGTTCCGGAATCCAAGTAACCAACCCCCCCCCTCCCCCTGGATCCGGCCCTGACATTGGTATGGTATGCTGCCCTGACAAGGTTGAAGCCCATTTAGAAAGACAGGACCAACAGTCTACCCTCCAAGGTAAGGCTACTACGCTCCCTTGTCATCTCCCTCTTCCTATATGCTTGCAAAACATGGACCCTCACAGCAGACCTACAACAAAGAATACCAAGCATGGATATGAGGTGCTACAGAAGACTTCTGGGCATTTTAATTTATACATTTTTTAGTATAAATAGTATTCTTTCTGGAAATTTACTTTAAATACTCACTGTTTTTTCCTTTGTTTTTTTTTTTATTCTTCTTTTTTATTTCTTCTTCGCTAGACCAGTTTTTTTTTTGAAAACTCTTTTATTTGTGTGTAAGGTCTTCAGAATAATTTTTTTTTTTTTTATTTTAATGTATTTTTCTTGTTTTTTTGAAATGAAAATGTTCTTTTTTCAGTTAAACATATTAAAATGTTTTCATTTTTTTGATTTTTAACTGTTCTTTTATTTTTTTGGCTATGTATATTTTTGTTTTTAAAAATAAAATGTTTATTAAAAAAGAAATAGCACAACTATGTCAGTGGGGAAAGCCGTTTAGATAAATAGTATACTTTCTGAAAAGATAGTTTAGATGCTTTAAAAGAATAAAAAAAAATTCCTGCAGTAAATGTCTTTTTTGTTGTTTCTATGTTAAAAAATGTATCACAACTATATTTATAATTTATTTTTCTTTTTCCTTTTTGCTAATTACTCTCTTTTTGTTAGAAGAATACATATTTTTTCTTGAAAACTCTTCCAGGACAAAATTATTTGTGTGTAAGGTCTGTTGGGTCAGCCTGGGAATATTGGATGCTTTCTGCCAAATGGTCACTGGGGCTTCCTTTGATGTTATTATTTGGCAATGTAGGCATTTTATATGTATGTGTTTAGTTGATATTTTATAATGATGTTTGTATTCTATTTTGTTTTTGTAAACTGGGGTTCGATAAATTAGAGTATAGCCTAAGCGTCCCCTGCGTGGGATGTTTTATTGTAAAGTGACCGGCTGGTAGATTGCCTTCAGTGTTACCACTAAGGTTGTTTCGGCAGATTTTTGATGCGGATCAGGGGTGAGTCTTCTTTCCCTTCTCTAGTCCTGATTTGGCTTGGAAGAGTACGCTGGACCTAAAGCAATAACCATGTAATGTAATGTAACCTAGCACATCACCAACGATGAAGTCTGACAGACAATTGCACAAGCCATTGGACAACACGATGACATGTTCACAGTGGTGAAGAAACGGAAACTCCGATGGTATGGCCTGGCCACGTCACTAGAGCATCAGGCCTTGCAAAGACCATCCTACAAGGCACGGTGCAAGGAGGCAGAAGAAGAGGGAGACAGAAAAAAAGGTGGGAGGACAACATTCGAGAATGGACTGGCTTGACACTGAGCAAAGCCATGAGAGTTGCTGAGGACAGAAAAAGATGGGGTATGCTGGTAAACGATCATCTGTGGTGTACCAACGACTTTCGAGTTACGAGATGGGATAGGATAGGATAGGATAGGATAGAATGATAACTTTTATTTTAAAATGTATATAAACATTGGTATGAGATGATGACTTATTTTAAAGTGTATTTTCAGGCGACAGGTTGCTTCTCTAGCTGATCTTTGTGGCTTTGGCACCGCTTAGCTTGGTCTCTACGATGCTGCGACCATCAGTAGGGGAGGTAAGCATGGTAGAGGAAATCTGATGGGACTAAGCCAAAGTCCCTTGCAAGAATGCTGTCACCGTTTTTCGCAGGGCTAGCGCAAGAAATCCACACAGATGGTCCCACAGTGGTGGGCATTGTGGCTAGCTTATGCGCGATAATGCTGATGATCTGGCGACCCCAGGATCCGAAAGACAGGAAAGTGTGGAAGATGACACTAAAGAAAGAATAACTATCAGTATCAGAATAATTCCTGCAGCAAAATTATTTGTACTTTGGGTTTGTTCGACTTTTGTTGTTTGAAAAAATGTAACAATGTATATTTTATTTTTATTTATTTATTTAGTTTTGTTGATTTGTTTCACTTTTTTTTGTGGAACATGCATATTTTCTAACATTTATTTAATTATTTATTTACTTTAAAATTGGTAAATATACAAATTACTTTTTCTTAAATTTTAAAATTGTTATTAAGGATGCATTTTTAATAGTAATTTGAGCACATTGTTCTGGTGGCATTGCTGATATAAAAATAATACATTGTTATGATTGTTGAAAAGTACTTGTGACATTTCTTCCAAAAGCACAACATATTTGTTTAGGATTGACAGAATTATAATTTATTGACCTTCGTTTTGAGTTAGCTAGTTAGTCACTGTTTATAGGGTTCAGTGGACTGAAAGAACTGAAACAGGACCACATTCGTTTTGAATGAAGTGGGCATTGTTGAATATAATTACGTTAACAGCTTTTCAGTGAGTTTTCACCTATATTTGTGGATACCAAATACGATATATTGGAGATCAAAGTATTGTTAAAACAAAGACTCTCAATACAGAAATGAAAGGGATTGTTTTAAGTCTTAGACCCCTTTAGAACATTCTGTGGTTGCGGTATGTGGGTTAGTTAGTCGTTTATAGGGTCCAACGGACTGCAAAGAACGAAATCAGGATCACAACTTGGTTTAAAGAGGGCTCACCCCTGATCCGTATAAAAGATCTGCTGAAACAACCCTAATTGAAGGCACTCCACCAGCCGGTCACTTTACAATAAAGGCATCCCATGAAGGGAACGCTGAGGTTGTGGGGCGGGGTGAAGTAAAGAGGGATTGAAGAAAGATATAAACAGGTGGAACATCCTACATAATATATTGCCTTGTGGAAATATTACCCTATAAACACTGAATATCTATCTGCCACGGCTATTACATAATAATGAAATAAAGTGTATAGGCGGCAGGGATAGCTCAGTGGTCAGAGCGCACGAATTGTGTGAGTGCATCTGGGTTTGAATTCTGACTTCAGCAAACTATTTTGTAATTGCTGGATTTTACGGGTCAGCGCCTTGAGAAGCTCTCTGAGCTTGTAAGTGCGCTATATAAGAGAAATCTCTTTCTTTCTTTCTATTAGTTCTGGTGGCCATGTGACTTCATTTATGTTCTTTTCATTTTTTCTATCCAGCAGTCGTCAATTTATGCGTTCATTGATTTACTGTAAAATATGGTCTACAAGTACAACGGAGGACTTGAATCTCATGGGCCATTATTTGTTTGGTGGGTATTGTTGACTTGACAGTATTGATCAATGTTGACAAAGAGGGTAAAAGTTGTGTTTCATTTGTATCTTGCCTATGCTAGCATTGCTGACACCTCTGCATGCACTACCATAGCATAACACACCATTCACACCCTTTAGCCCTCATTTGATGCATTGTTTGATTTCTTCTCTAGCTAATCAAACTTGTCTTGCATAATGGTAGTTGCCATGCTATAATAGCGTGCTGTCACATACCTTTAAAAAAAAACAAAAAAAACTCCGGTAGCTGTATTATTTCGAGTATCAAACAGTGATACCAGTGACTTGCTACTATAGCAATATTTAAATTCTTCTTCTTCTTGACTACCTCCTTCAGCATTGTGAAGATTACGTAGACGTTAAGGGTTTTCCGCTTAGGTATATTGTACAGGAAATATGAAAATCGCTGCCCGGGTGATCAGCTTGTGGGGTCAGGGATATGGGATTGGGGTGGGGGAGGGAAGGAGAGGGAAAGGGCTAGATCCGGGATTTGAACTCTTCCAGAGTTTGGCTGCGAACAGCCTCTTCTGGGAGAGCATTCCAATCGGCAATGGTGCGTGGGAAGAAGGTTTGTTGCCTGTATGCAGTTCTGCAAGAAGGCAGCTGGTACTGCTCAGAGTGCGTCTGGTGGGTAATCTTCAGGGGTGGAGCAGAGGTGGGTTTCCTGGAGGATGTGATCACAGTTAGGCCTTTGTGCTGCTTGTAGAACAGGCAGAGTCTGGCTTGGCGGCGGCGATCCTGGAGTGTGGACCATTGTAGGTGTTCAAGCATTTCAGCCACACTTGAAGTCTGGCGGTAGCGACGCACCACCCATCTGGCTGCACGGCGCTGTACAGCTTCAATGCGCTGGATATTCTTGCTGGTGTGAGGGTCCCACGCTGGGCACGCGTATTCCAGGATAGGGCGGACGAGTGAGGTGTACGCTTGGCGCTTGATCTTCTAGCAGCCGATTTTGAGATTTCTTCTCAGAAATCCAAGTGTTTTGTTGGCTTTGTTGGTTACGCTGGTGGTGATGTGGGTGTCCCACTGTAGATTGCTCTCAATGGTGACCCCCAGGTACTTGGCCTTGTCAACTGTAGATAGAGTGTGGCCGTGGAGGTGGTATGCACAAGGCAGAGGCTTCCTTTTCCTCGTGACACGGAGTGTCTGACACTTGTCAGGATGGAAGCACATGAGCCACCGTTGCTCCCACTCTGCCAGTTGGTTGAGGTCATCTTGTAGGACAGACTGATCAGCAGTGGTGTTGACTGTTTTATGGCACATAGTGTCATCAGCAAATAGCCGGGTTGTTATTTTCCCTTTTTCTGGGAGGTCGTTAATGTAAAGTACAAAGAGGCTTGGGCCCAGTACGGATCCTTGAGGCACTCCAGACTCTACAGGAGCAGGTCCTGAGACAGCCCCGTCCACCACTACGCGCTGCTGCCTATCAGCAAGGAAGGCTTCTATCCAGCTGAGTACTTTACCGGAGATGCCATAATGGCTGAGCTTGTGGATTAGGAGCGAGTGACACACCTTGTCAAAGGCCTTAGAGAAGTCCATTATTAGGGCATCTGTTTGCTTTCCCTTTTCAAGGTCATCCGAAATTTCATCCACAAGCCCAACAAGTTGGCTCTCACAGGAACGGCGTTGTCGGAAACCATGCATGCTGCGCATCTGTGATGATGCCTTGGGCCTCTGCGAAGGACATGATGGAGCTGGTGATGATGTGTTCCATGATCTTACAGGGGACACTTTTTAGGGATATGGGGCGGTAATTTTCAGCTTTGTATCGTTCACCTTTCTTAAAAACAGGTGTAACGTTGGCAGTTTTCCAGTCTTGAGGAACTACTCCAGAGTTTAGGGAACTTCAGAAGAGGATAGTAAGTGCAGGGGCGAGTTCAGTGGCAAGTTCTTTGAGGACTCTGGGGCTGATGCCGTCAGGGCCTGGGGTTTTATTGGGGTCAAGGTCTTTGAGTAACTTCGAGGCTCCTGGGACAGTGATGTCAATGAAGCTGCAGATGGGGAAGTTTTCACTGAGGGGTTGAAGATTGGTCCTCGCTATAAATTCTTGTGGAGTGCAGGAGATTTTGGGGCTGAAGGCCGAATGAAATTGATTGTTAAGGACTTCGACGCGCTCGTTAGCGTCTGTTATCAGCTTGCCGTCAACTTTCAACGGTGCGACTCCAGATGCTTCAGTTCGCTGTGCCTTAATGTATGTCCAGAACTGTTTGTTGTTTGTCCGTCTTGTTGGATCGGACGGGTTGTCCTTAAACATGTTTTCAGTGTAGGTCCAGTAAGAACGGCGCAGATTTCTCTGAACAGTCCGCTTTAGGGTCTTGATTTCTTCTCGCAGCTTTTCTTCTCCTGTCTTTTTCCATCGCTTGTAGATCCTGTTTCTCCTCTTAATTAGTCGTAGTGTGACAGGGTCGACCCATGGTTTATTGAACTTCCGTCCGAGGGTCTTGCGAGGAATATGTTCTTCTGTAATTGTTTCAATTCCGTCTTTTAATGCTGCCCATAATTCTTCAGTGTTTCTATTTTCATCAAAGGAAGCCAAGACAGAGTTGGACAGGTCATCAGCTGCATGATCGGAGATGCCTGGTAGGCATTCAACTCGAGATACGAGGGAGGGGTGACTGGTGAGGAACAGGTCAAGGATGTTGTCTCCGCGAGTGGGGAGCATGACCATTTGCTCGAGTCCTAGGTCGCTTAGGTGCTCAAGGAATTGTCGGTGAAGGCCTGGATGTCTGTTGGTAAATTTAAGTGTCTTGGTGGCCCAATCAAAAGCTGGAAAATTGAAGTCACCACCAATAACCATAGACGCTTAAGTGGCGACTGCACGTTGAGTGGAGCTGACGAAGTTGACAAGGCTGGGTTCGTCTCCATCATCTGGTCTGTAGTAGGAAGCGATTAGAAGTTGGCGTCTTCCTTTCAATTTGATTTTAACCCAAATGAATTCGCAGTCTTGGATGGATAGTTCTGGCACTTCGTGGCAGGACAGGTGGTCAGCGACTGCTATCAGCAATCCTCCTCCATCTGTGTTCATGTGGCGTGGAAAGATGTTGTAAGTGGATGGCAGGATTTCGCTGGTGAGGATGGAAGAGTCGAGGTAGGTCTCTGTGCCAGTGATGACATCTGGCTTGGTGCTGTCTATCACGTTTCTTGTTTCAGCCTTTTTCCTGTGATGGATTGAAAGTTTACATTCAGGAAGCGCAGGGGTCGGTTAAAGGTCTTATTCTGTCGGGATGCTCGGGTAGGTGTGGATGCGTGGTAAAGATTGAAGTCCGTTGATATAGGCATGGAGGATTCAGTGGAGTTCAGAGAGTGGGAAGATGAATTGTGCAGGTTGTTAGAGTTGTTTGTGCCTTGTAATCCAAATAAGTCATATGCAATCGTGCTGTAGTTAGCGTTTTGGCAGATAATGCATTTCCATATGACATCGCTGTCACCTAGTCTCTCATACTCTGTTGTATTGTCGGGAAAGCTTTGGCAGGCAAGATGGAACCACTGTCCGCAGGTTTCACACTCTACTCCTCTGTCGTCCCCAGTGACAGTCTTGTCACATGTACCGCATGGGTATTTCGACGTATGGCTATCACTGGTAGAGGTTACATCAGCAGATGGCATGGTTTTTAGCACTGTGTTTGGAAATCGTAAAGTAACGTTCGGGCGGGTGAGGGTGATGGTTGGGTGGTCGGCGGTAAACGCGACCTTGTCTAGTCCAGTGGAGTGAGAGGAGACAGTAGAATGAGCGACCTTGTCCAGTCCAGTGGAGTGAGAGGAGACAGTAGAAGGAGCAAGAGTAGATGGTACTCAATGTAGATTAGAAAATTCTTCATTTGTGTTTTGCATCAGGTAGAACTGTGAGGAGAAAATATTGTACTTACAGTTGCTCAGAAGGTCGGAAATTCGACGAGAGCCGCCATGTTGGGTGTGCTCACACGTAGTTGACGAGTTGAAAACGGTAAAACGGTAATCCACAGCTTGAATCGCGTTGAACGAAGGTGGGACGTTAGGTTGTTGGCAAAAAGTTTTAAGGTAAAGGAGGACGATTTAGCAGTTGTTTTACAGAAAATAAACCTAAGAGAAAAAAGTACTTTTCTAGCGCGCAAACGCAAAACCCAAAAAACACCCCAGCAAGAACATATTTTCAGTAGCAGTAAATGGTTCTTGTCTGAATTATACCAGTGACAACCAACTGTGACAAATGATTGACTGACTGACTTAAAGTACCTGATGCTGAGGAGATTTGTGTCGGTGTTGACAACTAAATTGAAAAGTCTAAAAATGGCAGAGAAAATTTGCGGACGCTCCCTTATTGTACAGCAAGCTGCATTTATTGTGGGAGTGTTGAAACAACAAATTTCTCAAAATTGAGTTTATTTCTCAATTCTATTAGTATTATCTCAGTGCTATCTTTGTTCTATATATATGCATTCTATAGTTCAAAAACAAAAAAATAAACTTGGTCAAAAGTGTGCTACATATACAAACCAAATAAAAATGATTTGTAAACTGTTGAATTATTATACGTATTTTTGTTTTGTTACTGTTATGGTTTTTTTTCAAAACTTAATTACTGGGTTCAAACCTAATTTTTTTCAACTTGGTTATATTAATATGAATTAATGTATTTATTGTTTATGTAAACAGTTTTTGTACAAAAACAATTGATGAATAACTTTTAATAACAAAAGCGTTTCATCAATATATGCTCAAAATACAATTTCATGAAGTGAAACAAAAAACAAAGAGAGAAAATAAAAAAATAGAAGATGATGTTTTGGAGATGATTATATATAAAGAAGAAAAATAAAAACCCAAAAGTTTTTTAAACAAAAAAACCAAATAATCAATAACCATTTTTTAAATAAACGTTATTATTTGGTCATTACTTGGTGTACATATTTGACTGCCAAACATTTTTATGGGTGATTTGTTTGACAGTGATTTTTGTTCCCCAAGTTATAATTTCATAAATGAAAGTTGTCTGGTTTAGCACAGCTATCCACAAACTGACAAAAAGCACAGTTGTTTCTGGTCTACCTCAAAATTGCTGTTGGTTATAAATATCATTTTGTTTCATATAAATTTGTGTGTAACAACCAAAAATGTACAACCTGTGCTGATACTAATCAAACACAGTTGTTGATTTCTTTAATTTTTTTTTCGGTCATTTAACATTACATTACATGATTATTGCTTTAGGTCCAGGTGACCAGCGGACTCTTCCGAGCCAAATGAGGACCGGACAATCCCTGATCCGCATAAAAGATCTGCCGAAAGAATCCTAGTGGTAAAACTGAAGGCACTCCACCAGCTAGTCACTTTACAATAAAGACATCCCACGCAGGGGACGCTGAGGCTACACTCAAATTTATCAAACCCCCGTTTAAAAAAAAACTAAATAGAATACAAAGATCATTATAAAATATCAACAAAACACATACATATAAAATGCCTACATTGCTAAATAATAACATCATAGGAAGCCCTAGTGACCACCTGGCAGAAAGCGTCCAATAGTCCCAAGCTGATCCAACAGACCTCACACACAAATAAGGAGTCTTGTCCCGGAAGGGCTTTCAAGAAAAAAGGTAGGTGACTGGTCTAGCGAAGAAGATAGTATAGCAGATTGATAGAACAGAGCAGGAATGAGAAAGAACAAATGCGAAAGACAGCGACAGTGGGAATTTAAAGCACTAAATTTCCAGAAAGTGGGGATACTATTTATACTGAAACCCCCGGCACCCCAACGGGGATAGGATTCAACACACACACACCTGCAGTAAGCATGCACACTGTACAACTGCTTGGACCATTCAGTCACTATAAATCTTAAGAAATTTCTTTCCCTTCCTCATCCCCATTTGATGCAAGTTTTACAGAAAAACCACCACCAGCCAGACACCCAACAACACTGCAAGATCTGCTGCTGCCAATAATTATTTAGTCTAGTCAAACACACACCTACACACAACCAATCCACATCAAATTAAGAAAAGAAGAAAAGTAAATCTATCAGCTGTCATAAATTTAATAACTTACACAACGTACAGTATTGTTAATTTAGTAATTACCCAGCCGCTCAGCCCTGTATAGTAGCACATTTTCACCCTCAGCAAGCAATCTTGAGTATTGCATTTTGAACAGGAACACACATAATCAAGTAAATATATTTATTCGCAAAAACAAAGTAATTTTGCAAAACATTGCAAATTAAACAAAACACACACAACCCTATAAAGACAAAATCTATATTCACAAAACCAAGTCCTTTAACCTAACAACTTGGTCAACAACTACCATACAAATTTACTTGAGAAATACCACAAATATCTACACAACTATAAATATTATGGACATTATGGAGAAGAAAAGAAAGACAATATATGAACACGATTAAAATAAATGAAAATCTGAAATGATAAAGAGATAGGAAGTTGTAACCAGAAAAAAAATAGAAAAAAAGCTTCATGGTGGAATAGTCATGTGAATCATATCAAGCAAGCAGTCAAAACATCCAAAAATCAAAACCTGAATAGCATTCAAAACTAAACATTTGTGGAAACTTGAATCTCTACCTACCAACAAACACACACACATATACACACTCACTCATCCACTTGTTCACACACACAAACTCACTAAACAAACTCACGCAAACTGAACAAATTCTTATTGTTTTATAAACATTCTCAGAATAATGCACAGACTTTACATAATAAAAGTAGAAGAAAGCAGGCATGCAACGAAGGTTGCACTTGCGTGTCCATTTTTTCTAGTTTACTTTTATATTCGTAACAAAGAAGATTCCAATCTGTGAACCAAAACAAAGTGCAATAATATAAAACAATTAAGCGAAATACAAAACTCCAGCATTTCAAACAGATTAAACAAATGTTTATCAAATCAACAAGTACAAACATATTTAATATTTATCAAACAAAATAATCAATGCATCTTGTGAAGAGAAAAAAAACAACTCCATACATGCTAAATTTCAAAGTAATACAAAAACAACAAAGATTGAAATTTAGATTTTTATCCTGTTCATATCTGTAAAATGGAGTTTTATAAATCACGAATACTTATTTTTGTAACTACACCGAAATTCATTAAATATAGATAAAACAACAATCCACAAAAATCAAACTTTTTATAAGCATTACTGATAAAAGTAAATAAAAAAATTTTTTTAAACAATTATTAAAAAAAAAATCATGCTTTTCTTGAATTTGAAAATATTAGTAGTCTGTAAATTGTAATTAGTACATTGCAATAACATTACAAAGAAAAAAGCAAAGTAATAAACTATTGATGGGAATATAAAATAGTAGTAGTACTTAGAAGGAGAAAGAGGAGGATGTGGTAGCAGCATAAATAGCAGCAATAGTAGTAGTACTAGTAGTAGTTGTAGATGTAGCAATAATACAGATTTCTAGCATCTGAGCTGCACAATACAAAAGCATCTTTACACCTCGAAATATCACACGGTCAATCTAGTCACACGCATATAAGATATTTGCAGTATTCAACTTCAATCACACAGCTTATAGCAATCACACCGCTTACATTTACATGAATACATATCATCTTAGAAAAAAATCTTGCAAACTCAATCTTACACACTAAACAAAACCTTTCATAATTAATGTGCAATTTTCTTAAACTCAAATTCTTGGCAAAACCTGAGAATCAGTTATATTTTACAGTAATACTTGCCCCTTACTGAAAAGGCTGTATATATACACACTCTAGTGCAAATATTAAATTATAATTATGTTGTAAACTGTTGCACACGACTGATTACACAAATAAACACAATTTTCATAACAGTGATTGTATATATACACAAATTAACACAATCTTCATAATAGTACTGGGTGAGCATTGGCATAACTGGAGTAAGTTTCAACAAAAACCCAATACTCACTTGTTAGTTAGTTAGTTAGTTAGTTAGTTAGTTACTCATTGCTACAGGGTCCAGCGGACTGCAAAGAGCCGAATCAGGACCACAAAATCAAGACCACAACTTAGCTGAAAGAGGACTCACCCCTGATCCGCATAAAAGATCTGCCGAAACAACCCTAGTGGTAACACTGAAGGCACTCCATCAGCCGGTCATTTTACAATAAAGACATCCCACGCAGGGGACGCTGAGGCTATATTCTAATTTATCGAACCCCCGTTTATAAAAACAAACTAGAATACAAACATTATAAAACATCAACTAAACACATACATATAAAATGCCTATATTGCTAAATAGTAACATCATAGGAAGTCCCAGTGACCACCTGGCAGAAAGCGTCCAATATTCCCAAGCTGATCCAACAGACCTCACACACAAATGAAGAGTTTTGTCCCGGAAGAGTTTTCAAGAAAAAAAAGGTAGGTGACTGGTCTAGTGAAGAAGAAGATAGTATAATAGATTGATAGAACAGAGTAGGAATGAGAAAGAACAAATGAGAAAGACAGCAACAGTGGGAATTTAAAGCAATACATTTTCAGATAATGGGGATACTATTTATACTGAAACACCTGGCACCCCCACGGGGGTATGCAGTTTATAATTCCCTGTCATGTCATAGACATGCTCAGGACTATGGGGTTCTAAACAATTCAAGAAAGCTCTTAGCATTATACTTTCAAACTATGAAGATACTTTCAAACTATGTTGATTATGAATATGATGATTCTTTTTCTTTTAAGTTTATAGATTGTTCCACTTCAGTGCTTGAAATAGTGATTTGCATACCTGAAGCAATAATTTAGAAGACTTTATGAAAATAGTATTAAAAAAAGACCAACTTTGAACATGATGATAGTTTAACGAAAATGATGATTATGATTATAACTCTGAATAGAATGATAATGATTTTGAAGATGACGATGATGACAGCAATAATGAAGACAATGATGGTGAAAATACCAATGCTGGATGATGATGACAAGAGTAAAAATTAATATCAAAATATGTACACAAGTATTAAAAGAATTTCATTTTTAAATAAAAACAATACTAATTTACCAACGCCTAACACCTCAATACAGCACAAAAAGCTGTTGCATGGATGTCTTAAACAATTGTTTTTATAACAGTTGTTATCCCAGTTCAAAAACTGTTATATAAGCCATGACTTCGTCCCAAGTTTAGACCCATACTTGTTTCAGCCTGTGCATCACAGTACATATTTGGGCCTTGGAGCGTACAGGCTTTGAACATTCAGATTCACAAATACTTATATTTATACTTATACTTATACGTATACTTCACTCTAAACTCCTTCTTCATCGTCTTCTTCTCTTCATCAGTTCTTGTGCCAGCTCCTTTGCTCCTTTCCTGCAAAATAAAAACAAAGAACAACATTTTAGTTTAGTAAACAGGCTGGGGAACAGTCGAAAGACAAAATCTCTGAAATCCGGCCGGGGTCCAGGGGCGAAGCCCCGGTGTTGGGATCTGGGGGGCTTTGCCCCCCAAGAAGCTGAACGTTTCATAGCATGTACAACCAAAAAGAATGCTTTTTTTCCCCATAATATTCATCATGTGTTCATAAGAACATTATAGGTATAATCCGACGCTCCTTCACCAATCTGACTGTCAAAGTACTTGTATCTCTATACACGAGCCTAGTGCGTCCTAGCCTGGAATATGGTCAATCAGTCTGGAATCCACAACTAAAACAACTTTGCTGTGAATTGGAGGATGTTCAGAGGCGGGCCACCAAACTATTGCCCTCATTGAAAGATAAACCTTATCCAGAAAGACTCAAAAGCCTAGGCCTGCCAAGCCTTGAGCACCGTCGCTGTCGAGGCGACATGATTGAGGTCTACAAATACCTTCATGGTATGTACTGTACCCAGCGGCCTGGCTTCGAACACCCCCTTTGTTTCATAGTCACCTTGTAAATTAAAATACATACTAATATTTAGGTTGACTTCAAATTATAAATGATGTTAAAATTAGGGTTGTAAGAGATAAATACAATGAATGTGAAATATGGACAAAATATACTTTTTTCATAAATTCTTCTAAATTCTTGCTTCAGGTATGCAAATCAGTATTTCAAGCACTGAAGTGGAACAATCTATAAACTTAAAAGAAAAAGAATGTGGCCCGATTAGAATACTATGCAATAAGCAGAACATAGAAATAATTATTTAATAAAAATAAATACAAGCTGAAAAATGTACTATTTCTAGCAAAACTTATTTCTATAATCTAGCAAAATTAAAATTAGAATTTGCTAAAAGATGCATGTTAAGAAAATAAAACTCACCAGTATGCCTGCAGAGTTAGGAGAAAGGGGGTCTGTGCTTGTTACTTGCGTGGTGTTTGCCAGTGGGTTGGTCTCAGCAGCAGTGCCTAGTTGCCTCTTGTTAGCCATATCCACTAATGTTGTAGCTGCTTCATAGCTTGGAGATGCCACAGCTCCTTGCACCTGTTTGTGTTGACCTTGGGAGGCACCAGCAAATGGGGCTATATCAGGGGAAATAACTACAGTCTGAAGGGAAATCACACCTGCCGCCTGCTCATCAAAGGAAGCAACTCTTGGTTGTTTTGACAATTTCAAAGGACGCTGGTTGGAATTTGGTGTTATCTTAGAATCTGATTTCTTAGATGGTTTGAACTTTGAAGCTGCTAGTTTTCTCAATTGGTCCTTTGATGTGGAATCTTTTTCTGGTGTCACCTTTTTCTCTCTTTCGTTCTCTTCTGCTTCTAATGCTCTCTCCCTTGGTGTATTTTTCAAGTCTACACATGTATTTTTCAGTTTCTTACATTCAGTCCTTGCTTTCTTTGTCGCTGGCTGGCTGTCTACATTGTGGCGTGGCATGGCCTGCACTTCTGATGTTTTAAAACTTTCAAACACATTCCTACTTGTTTCCCTTTTCTTTCTTTCCTTGGCACTTACTTCTGTATCACTGGACACATTTCTGCCACGTTTAGCTCTCACTGTGACTACTTTTGGTGCATCATCTTGAGCTGAAGACTCTACTTCACACTCGTCATGGAGGCAGAATTTTCTTTCCTTTTCACACCTGATTTTCATCCTAATCATATCGCCACTACTGCTATCGTAGTCTGTGGAAGCAGACCAAGGGATTGGTAAATTGTTCTGATCTTCGTTGCCGTTTCCATCGCTTTCCGTAAGTTCATTCTCAAACACATCTTTTCCTCCTTTTCCCAAAACAGTTTTTGCTGTTTCAATCGCATTTGATGTTTTCACTTCTGCTTTATGCTCAAGCAAAAAGTTATTTTTCTCTTCACCTTTTTCTCCCATCTGGGCTCTGGCATTTTCCCCACTTTTAGTCCTTTTTGGATTTTGTAACACTTCACGTTCAACTCTAGGACGGTTTGCACTGTTGGTCTTTGTAGCTTTTTCCCATAGTGATGCAGATTTTGCTTTGACTGGCGCTTTGTTCAAAGCATTCAGCATTGATTGCAGTGCATCTACAGAGCTTAGTTTCTTCACCTTTTTCTCCTTTCCTCTTTCTTTCCTACTCTCTTCCATTCCTTTTACCCCTGTAGCTGTAGATTCTGATGACTCGGATTTAGAACTTTTCTTTTGAAATAAGATAGGGTCATTTGTGATAGGTGACGCACACCTGGTATATTCATTTACTGCAGTGGATGCACTGCTTACATATTTAGAGGAAATGTTTGTAGGAGCAGTGGGAACAGCAGTTTCATTTGTTCTAGACTTACTGCTGCAATCTGCCTTGTTGCTGGTAGATGGGATATCTTCCACAGAAAATGTTGCTGATTTTCCTTTCTTTTGCGTCTGGACAAGAGAATATCCTTCAGCGTTTTCTTGCTCATTAATCAGTGGACTAGTGGTTCTTATTTTGGGTCTGTGCCTTGAGGAATGCTGAGACTCTGCCTGTGACATAGTAGCAGCCGATCCAGCACTTTTTCCTGCACTGTTTGACACTGAAGAAGTCAATTGATTAAGAATAATTTTCAAGGCGTCGATGGAGCTGATTTTATATGATTTTCTTTTATCTTTCTTGCTTAATTGAGAAAATCCTTGAGAAGCAATGCGTTTCTTCTCCATTCGGTATTCTTGCAGGAATTCTGAAACAGCAGAAGCATGTTCATTGTGCCAGTGTCAAAAATACATATATTTTTGTTTTCCTACTCCTTCGGATGAGAGTATAAACCGAGGTCTAGTCTGTGTTGCATACATTCCATCATAATGGACTTTAAAGATCCTGACGCTCATGTCCTAGACGGGTGAGTGCCGGTGACAAGAACACACCCAGCATGCACCTATGTCCTTCTCCCCTATCCCTGGCTGCCCAGGATTGTGCTCAGTTGTCTGGAGCGTTATTACGGTGCGCCCAAAGGCTGCAAGTTGGCGCCTCAGGCGGCTTGAGTTAGATCCTGTATCGGCCAGCGCCTTGAGCAGCTCTTGAGCTGAAAAAGCGCTATATAAGAACGATTAAATAAATAAATAAATAAATCTACATAGTACAAGTGTCACATCAAGGTCTACTCTCATTCATTTTTATTTTGTATCCTCTTGAGACTAAACAGTGAAACCTGGCTTCACATCTGCTTTGACTGGCAGTTTACACCTGCTTTGACTGGTGTCTCATTATCCAAAATACAGGGATGATGAAAACCACAAATGTCCACTTGCCCATCAAGCTAGTGACCCAGGAAAAGTTCACTTGCCCGCAAAATTTCTCACTAGTCCGTAATAAACCTTCGCAAAAAGAAACACAAAGCTGTGTGAATCTTGAATGAATCGTTGAAAATCGATTAAATATCACGATTCGTGGACAGTTATATCACACGGCTCTTCCCAATCCATTATCCATCCCAAGCTAACTATTGTGTGGGGTTTTCATTGGCTACGCAGGAAGCCTTATCATTTTATCCTTATTACAGTGGAAGCTTTGGAGAATAGTGGGCCCACATGCTTTGGCTCTTTGTGGTTTGTTAAAACATAATGAGTTTATGAAATAGAAGCAGTAATTTATAACTGCGGTAGGAATTAGTGGCTGAATGGCACTGTATACTACTACTACTTACTTAATTCCTTGAATTCCGCGTGGAACAAAGGGCCTAATAAATAAAATAAAGGAGTGTAGAACTTTCAGTACCGCAGACCGCTAGATGGCGTGATATCAAAGAAAGGTAAATTGCAATTGAAAAACTTTATTTTTTTGTGTTTATGTAGGCCTAAACTAAGACCGCTGCAGTGTTGTTAGTGTTAAAACAATCGGAGAGCGGCTTGAATGATTCATGTTATACCTATGTGCTAAATCCAAAACAGTTTGCTTGCTGACAGTTTACGTTCAACAGGTCGCTCACTATTTACGTTATTGCTAGGTTGTTTGACTAATATTTGTGCTTATATTTCAAAAGTAGATGTCAGATTGGCAGTTTGGCTTCGTCAAACTGCTTATGTTAACAAGTTAAATTAGACTAAGTCTGTTTTCTCCTCGTGATCAAATAATGTGCAAGATAACCCCTTACCTAGGCACAAAAATGGTCCTTGATATGTTGTAATCCCTTTTCGTTTGAGTGTAAACGGGAAAAAAAATGTAATGTAGAAACTCAGTCCTTGTTCTGATCTGTGAATTTCTGCGCATTAGATCTATATATTGCGTGGAATGTTGTAGTCTAGGTTCTATATATTATTGTTCTGTCTGATTAATTAATTATTTTCCATGAAGTGACTGATATTATTAAGCCAGTGATGTGGGAGGTGAGAGGGTTGGGGGGTAGGGGGACACCTGATATAAATTAAATTCACACTATTAGTGAAACATTTTGTTATTGTGCTGTATTGTGATTAATTGATTGAATGACAGAGCTCTCTCTTCCCCCAGCTCCCCCCCCTCACTCTCTCTCTCTCTCTCTCTCTCTCACGATTACGGATTTACAGTTTCTGATAAATGAAACAGTCTGTCATGCATATTTTAATTTTAAAATATCTGTCGATTAAAAAATATTAAATTCCAGGGCAGAAAACGAACCTATGACATACACACATAAGCAGCATAAAAGCACCTAATACATGTCAATAAGTAAACATTTAAAAAAAAACAGCAGTAGCGGAATGTTAATAATAATGATGGTTACAAGTTTGGTTGTGCAAACGTTGCCATAAAAATGTTCTTTTGCAATGGCATAGGCTCAATAAGTTACCACGCACAGATCATTCATATAGCAGATGATGAAATATAGCCAGCCCGAGCAAAGGGAAATAATCCGTGAGAGCGTCTCGCATTTTTGTATATGACATAATGGAAGTTCCCCCTCTATCCGTAATAAGCTCTTTGGTACAAACCTCCAGCCCTCCACCCCCCACCCCCCCTCCACCCCCCTCCCCCCAAAAAAATCCAGATTTTTGCAAATCTGTGCGAGAGGACTTCTGAATAGTCCAAAAATGATATCAGAAAAAAAATGTCCGTCCGTCTGGTCCATACAGGATCTAACTCAAGACACTGCATGGTCCATACAGGATCTAACTCAAGACACTGCATGGTCCATACAGGATCTAACTCAAGACACTGCATGGTCCATACAGGATCTAACTCAAGACACTGCATGGTCCATACAGGATCTAACTCAAGACACTTCATGGTCCATACAGGATCTAACTCAAGACACTGCTTGGTCCATACAGGATCTAACTCAAGACACTGCATGGTCCATACAGGATCTAACGCTTCGCTGCTATGGTTGATACAGGATGTAACTCCAGTGGCTCCAGGCAAATGAGCACTTTCCTGGGTGACTGGGGACTGAGGAAAAGGGATCTAGGACGTGCTGGGTGTATTAATGTAACTGGCGCTCACCTGTCTAGGACATGAGCGTCAGGATCTTTAAAGTCTGTGCGATGGAATGCGAGCAAGCACACACTCAACCTAGGTTTATAGTCTCATCTGAAGGAATAGGGGTCGCTTGTTCGGATATCTTTTATTTGACGGCGTGATTATAGTGCAAATTGATCAAAATTCGCTTCAAAGCAATATCCTCTACCTCAGACATTTTACGACCTTGAAGCATTTTTACATTTGTAAAGCAAAGAGTAGGATTTTGATGCATTTTATTAATAGGAACGTTAGCAAATCATTTTTATAAATTTAACTTTATACATTTTTCTTCCCGAGCAACGTTGTGAAGCGTGCAGGAAATCTTTTAGCAATGAAGAGGAACCATTTTAATGTTTGCCTTATACACTTGTTTTGGTTAGCTTTTTTTTTTGTGTTTAGTTTTGTTCCCAAAGCTCTTTTAGTCCACTATTTACCATGTAGCAAGTGTCACTGTTCCCAAAGCTCTTTTAGTCCAATATTTACCATGTAGCAAGCGTCACTGTGGGGGGTGGGAAAGAGGGCCAAGCCAAGGGGCGAAATTGCAACAAAGGCGACCAGTATTGAACGACATTTGGATGGGGAAATGATCCCGTTAAAAGTTCATTACTATTGTAGTGAGCACCAGTGTGAGAGAGAGAGGGGTGGGGTAAGGGAGGGAGGAGGAACAACTTCAGCTAAGTCGACTACTATTGAGCCACATTTGGAAGGGAGATAATCCTAATGTAGCAGACGTGTCCTGTATGATGACTGCTGTCAAGTTGTCCATTGTGTAAAGCACAACCCTTCAAAATACCTTTCCTTAAGCCCTAGCTTAACTGGGCGAGACAAACCGAACCTTGTCTCGGCGAACCAAAGGTCAAAATTGCGGTTTTATTCTTAATTGGGTCTTCCCGAGACCAGCCGAGACGAGACAGGAGATCGGGCGTCACGGCGAGCTCTTTCGTTTCTGAACTGGGTCTATTTTTAGCTGCGTCGAAACTGACATACCGTGACAAAGTTACGTTAGCAACAATGGCGGCCTTCGATCGTGACTTGAAAACTGCAGAAGATTTTGGCGTTGTTCTAGCGCTGTATGTCATAAGCGAGAACGAAGGGGCAGCAGAAAGAGAAAGAAAGCAAAAGGCAATAATGCCCTATGAGTTGCAAAGGCACCAGCAAGGTGCATTTCATGCACTGGTGCAAGAGTTGGCTGAACAGGTCAATGGCTATTCAATGATTTATAATTTTTACTGATTCAGTTTTTTCACTGTTCTCTAGTCTAAATTAAGTTTGGATTTGGTGCACCTACTTCTTTTAAGTGTTGTAGTATTTCTTTAGATCAGTTGTCATTGACATTGATAGATTTTTCAGCAAATCAAAATAGTGTCTCGGGCAGGTTTGCTGCGCACGAACGGCAAGACAAAAGGCCGGCCCGCGACACGGCGAGACACGTCTCAATGTTCTCGCCGATCCCGTCTCGGATTGCTCGCCGAGCCTAGTTAAGGGCAAGGATGGTTCGGGTGTCTCGCCGAGACTGTCTCGGGTGTCTCGCCGAGACAAGGTTCGGGTTTGTCTCGGCCAGTTAAGCTAGGGCTTCACTTGTTGAGCTGACAGATTATTATCACTTACCACCCCCTTGTTACGAAAAGAGTTAAAAGGACGGCGAAAAGAGCAAAAAGGGGAACGAACAGGGCAAAAATAAGCGAGCAGGACTCTAAACTAGGAAACAGGAGCCTAATTTAGCTCAACCCATATTAAAAGAAGCAGTTAAAGGGTGAATTTGATTAATTATCAATGTATTATGTAAAATAAGGCTCGAGTCCCCATCCAGACAAGTGTTGAAAAAGAATGAAATGCACCTACTTGTCTCTCAGGTTGTTCACAATGAGCTGTTTCAAACTGCAGTCAACGGTGCGTAAAAAAAAGTCTGCTGTTTGATATGGATACTATGAAAACTCAAGTTAAAAATGAAGTTAAAGTATCTCTTTCATATTCTTTTGCAACCCTGAAAGAAGAAACTGAACAACTAAAGAATTCTATACAATCTGCCAACGCTGAAATTCACAAATTGTCATCGCTTGTTGGTGACCAAAAGAAACAGCTTCGTGATGTCATACTCAAGAAAATCCAAGGACAATGAAAAGATGTAATTATTGTCCCAATAACAAAAAAGGCAATTATATTTTACAATACAACATTAATCATAATAATAATAATAATAATAATAATAATAATAATAATAATAATAATAATAATAATCTTTGTTATTCATATAGATGCAAATAGTTTAAATTTATGGCTCACCCTATTTGTAGAACAAGCTTAGGCAAAGTGAGGAAAAATATCTGGTTACAGAAGGTATACCCTATTTTAAAAACGAATCACAAAATATTCCAATTCCTTGCAGCAATAAAAACCGGTTTATACAACTTGTCAACAATAAGAGCAATAATCACACTATGATTAGCCTATATAACTTTATAAGATAAAAATACAACTAAGGGAAATAACCAAGTTAACTCAAACATTATCTTAGTTATACACTTCTTACTTCCCTCTTCCTCATCATCATCTTCATCTCTCTCTCTCTCTCTCTCTCTCTCTCTCTCTCTCTCTCTCTCTCTCTCTCTCTCTCTCTCTCTCTCTCTCTCTCTCTCTCTCTAATTAACACTAATGCAACCCAAACAAAATAGATTAGAAGAACAAAGGGAAATAACCTCAAACATACTGGCAAACACACTACCTAACTCATAAAAAATCCTGCCGGCAACATAATTAAAATAACTGCAAAGAAAATGTTGGTCATAATAAATGATTTGATTAACTACATTAGGTTTTGGCAAGACGCCAGAAATATGTGGCATATTGTTGCTCTTGCGCTGTCTTGGTAGATACTATGATCTATCTAGTTGCTTTACTGTCGGGAAATATGTTACTCTATAGAGAAAAAAACCAAAGAGTTTAACAAACAGGCAAAACTAGCTAGACATATATAAAGTAGAAGAGCAAAGAGCAATTTACAACAGGGAATGTAAAAGAAGCATGGGAGGGTTTGAAAACAATGATGGGAAAATCATCTGGGCAGTCCAACCGGTGTCGCTTGCACTCAGCTGAAGAAATCAATGACTTGAACCACTTCGATCTATGCATGCTTTGATGTTAGGGATACTAGGCAAGATTATGATTCTCTGTGAATCCTTAGCACCGGAACATCTTGACTTGAGTGAAGAACAAGTAGTAACATGTTTTAAAAGATAAAAAGCAAATAAAGCACCAGGGCCTGATCACATTACAGGAAGACTACTAAGAAGTTGTGCAAATAAGCTTGGTCACATTTTCCATGTAATTTTTCAAATGCTGCTGAATCTTCACACAATGCCTCGCTCATGGAAAACATCAATTACACAAGCTTTTTGCAACTTCTTCACAGACAAGATTCGCGGTATTCGAGGCAAACTTGATGCGCGCCCATGTGACGCTCCATCTTTTGAAGTGTACGAGGGACCTGCGTTGTCATCCTTTCAGACTGTGTCGGAGAGTGACATTCATGCCTTGGTTGTGCAGTCTCCTACAAAGTCTTGTATGCTTGACCCATTGCCAACCCCTCTTGTGAAACATAACCTTGCTGATCTTGTGCCTTTGATTTCTGCTATTGTAAATGCTTCTCTTACTACAGGTAATGTCCCACAGCAGTTTAAACAGGCAGTTGTGACACCGTTATTGAAAAAAAAAGGACTTGACAGCGATGTCCTATCCTATCCTATCCTGTCCCGTAACTCGGAGGTCGTAGGGGCACCACAGATGATCGTTTAACCAGCATACTCCATCTTTCTCTGTCCTCAACAGCCCTGATGGCTTCGCTCAGTGTCAAACCAGTCCATTCTCGAATGCTGTCCTCCCACCTCTTTTTCGGTCTCCCTCTTCTTCTACCTCCTTGCACTGTGCCTTGCAGAATGGTCTTTGCAAGGCCTGATGATCTGGTGACGTGGCCATACCATCGGAGTTTCCGTTTCTTCACCACTGTGAGCAGGTCATCGTGTTGTCCAATGGCTTGTGTGATGGTCTGTCAGACTTCGTCGTTGGTGATGTGTTGGGTATAGGAAATGCCCAGAAGTCTTCTGTAGCACCTCATCTCCATGCTTTGTATTCTTCGTTGTAGATCTGCTGTGAGGGTCCATGCTTCGCAAGCATATAGGAAGATGGAGATGACAAGGGAGCGCAGCAGTCTTACTTTGGAATGTGGACTGATGGTCCTGTCTTTTCAAATGGGCTTCAACTTTGTCAGGGCAGCAGTTGTTTGTGCGATCCTGGAGGACTTCCTGTCGGGACCCATTATCTGATACAATGGCTCCTAAATATTTGAAGCTATGCACTGTGTTGAGGGATTGGCCTTGGACTTTGATGTCCATTGTCGATGCTATTGGTGCTGTTGGTCATCATTTTGGTCTTCTCTGCACTTATTTCCATTCCATAAGCTCTGGAGGTGGTGTCAAGCCTCTGTACCAGCTGTTCAAGTTCTTGTTCCTCTCCAGCCAATCCATCAATGTCATCCGCAAAACGAAGATTGGAGATTGCTCTACCCCCTATGCTGACTGTGCCTTCGTGATCTGCAAAGGCATCTGACATGATGCGCTCTAGGAAGATGTTAAAGAGTGTTGGAAAGAGTAGGCATCCTTGACGCACACCGATAGTTGTTCTGAACCAGTTCCCGATGGCGCTGTTATGGAGGACTGCACTGGTAGCGTTGTCATGCAGGCTTTTGATGACTTCAATAATTTTAGGGCTGATGTTGTACACTTTCATTGTTGCCCATAGAGCTGCATGCCAAACTCGGTCAAACGCCTGCTTGAAGTGTATGAACACATGATATAGATGTTGTTGGTGCTGTAGGTATTTCTCGCAGATTATTCTGAGGTTGAAAATCTGTTCAGTGGTACTTCGCCCTGCCCTGAATCCTGCTTGTTCTTCAGCTATGATTTGTTCAGCTTGGGGTTTCAACCTGTTCGAGTATTATTTTCAGTAGGACCGTGCTGGGATGGCTGATGAGGCTGATATTGCGGAAATTTTCACACTCATGAAGGTTACCTTTTTTGGGAAGAGTGATGACAAGCGACTGGGTCCATGGTGTAGGCCACTCCCCACTCTGCCAGATCTTGTTACAGATAATGGTGAGGGCATCAATCATCGCTTCTCCTCCTGCTTGAAGCAGTTCCGCGGGTATGTTGTTCACCCCCGCTGACTTCCCTTTCTTGAGCGATTCCACTGCTGCCTCAACTTCTTCTAGGAGAATTGGGAGGATTTCTTCTTCTCGGGACATGTTAGAACTGATGGGTCTCCATTTGGTGTATGGTTGTAAAGGTCAGAGCAGTACTCTGTCCATCTGTCCAAGACTTATTGTTCTTCTGAAAGGCATATGCCAGACTTACTTTGGATCATGGAGACTTTGGGCTGTTTAACACTTGTCAGCCGCTTCACAGTCTGGTAGGCCTTCTTGCTGTTGTTCTTGTTCAGACTGTTCTCTATTTCCTGGCATTGATCTTCTATCCAGTTCTCCTTTGCTGTGTGCATGCCTTTTCGGATGTCATTGTTGATTTTTCGGTAGACATAAGCTTTCTGTGAGGTGTTCTTTTTCTTTTTTTGTTCTTTTTTTATCTCTTCGTTTATCACACAGATCCAAAAGTTCAGGTGTGATCCACGGCTTCTTCCTTGGTCGGTGCTTGCCAAGGATCTCAGTGGCGGCATCTGTCACAGCTGAGTTGAAGGTGGTGGTCATGGTGTTGACATCTACTTCACCAGCCCCCAAAATGAGCAGTGTTACGAATTTCCCTCCAATTGTGGCCTGAAATAATTCTGCCACCTCCGGGTCTTGCAGTTTGTCCAGGTCGAACTGCAGTCTAGTGCACTTTTCGAAGCGCATTGTGAAGGCGATAGCTTTAGAGGAGGTGTCTTCGGATTCAGGCAGTGACAGTGCACAAACTGTCATTATTATTATTATTATTATTATTATTATTATTATTATTATTATTATTATTATTATTATTATTATTATTATTATCATTATCATTATTATTTAAATTATTATTTATGCGCCTAATCTAATCTAGACCTAGCTCTAGGCGCTTAGTTGAATAAGAACAGCTTTAACTATAAAACAGAACGAAGAAACCTCATGAACTATTAACAGTAAGCTTATAAACAAAAACTAATGACTCTCAAACTAAACACACACACACGCAGGCACCCACACACACATACTCACAGTACTCACTCACGAGCACTCACACACGCGCGAACTATGATTTTGCAGTGCAGATCTGTTTCATTCATTTGAATTGGAAGGAAAATAATGACAAACTGTCAAGTCGCCTGTGCAGATAGTATTTTGCCTGGCAGCTTAGTTATTTGGAGACGGCAAACAAAACAACCGTGTCGTGTGGAGCCCGTGTAAAATTTATAGTTATCACATTATTTTGTTGTTGTTAATGAGTGTAGGGTGTATCGACCTATGTATATGTCTAGCATAATATGACATCTGTGACTGTCACGTGGGGTTTATGGGCTCTGCACAATGGAATTATGGACCCTCACGTTTATTCGGTGGGAACTGCTAGTAAGTCACCCTATGAATTACTTTAATAAATTTATTTGTTTAGCTCGTTCTGTGTTAAGGTTGGGGTACAGAAATAGATAGAAAAATGGTAAAAGAGTACTGTCACACTAGCTTTCACACGGCTATGAATCATATGTAGTCCAGCCACTTGATAACAGTTAAAATCACACATTTATTTCTTCTACTCTATACAAGATTCTCTAAGTACTAATCTAACTTAAAATGTCTCAGTCACTGCTAATAGTTCGATCGCTGATAGTCTAGGCAGCTGTTATATCTTCCTCGGGCACTTGCGATAATATTTCATGGAGATTTGGACTACTGTGGTCCGTTTTACAGTTTCTGAAGAGTTGGACTACTGTGGTCCTGTTATGATCAGTTTAAGTGCACTTTCGGAGATTACACTTAACTTTCTGATGGTGCGGTCGAAGTCCTTCTGTGAGGTAGCTTCTGGTACACCTTTGTCGTTGTGTAGTTGGGTTCCCTTGCCACGCTGTGGGGTCTGACAGGGTGTTTTTCAAGGTAGCTCTTTTTGACTTGTGCGGCAGAGTCTCCTCAACCAACTAGTCGTTTCTGTAGAGTGGGGTGCACAGGATAGCTCGGGATAGCTCGGGATAGCTCGCCTGCTCGTCTGTAATATAAGAGACGAAATTCTGCACAACCCTGAATAATCGGTTTGTGCAGAGCGTCTCACTGAAAGCCAAAGTAGCCCTCAGTGATAGCTCCACATCTCTATACATAAGCGACGAACATTCTGCTACTTCCGGGCTCCACTGGAATCTCACTCTAAATTCCTATACATACATAAATATCAATCGTGTCTAACTATACACATACAGAATTAATAATAATATAAACATTCAGTGGTACAGCCACTGGTCTGCAAACATACATATAAGTTAAACAACAGTGGTTCCGTACGGGATACAACATGGCGGCGCAACCGGTCGTGTTTCACCACGTGCTCGGCTCTTCCACGTGGTACGGCAAATTCGGAGTAATAATTCCCATTTATGCATAGCAAATTCCACAAACATAATTTCAACAATAATATAAATATATCACGATGAAACAGAAGGGTGTTCATTTACCTGTTTGACAAGTTCAGGCCCGTTGTGACTTAATAGAATTCTGAGATTCTAAGTCCTGCTTCCTGGTCTATGAGTGAAGATAGTTCTCTGCTAGCTAAGGAGATGTTACTTCTTCCTCGTCTCACACACGACTGACCAAGCTGTGCTAGGTTTTGACACAGTCAAAACTGCTCTACCCACTTAGCCTGCTGCTGATTGGTTAAACTGGTCCGATTCAAAGCTCAAGTGCTGAGTCACTGCGGAGCGTGGGTCGGGCTCGCGGTGTGTGGCTTGCTGTGTAATTTACTTGCTGCTGTGTACTATACTAACTCTCTACTGTTACAATTACTGCACAAGGCTGAATAGTCAATGAGCAGAGTTAAACTAGCCAATTCATGACAGTGACTACAGCATGCAAGCGATGTGTACGAATGTTCAAAGCACACATCAACTGCTTTGCAGTTATAGCTCTAAGCAGCGGTTTTCTTAATTTCAACTTGAGGGGATGGTTACCAAAAGAAAACAATGAAGCAACATTTCAATGCCCATAACATTTATTATTGTACAAACTTCACACACATTTTAAAAACGACATGCATGTATTGACAAAAGTATACACACCAACACACACATACACACAACTCATAAACATGACTACCACATTCGCTCCTGCCAACAAAATGACGTCCTCGTCATTTTAATCAACGTGAAAACATAAAAGTTTTACACTGAGTTGGCAACGATGCATTCACTAACTGGGGCAATACTTGCGGCTTTACATGTGACAATCAAATATAAGATGCATGACAATTATCATAAACTAATAACTGAGAATAATACAAAACGTAAAATTTAGCAAGCAAAGTACACTATACTAACACACACATACACCAACACACACAAATACACAGTGCATAAAAATGACTAAAAATAAAATGTTCTGACTGGCACATTTTGTTTACCCCTTGAGACAAATTGTGAAATATAAATAAAGCCTGTTTAGCTCATACAAATGAACAAAATAAGTAGGAACCCTCACCCTGCTACAGCCACTTCACACCACACCCGAAAAGCGTATCTAATAGCATCATCATTTGCTTTGCACCAGCCACCTCGCATCTGTACTAACTCTATAGTGACAAACTAGCTATTATTTATTATATTATATTTATTATATATTAAACAAAAATAAAATAACATTAGTTTCTACCGGTACTGCATACCAGCGCCCGAATAAGGAAAGCTAACCCCGACCCGCCCATTGTTGGTGAACGGAACTGCTTCAGCCTCAGAAACTTGCTCATGCCATCTTCTCTGCCATCCACACCAGCCTCAGCTACAGTGACAGACGCCGGTTGTCACCCATGCAATAAATGCGTGCTGTGTGCAAGTCATATGCAGGACACCACTACCTTCCACAGCGTGGTCACTGGCCAGTCGTTCCAAATCAGAGACCGCTTGTCGTGCACGTCTGTCAATGTCATCTACCTCATAGACTGTGAACAGTGTCACGGCAAGCAGTATGTAGGCGAGACTGGACAGACTATCCGCAAAAGATTTTACGGGCACACGCGCGCGATCCGCAAAGACGTGGACACACTGGTGGCAAAATACTTCAGGTCCCCTGGACACGCCGGCCTCTCTGCCATGAGAGTGACAGTCATTGAACAAGTCAAGATAGACAATCCTGACATTAGAAAACGGAGGGAGAAATTCTGGCGTTACAAGCTACGCACCAACTACCCTGAGGGGCTGAATGTATTTGACTGACTGTTTTCAGCACTGTTTCCTTGGGTGGTTGGTGATTAGTTTGTGACATTCCGTGCTTTATCTTGCATTTTCGATGTCTGAGTTCTCTGGCCTTTTATTATTATTATTATTATTATTGTTGTTGTTATTATTGTCGTTGTTGTTGTTGTTGTTATTATTATTATGTATTATTAATTAGAGAGGGAGAGAGAGAGAGAGAGAGAGAGAGAGAGAGAGAGAGAGAGAGAGAGAGAGAGAGAGAGAGAGTGAGAGATAAGATAAGATAACAATTTTATTTTGCAAGGGTAAAAGAATAAGCGCTGGATGCACTTTTTTACATCTTGCCCTTGGGGCTTTAACAATAACTATTAAATACAACTCAAGGTTATAACATTCACATCATGGAACAATAACAAATAAACAAAGTCATCATTAGATAAAATCCTTTTCAAATAAGAGAGAGAGAACGAGAGAGAGAGAGAGAGAGAGAGAGAGAGAGAGAGAGAGAGAGAGAGAGAGAGAGAGAGAGAGAGAGAGAGAGAGAGAGAGAGAGAACGAGAGAGAGAGAGAGAGAGAGAGAGAGAGAGAGAGAGAGAGAGAGAGAGAGAGAGAGAGAGAGAGAGAGAGAGACTCTTCTGACTATGACGCATGTTTAGTGTTTACGTCATCATCACTGACCTCATGTGGTTTATTTGTTTGTTTTTTTTCCATCACTGAAGAAGGGCGTAGCCCGAAAGTCTTTGAGTTTATATTTTTCTTGGTGTTTTTTGTGTATTTTGTTTCTGATTTCTATAAACAATTAATTTAACAAATATTAACGAAACATTACACTGCGAACGATGTAGGACAAATATCAAATTTGTATTTATTGTATTTAGTATAATTAATTTCATTACTATGTTTTTATACATAAATGACATATAAACAACACTATGGAATTAATTAATCCGCCAAGGTATTATGAGTTGGAACAAGAACAATTCCGCCAAGGTATTATGAGTTGGAACAAGAACAATTTTTGAGCCAGACCAAATGGTCTGGTAAATATATATGATGAGGGCTTTTTAGCCCAATTTTATTGTCCTTAACGCTCATGCAATAGGACGTTAAGCATCGTTTTTCGTTCGAGTTGGAACATTGATGCTGAGCCAGACCAAATGGTCTGGTAAATATCTATGATGAGGGCTTTTTAGCCCAATTTTATTGTCCTTAACGCTAATGCAATAGGACGTTAAGCATCGTTTTTCGTTCGTTCGAGTTGGAACACCAACCAACGTATCGAAGATCCGTTGGATCTATTTTTGATATGATGATGATGGTCATTGTTGTCAGGGTGGCGACGTGGTGATCGTCCTTAACGCTCATGCAATAGGACGTTAAGCATCGTTTTTCGTTCGAGTTGGAACATCGCCGGGTGATTCAGTGAGCCAGACCAAATGGTCTGGTAAATATGTATTATGAGGGCTTTTCAGCCCAATTTTATTGTCCTTAACGCTCATGCAATAGGACGTTAAGCATCGTTTTTCGTTCGTTCGTATTATGAGTTAGAGTCTCCTCTCTGAAAATCCTTACGGGAAGAGAGGGGACTATAAACTGATTAAATAATAATAAAGTATTATGAGAGATCAAAAGTCTCCTCTCTGAAAATCCTTTTCGGGAAGAGAGGGGACTATAAACTGATTAAAAAAAAAAAAAGTATTATGAGAGCCAGACCATTTAATATCTATGATGAGGGCTTTTTAGCCCAATTTTATTGTCCTTAACGCTCATGCAATAGGACGTTAAGCATCGTTTTTCGTTCGTATATGCCAGACTTGGTCTGGCAAATATGTATGATGAGGGCTTTTTAGCCCAATTTTATTGTCCTTAACTTTTTATAAAATATAGGACGTAAAGCCTCGTTTTTGCTTTATGTTGTGTATCAGTCTCCTCTCTGAAAATCCTTATCGGGAAGAGAGGGGACTATAAACTGATACAAAAAAAAAAAAGATCTTTGGGGAAGTAGTCTCCTCTCTGAAAATCCTTACCGGGAAGAGAGGGGACTATAAACTGATTAAAAAAAAAAACCGGGAAGAGAGGAAACTATATACTGATTAAAAAAAAAAAAAAAAAAAAAAGATCTTTGGTAGTGAAGATCCGTTGGATCTCATTTTTGATATGATGATGATGGTCATTGTTGTCAGGGTGGCGACGTGGTGATCGTCCTTAACGCTCATGCAATAGGACGTTAAGCATCGTTTTCCGTTAGATCTTTGGTGTTGTTCGTTTAGTTGCAGAATAATTTAACAATTTTGAGAGGGGCTAAATACGCTCTTTAATTATCATAACGAAAATAAGAATAAATGTTACCGTTAGCAAAGGGATCTAACGAATTAATTAATGTAGTTAAAGTTCTCTACTCAAATAATCCAACCAATCCAACCTGCTCACTGAAAACCTAAAAGTAAACTCATAACCTACTGGAGCAGTTTCAGTCTGCCTACAATTTCACTAAACGAAAGATCTAAAAAAAAAAAAAAAAAAATTGCCGCTTTATAATATAGTATACAGATGTCGTAGGCTGTCAAACCTATAAACAGTAGTCTGACTGACACTCATTTTGGCAGATTCTGTTACTGATAGATGATTTGAGTTTATATCATAGTTTAGCTGCCAATGGACATTGTGATTATGACATTTTGAAAGATAATTTGCTGAAGAAATTCCAATGTACTGCTGAAGGTTTCAGAGAGAAATTTCGTGCCACCAAACCAGACGCAAATGAACCGTTTCAAACTTTTGGCATTGAGCTTAATCGATTGTTTGATCGATGGGTTGCACTTTCGGGTGTCAAACGTACTCTAGACGGCATAGTTGATTTGGTACTGGGCGAACAATTTCTTCAGAATGTGTCTGCAGATCTTGCCACTTTTATTCGCGAAAGAGGATTGGTCAGCCTCGAGGACATGGTGAATTGTGCCGAATGTTACCGTCTTGCTCGTCCGGGTAAGAATTTGGCTCGCAAGGCCAGTACTTCTGCCTTCGCGTCGGTTGGTCAATTCAATACCGTTGCTGAAACTAATGCGGCTTCGGGTCGTTCGGATTTTCGCGGTGGATACGGTGGTTATCGACGTCAGGTTGGTTACCGTGGCCGCTGGAACTTTAATCGAAGTGCGCCATCCACTGTTGCAGATTCTCATCAAGGTCAAAGTCGTGGTGGATTCGGACGTGGCTCGTCCATGAATTTTGCTAAATGTCAACTTTGCAAAGGCAATGGCCATTCTTCATTCAAATGTCCACTTAGAAACAATCCGACAAATCCATGCTACATTTGTGGGTTGGGGGGACATGTTAAGAAAAATTGTCCGTTTGCTTCTTCTACACTCAAAACAGATACACAAAAGACTCAGGTTGTTTCTGCTGCATTGCCTGCTGATCCTGAGGTTGTCTGTTCAGTTGCTAGTCCTGCTGTTGGTCATCTACATTTGGAGTTGGGTACAGTGAAGGGTACACCATGTTCTGTACTTCGTGACACAGGTGCTACTATTTGTGGTGTGCGTCACGATTGGTGTCATCTCTCGAGTACATCGAAGGACAAGTTCGTTGTAAGACTTTTGGAGGTGAGATTACTGTTTATCCACTTGCTAAACTTGCAGTCTCCACTCCTTAATTTTCAGGTCAGTTGGTTTGTGCTGTGCTTCCTGACCCAGTTGCTGATTTGATCATTGGGAACATTGCTGGGTTGACAGATTCTGTTGTTGGTGCTCAGGTTTCAGTTGAGTTGAGTGGGGCGGCTGTCACTACTCAAGCTCGCACTGCGCAGAAAGATTTTCCTCATACTCCTTTAGTTGATGTTTCTCAAGATTTTGGCGTTTCTTGTCAGGAGTTGATTGATTTGCAGAAATCAGATTCCAGTCTTGCTTCATGTTTTACGTGTGCTCAGTCTGGAGAAAAGAAAGCTGTTGGCTCTGCTACTTATTTTTTCTTTGAGGATGCAGGTGTTTTGTATCGTTTGTACGAAAAGCCAGGTCAAATTCTACAGCAGATTGTTGTTCCAGAGAAGTTGTGTGCTGCTGTTTTGGCTACTTCACATGATCAGTTGCTTGCTGCTCATTGTGGTACTCGTCGTACTTTGACACGAGTTCTTTCAAAGTTTTTTTGGCCCGGAGTGTCAACGGATACTTCAAGGTACGTTCGTACTTGTGATGTGTGCCAGAAGTCAACTTCGAAGGGGAAGGCTCCGCCAGTTCCGTTGGTTGTGGTACCTCAGTCATCTAGTCCGTTTGAAAGGGTCCACATTGACTTGGTCGGTCCTTTGTCTCCACCTTCGGAGGAAGGCCATCGATACATTTTGAAATTGGTCGACTTGGCAACTCGTTTTCCGGAGGCCGTGCCACTTAAAAACATTTCTTCAGTGGAGGTTGCAGAGGCTTTGATGTCGATTTTTGCACGGCTGGGTTTTCCCAAGGTGATACTGTCCGATCAAGGTACTCAGTTTACCTCTGAGTTGATCAAGCAGTTCTACGCAATGTGTGGCACTAGGGCGATTCGGACGTCTCCGTATCATCCTCAGGCAACTGGAATTGTGGAGAGGTTTCACAGGACGTTGAAGGCGATGCTTGGGAAAGTTGTTCAGTCTCATCCAAAGGCGTGGCATCGTTACTTGCCTGCTTTACTTTTTGCCTGCCGGGAGTTACCATCGGAGGGTACTGGTTTCAGTCCCTTTGAGTTGATGTTTGGTCGCCAACCTCGTGGTCCGATTTCGTTGCTTGCTGATTCTTGGACCCAGGACCAGTCTTCAAAGGATGTAGATGCACAGCCATTGTATTTGCATGTTTTCGAGTTGAAGAACATCATTGCCGAGACTTGTGAATTGGCTAGGCAAAACTCTGCACAATCATCAGCAAAGAACAAAGCTTACTTTGATGGGTCAGCTAAGAAACGCACCTTTGCCGTTAAGGATGAGGTATTGGTTCTGTTGCCATCCGAGACAAATAAATTATGAGAGTGACAGTCATTGAACAAGTCAAGATAGACAATCCTGACATTAGAAAACGGAGGGAGAAATTCTGGCGTTACAAGCTACGCACCAACTACCCTGAGGGGCTGAATGTATTTGACTGACTGTTTTCAGCACTGTTTCCTTGGGTGGTTGGTGATTAGTTTGTGACATTCCGTGCTTTATCTTGCATTTTCGATGTCTGAGTTCTCTGGCCTTTTATTATTATTGTTGTTGTTGTTGTTATTGTCGTTGCTGTTATTATTATTATTATTATTATTATTATTATTATTATTATTATTATTATTATTATTATTATTATTATTATTATTATTATTATTATTATTAATTAGAGAGGGAGAGAGAGAGTGTGTGTGTGTGAGAGAAAGAGAGAGAGAACGAGAGAGAAAGTGAGAGAGAGAGAGAGAGAGAGAATTTGAATTTGAATTTGTAATTTATTCATTAAGGCATCGCCCCTTTATGAAGGGTGTATACAATGTCTTCATGCATTCACAAAGTAAGGACATAATTACATATTCATAATTCACCATATCAGCTATCAGTCGGTTAACATAATGCATATAAGCAACAAACGTCCACAGGAGCTCCTCAGGGTACGGTTCTTTCTCCGGTACTTTTCACGCTCTACACAAACGACTGCAGAGGAACTGATGCCTCACCGGTCATAAAGTACTCGGATGACTCTGCCCTTGTGGACCTGTCCAATTCAAATGCTGTGTATTTCTCTGCAGTTGATAGGTTCAGCTCCTGGTGCAAACAAAACTATCTGGACTTAAATGTCAAGAAAACTAAGGAACTGGTCATTGACTTTCGTAAAAACAACACTCTCATTCCAGACCTTGTCATTGATGGTGTTACAGTCGAGAGAGTCACCCAATACAAATACCTGGGAACCATCATTGACGAGAAACTGAACTTCACTGCAAACACCCAGGCCATACACAAAAAATGTCAGTCTAGAATTTACTGCCTTCAAAAACTTCGAAATCTCCAAGTCAGTAGCCGCATCCTTCAGACCTTTTACTCTTCTTTTATTGAGTCCGTTCTTACCTTTTCTTTTATCTGCTGGTATGGAAGTTTGTGTGTAAAAAACAAAAGTATTCTGGATCGAGTAGTGAACGTCTGTGGGAGGGTTGTGGGAGTGAAACAAGAGAGTCTGCAGGTGTTGTATGAAAGACGTGTTGTGCGGAAAGCTATTTGCTTTGTGCTGGATAGCACTCATGTGCTTGCGCACCACTTCCAGCTCCTGCCTTCTGGAAGGCGCTACCAAACACCAAGGGTCAGAACTCTCAGAATGAAAAACAGTTTTATCCCAAAGGCTGTCTCATTACTTAATAAATGACATGTGTGTGTGTGTGTGTGTGTGTGTGTGTGTGTGTTTTGTTTGCCCAAATAATCTCATTTCACATTTTTTTAATGTTAGCATGCATAAGTGTAATTCTATTCATATGTGACTGTGCATTTTTATCCTCATTGTCATTATGATTGTTGTTATTATTATTGTGATGTTTATTCCTTGTTGATTGTAATTGTACACCACAATGTAATTTCTTGTAAAAGATAATAAAGTTGTCTTATCTTATCTTATCTTATCTTATATCATGATAGTACAATTTCTCTTAACCTAAATGCTCTATATAAAAAGATACATAAATTTTTTATTGTAACCCGGTGACATGATGACATCAAAATGCTCAATTTAAAAATACATGGGTTTCTATAATATTTAGCAGCAATGAACTGCGTTCTTAAATTATGCAGCACTGGACAACATAATACAAAGTGCAATTCATCTTCTTCATTTGTTTTACAAAGTGGGCACAATTTATCAGCTGGTTTAAAATGTCTATATCTATTGTAATGGACAGAAATATTTGAAACACCAAAACGGAACCGTGTCATTATAAATTTTAAATGCCTGTCCATTCCCATGGTCAGATGAGTTCTTATACTGTGATTAATACCACCAATTAAACAATACATCTTATATCTATCACTGTTTTGTACATGATAACTCCAGTCTTGCCATCTACAATCTACAAGTCTTTGTTTAAAATCTCTCAAAAATCTTTTTATATCTTGCACACCTTGATTCAGCCACACAAATCCATATCCATACTGAAAAAGACACTTCCGTACATTTGATGCCCACGTAGTTTTCCCCCTATCGTCTAAATGACGTAACATTACATACGACTTTCTAGGAAGTCTATGAGCGTCCATACGTGTCAACGTTAGCCAGTACCGTATACAATTAACAATAGCATTAATCAGAATAGGGTAACGATTTAAATCACCATACACTAAATCATTTGGAGTACGGATATCAACACCTAGGAACTTTTTCAGTGCAAATAGATGAACTTTTTCACAATGTATCGCAGCTTTGTCCAAGCCCCATATTTCTGACCCATACAGTGCGATTGGTTGTATTTGAGAGTCAAACAACTTAAAAAATAAATCAACAGAGAACACATTTAAACTGTACAGTTTCTTTAAGAGACATAACAAGGCACCCTTAGCTTTACTGCTCAAATCTGTACAAGTGCCAGAAAAACTCAGTCTTGTAGACAAATAAATCCCTAAGTATTTGTACATATTCACTACTAACATAGGATGCCCATCAAAAAACCATCTCTCCCTGGCGCCCAAGAATCCCCCTTTTCTAAATACAACTATGTTACTTTTTTCCTTATTGACCTTACGACCAATTGCCAACGAGGCCTGGTGCAAACTATTCAGCTGATTTTGTAAACCAACAACTGTTACCGAGAGTAGAACAACATCATCGGCAAGTAACAAGATAAATAGTTCCAGAGTGTCCAACAAAAAATTTACACCATGTTTTCCATTTTGTACAACATTAAGGGCAAGCTCATTGATATATAAAGAAAATAAAACCGGGCTGATCACATCTCCTTGTTTAACGCCAACTGAACAGTTAGTAATGTCAGTCAACTTTTCACCACATCTTACTCTTGCTCTAACAATATTGTACATACTTTTAATACACCGAAACAGTTTACCAGTAATCTGACATTTCAACAGAATCGGCCACAAAATATTTCTGTTGATAGAGTCAAAAGCTTTTTCAAAATCAATAAAGGCTACGTACAACTTTCTATTACCATCAACATTAAACTGTTTTTGAATACAAGACAACAAAGTAAATATATTATCAACAGTTGAATACCCATTCTTGAAGCCAACCTGGTACTCTCCAGTTATGTTATTGTCCTGAACCCACTTCTGTAAACGTTTATTTAAAATTGAACCATAAATTTTACTACCAATATTACACAATGAAATACCTCTATAGTTACTTGGATTGTTAATATCACCTTTTTTATGAATAGGTAAAATAATTGACTCACACCAACTTTCTGGGAAAATCCCACGATCAAAAAGTACATTAAAAAATCTAACAAAATAAGGAACTATTTTTACAGCGGAATTCTTGAAAATTTCACCAATTAGAGAGAGAGAGAGAGAGAGAGAGAGAGAGAGAGAGAGAGAGAGAGAGAGAGAGAGAGAGAGAGAGAGAGAGAGAGAGCCTCTTCTGACTATGACGCATGTTTACTGTTTACGTCATCATCACTGACCTCATGTGTTGTTGTTGTTGTTGTTTTTGTTGTTTTTAATCACTGAAGAAGGGCGTAGCCCGAAAGTCTTTGCTTTTATATTTTTCTTGGTGTTTTTTGTGTATTTTGTTTCTGATTTCTAACTCTATATTGAAACAAACAAGATGAGGTCAACCGAAATGAATAAACTTTGTTTGAGGCTTATATTATTATAAAATTCTATATAATAACAGAATAAGAGTACACTAAATCCGTCCTTTATTTTATGAGAAATAGCCGTTACAGACACATACACACACGCGCACACACAGACATGCTATGCCTGGAGGGGTGGTAAAGAAGTCGCAGCAGTCACGCACACGTCTCCACCTTCAGATTTGGGAGGTATCTTTTCTTTGGTGGCTGGAGGTTCTTGGATCTTGTAGATTTGGCTCTTCTGCACGCCAGCCACATCTAAATGCATACCTCCTTCCTTCACCAGCACAACATTGGCCAGCTCACCAGCATAACCCTGAAGGTCCCCCTCTTGTCCTGCCAAAACAACGTGTGATAGTAGGCCTACCTAAAGATCCATGGAATCGCTCACCATTGATGCGCGTGCTCTTATGTATGTCAACAACAAAAATAAAATAACATTAATTATGAAATATATAGACCCATATAGGTTAGATTTTCTCCAAAAATAAGAAAACGGTTTTTTTTTTTACACTTCATTGTCCATTAATTTTTTATGGGCCGGCCTCCCCTGCGGAATGCGTAGTCGCAGCCTATGGCGTGCCCAAACCCAACCTATCTAACATGTTCTCAAATGTTGCTGGGGGAGCAAATCGGAGTACCCGGAGAAAACACCAAAGACGTTGCCCGAGTGGAAAGTAAATAATTTTCTGAGAAACATAATGCTCAGGTGCTGGATCGATCCCGCACCTGTCGGGCACCATTTCTTTCTAGCCTGTGGGCAAGGCAAAAAATTAGTCCCGTCTTAGACCACTCGGTCACAACGCTCGCTTTATCATTATGTCATTGTAACTCTCACAAGTATTACTTTATTAAATGATTATGAATCTATTACTAAGAGCTTGTAGCCTCCTTGAAGGTTCACATTTAGATCAGCCCGGTAATGGTGCATATTGAATTTGCACCCTTGTGTACAGATCAAATTAAATTTATCCTGTTCCTTGTGGTTTTGTTGTTGTTGTTGTTTAATTTAAAAAATTGATGGACGGCGTCGGTTCCTCAAAAAATTGTTTGGTTTGCCAATCAAAAGAAGAAAATATCAAGCCACAACGAAAACTGGTACGAAAAGTTCAACTAAGCCAAATTACGGTAACAAAATAAGATCTCTACCTCCTCGTAAATTGGAACAACAACAACAACAAAACGATCGAGCATTCCGAGGAACTTGCATGCTTTCCTGGATAAAATATACCTTCAATTATACAAAACTGCATGCAATATTTAAGAATATACATAAATATAACTTACAGTGTGGAAGGTTTTTTCCAAAATGACGCCTCCGTGTCTACATTAAAGAAAGACCCGTCGTCAAACTCAGATCCATGCGTAATAGTCGCCATGTTTGTGCTTGAAGTATGTCGACGATATGCTTGGCTTTGCTTGCCAAGCCTCTTGTTTTGCTTGCCGCAACTTGATTTCCTTGGCTAAAGAAACGCAGCTCAAAGTGACATACTGAGAGAACATGCACGGTTGGGGGGATCATGCAAACAAACAGAAATAACCGCTTTCTTTCTAAAAAAAAACAACAACAACAACAACAAACTATTCAATGACTGAATAAAAAAATAATTACAACAATATTAATAAGGTTATCTTATAAATAGTTATAACTCCAAACATGCACTCAGCACTTACATACACTTTTAAACAACTATCATAATTTTTTGTACCCCAGAGTTTGTCAGTTAAATTGTTCAAAAAGCTCAAAGTCCCAGACCATCACAAATGGCTTTTTCAAGGTTCAGATTGCACCAGATTGCACTATTTTGCATCTTTCAAAAAAAAATGTCCGGGGTGGGGCATGCCACCGGACCCCCCTAGAAAGCTCGGCGCTTCGCGCCTTCGCTGAATCTGCAACCCCATCCCCCACCCCCTCGACTTTTCCCATATATATAAGTTTTTCAGGGGTAGGGGCCCAAATATATTTTAGGGTAGTAGCGAAGCGCCGAGCCGACGGCGCGAAGCGCCTAGTTTGGTAGGGGGGTCCGGGGACATGCTCCCCCGGAAAATTTTTTGAAAAGGGTGAAAAAATGGTGCAATCTGAGCATGTAAATTGCAAAATTTTGGTGCTACAGTTTGCCACTGATTTTGGGGAGAAATTACCCCTCTCTCTCTCTCTCTCTCTCTCTCTCTCTCTCTCTCTCTCTCTCTCTCTCTCTCTCTCTCTCTCTCTCTCTCTCTTGTTTTTGTTTTTTGTTTGTGTGGTTAGTGTTTTCGTTTGTTTCTGCAGAGAGACTCTAGTTTCTGTATCACTTGTTTTTATTTATGTGTGTGTGTGTGTGTGTGTGTGTGTGTGTGTGTGTGTGTGTGTGTGTGTGTGTGTGTGGTTTTCTTTTTCTTTTTTATATATATTTTTTTCCCCAAATTTTATTTTCTTTCTTTTTTTTCTTTCTTTTTTCTTTTTTTTTTTTCAAAAAAGGGTAGGGGCCCGGGCTCTTTGGGCCTCTAGGGCAGGTCCGGTCCTGTTATATATATATACAGGTCCGGACCTGCCCTAGAGGCCCGAGGGGCCCGGGCAATTATATGAGATATGCGCTCGCGTGTGTGTGTGTGTGTGCGTGTGTGTGTGTGATTTAAAGAACTAGCAACATATTTTATACAGGAAATGTGTCTCAGTTTCCATGACAACAATGAGGACTTTCATTTTCCATGTTGTGAATTTATTAAGGAAAGTTGTTGGGTGATTTGTTTGGAATAAATTTAACAAATTTTGTTTATGAGTTTATCTGTCTTTCCCACCCTCTGTCTCATTCTTTCTCTGTATGTGCGTGTGTGTACGTGTGCGTGTATGCGTGTGTGTGTGCATGTGAGTGTATGCGTGTGTGTGTGTGCATGTGAGTATGTGTGTGTGTGTGCGTGTGAGTGTATGCGTGTGTATGTGTGTGTGCATGTGAGTGTGTACGTGTGTGTGTGTGTGTGTGTGCATGTGAGTGTATGCGTGTGTATGTGTGGGTTTGTATGTGTGTGTGGGTGTGTGTGTGTGTGTGAAAGAGGGAATATTTTAAGATCAATCAGCACTGCTCATCTCAAAAGACAAATGGTTTGGGTAAAATAAATATTTATATAATAAATAATTATTGTAATACACAAAACAACGTATAATAAAATAAAAACTATGTCAGGAAATCAGCACAACCCCTCACCTATGTCTAATATCGTCTTCTGGGACGTTCATTGCTAACTGGAAAAAATGGCAGACAGGGATACCACCCCCCTCCTCCCAAGGAACAAAGGGGTAGGGACCAAAATCAACACTGAACCAACAGAGCAATCATATTGCTAAAATGAACAGTGAAAATGGCCACTTTTTATTTCGTCACCACGGGATTCGAACCTGGGTCATCGGTGTGCCAGGCGAACGCTCTACCACTTGAGCTACGGCGTTGGGTGTTCATTATAAATTAGAGAACAAGTAGATGGATTGAAAAGCGGGACAATATAACAGCGTGTCAGTGAAAACTGTTCCCTAAACAATGAATAAATGGTAAATATAGAACAAAAGACTATAAAAACCATGCTTAAAGGAGCTGCAATATTTGTTTTCCAACACTTAGCACTAAAAGCATGAAACTATTTATTAATCAACTAACAATATAAAAATGTACAGTACAAGGATTTTTGTGTAGAACGGTAACAGTAAAATGAAAGATAGACATGACCATCAGTCTACACTCCAAGGTAAGGCTGCTGCGCTCTCTTGTCATCTCCATCTTCCTATACGCTCTGATTTGGCTCGGAAGAGTCCGCTGGACCCAAAGCAATAACCATGTAATGTAATACGCTTGCGAAACATGGACCCTCACAGCAGACCTACAACGAAGAATACAAAGCATGGAGATGAGGTGCTACAGAAGACTTCTGGGCATTTCCTATACCCAGCACATCACCAACGACGAAGTCCGACAGACCATCACACAAGCCATTGGACAACACGATGTCATGCTCACAGTGGTGAAGAAACGGAAACTCTGATGGCATGGCCACGTCTCCAGATCATCAGGCCTTGCAAAGACCATAATGCAAGGCACAGTGCAAGGAGCCAGAAGAAGAGGAAGACAGAAAAAGAGGTTGGAGGACAACATTTGATAATGGACTGGCTTGGCACTGATGTGGACAGAGAAAGATGGAGTACGCTGGTTAAACGATCATCTATGGAGCCCCAGCGACCTTCGAGTTACGGGATAGGATAGGATGGGAAATTATAAAACGCACGTCTCTCCTTTCATTCAGTACAGATAAGCATTTAACTAACATAATCATCGTCACACTAGTATTTGGAAACAAGCACATAAAAAATCCACTTTTTACTAATATACATGTAACATTGCGAATTCGATAAGCTTCAACAATATTTAATTGATTTTTATTGTTGCTTTAGGTCCAGCGGACTCTTCCGAGCCAAATCAGGAGCTTCAACAATAACCGTGATGACGATGATGATGATGATGATGATGATGATGATGATGATGATGATGATGATGATGGTGATGATGATGATGATTGATGATGATGATTGATGATGATGATGATGATGATGATGATGATGATGATGATGATGATGGTGATGACGATGATGATGTAGTCTTGTAGAGCGCAGGTCTCCATAAAAACAGGTCATGCTCACTGCGCTCCCCCATGGCTCACTACCTATTCACCCACCCACCCACCCACCCAAGAAATGGAAATGTCCACAAGTGCATGTATTGTAATGACAGAAGCACAGGCGCTTTATCTGAACACTCGAGCGCCTATGCCTGTGACCAGTCTCCCTTGTGGTTATTTCGAGATAACCAGAATGGGTGAACCGTAAAAGGCAAAGTCTCTCGTGTGCTCTGATACAGTGGTCTGTCGACAGAAGCGCTTGGAAATGAATGGTCAGCTAGCAACCTCTACTTTGTAACCCCACTCCCCTATCACCACCCCTCTCCCCCTTTCCCCTCCCCCCATCCCACACACACAGTGTGTTTTACATTATTTGATTTCCGCTGTAGCGGTAGAGGTTTACTTTCCACAATAGCGCAGAGGTATCCCAGTGTTTTCGCAAAGACTTGTTCGTAGTACCTCTGCACCTTAGTGAAACCCCTGCTCTAAAGAGGAAACCTTAATCGTGTAATTCCACTACGGTTCCACCCTAACCCCATCTACCATATCACAATACGATGCGCCCACAGCTCACGAACACAATGCTAACAACAGACAAGTTGGACATGAAAAACGCTCAACTGTTCAGCAGCGCCAAGTTCAATTAACATTGGTTGACATCACAGAGAAGCTTAAATCATCAGCAACGGAAAATAGTTCATTATTTGTGAGTACACACACACATAAACACCGACACACCCACACACACACACACCCACCAGTTAAGTACAGGCAATCCGCTATACGGTATCATCAACAAGTAATTACAGGTATCAAAGGTATCGTGAACAGGTAATTAGGCCTACAGGTAACCAACTAAGGTATCATGTGTAATCGGCCTTTCATAATAATCCAAAACGTTAAAATCGCCAAACATTGCTACAATCGTCAGTCCACTAATCACTGGCTCAATGAAGTATAATTATTACTGTACGGTAGAGGATGACGACTGCAAAATGACACAGGACGCTATAATGTACTAGCCAATCATTCAACACCTTCTTCTTCTTTGATGTATAGTTGGCACCCACTTCTACAGATTGAAGACCATGTCGTCAATCAATTAATGACACCATAAATGAACCAGTCAATTAAGTATGGGCTTGAAGGTGTGGATGCACGGTTGCCGTGTTTTCCCGTGTCCAAGGGCGAAAAGCAGGGTCGCGGCACGTGAAGACGAGCAGCAGGAGAAGCGCGTGCACAGCAGCGGTGATGGGGAACAAGTACACCAGCGCTTGGTCCTCTGTCTCGCCGTAATTGATGTAGAAAAACGTCCAGCTGCCTCCTGAATTTACATCAAGAAGTGGGTCAGTCCAGCAGTCAGTAAGTTCATAAATAAATAAACTAGACTCTCACGGTTCAAAAATTCCTTCAGGCGGCCAGTCCACACGCTCCCGTGTTTGACGCCAGCGCCACATGTCCAAAAACAAAACATGCGCCTACCCACACCAAATTTCGCGAAACAAATATTTTCAGAGGAAGCAGCGTAAGATTAGCTTTTATGCACGGACATCAGGTTAAATTAGAACAGGCATGGAGAGAAAATAATCAACATGTTTTTCAAAAGATGGTAGGAAATGAAGAAGATATATAACAGCTTTGACCTCTCACGATTTGCGATGACAGTAGTGTGATAGATTAAAGTACAAGAACCACTACTCTTGCATGATCGTTACTAACAAGGGAATGCACTCTGAAAGAATACACATGGTTGTTGTTGTTGTTGTATCAAATTTTATTCATCAGATTAACATAAGTAAAGAATACACATGGCTGACAGTTTGCCAACGTGTTGAGTCTGCACTCATTCTGTTGTGTACTGTTCACCTGTCTATACGTCATCTGGCCACGAGGATGCCGTCTTTTGGAAGACTACAAGAGTTCGGACTAGAGGGGGGAGAAGACTGGGGTCGGTACATCGAGAGAATGGAACATTATTTTGTGGCCAATGACATTTCTGATGCCAACAAGCAAAAGGCCACTCTGTTGAGTGCATGTGGTGGGGCGACGTAGCCTACAAGCTGATGTGTGACCTGTTGGCCCCAGGAAAGCCAGGCGACAAGACGTTTGATGAACTGAAAGAGGCAATGCAAGGTCATCTTCGTCCTAAACCATCGGAAATTGTGCAGCACTTCAAATTCCACACACGCTTACGTTATGACGACGAAACAGTATCTACATACGTGTCAAAAGTACGTCATCTGTCTCTAGATTGCAATTTTGGTGCGTCATTAGATCTGATGTTGAGAGACAGGTTGGTGTGTGGAATAAACAACGGCGGATCGTATACAGCGACGACTTTTGGCTGAGAAAGAACTGACTTTTGCTAAAGCGTTAGAAGTGGCCACTGCTATGGAACTTGCGGAGAAGAGTGCCGCTACACTACAGGGCAGCTGTTCCAGTGGGGCTACTTCTATTGATGGCTCTGTCAGTGCGCATACAGTCAACAATGCGGGTACTGCTGTTTCTGAGGACGTTCAGTTTGTGAAGAGAGGGAAATCGCCGAAAGACATTGAGTGCTGGTTCTGTAAGGGCAAAGGTCATATGCAGAGACAGTGCCAGCAGTATCGTGCTGAGAGAGTGAAACGTCGACAGGCGAGAAGTGATCGCAAATCTGAAAAACGTGGCACAGTGAAAAACGTTGACGATTCGGACTCTGATGGGGAAGTATTCACGATGTTCAGATCATAGAATAAGGAGAAGCCTTTCTTGGTGACCGTCGAGTTGGACGGTGTTCCTGTTGAAATGGAGTTGGACACTGGCGCTTCACTGACAGGGATCAGTGAAGAGGCTCTGAGAGCTTTGAAACTTTCGGCGCACCTGCCTCTTCAAAAATGCAGCAAACGACTGAACACATATACAGGGGATGATATTCCTGTGCTGGGTGAGTGTCAATTTGCTGTGAGGTACAAAGGCAGTGCACCTATGACATGAAGGTAATTGTGGTGAAAAGAGAGGGACTGAATCTGCTGGGACGAGACTGGCTCAAACATTTGAAATTAGACTGGTCTGAGATTTTTTCGCTGCATTCCACCAAGTGCTGCATGGAGAACGCTGACATACAGCAGATCCTTGGGGAGAACGCAGAGGTGTTCGAGGAGGTACGAGGCACCATTCGAGGAGTAAAAGCCAGCATTTTCGTTGATCCTTCAGAAAAACCTCGATACTTCAAACCGCGCCCAGTACCCTATGCTCTGCGCGAGAAAGTGAGCCAAGAAGTTGATCGTCTTGAGGCTGAAGGCACGATTGAGAAAGTGCAGTTTTCTGACTGGGCAGCGCCAATCGTTACGGTCGTTAAACCTGACAAAAGCCTTCGCATTTGTGGCGATTACAAGGTTACGGTGAACTCAGCCTCAAAATTGGATAATTATCCAATACCCAAGACTGATGATCTGTTAGCAGAACTGGGCGGTGGAAAGTTCTTCTCCAAACTTGATTTGACGCAGGCGTATCAACAGCTTGAATTGGATGATGCGTCAAAAGAGTTCACCACCATCAACACACATCAGGGGCTGTATCGTTACAACAGACTGCCCTATGGCGTGTCATCAGCTCCAGGCACATTTCAACGAACGATGGAGAATTTGCTACGTGGTATTGCCAAAGTGTATGTCCGCATTGATGACATTTTGGTGGCAGGTACAACACCTGATGAACACCTGCAGACTTTGCGGACTGTGCTGCAAAGACTGAAGGAGGCTGGAGCGAAGCTGAAGAAGAAAAAGTGTGTCTTCATGGCTACGGAAGTGGTCTATCTTGGTTTGAAGATCGACCAGAATAGCGTCCAGCCGGTTCTTGAGAAAGTAGAGGCTGTTCAAGATATGCCTCAGCCCACAGATGTGAAGCAGCTTCAGGCTTACCTTGGAATGGTGAACTATTATTCCAGGTTCCTGCCGAATTTGTCCACAGCGTTAGCTCCGTTATACGCCTTGCTGAAGAAGGGGGTAGAATGGATGTGGAGCGATCAGCAGGAACAAGCGTGGATTCACTCGAAGATGTTACTGCAGTCACCAAAGGTCCTCATTCATTTTGACTCCATTAAAGATATTGTATTGTCATGTGATGCCTCCAGTTATGGACTGGGTGCTGTGATTTCTCACAGACTGAAGGACGGTAGTGAGAGACCTGTGGCGTTTGCATCTCGAACTATGAACAGTGCTGAACAGAATTACAGCCAACTGGAAAAAGAGGCCTTGGCAGTCGTTTTTGGTGTTAAGAAGTTTCACCAGTATCTGTATGGGCAGAAGTTTGAGATCCATACTGATCATAAGCTCCTTCTGGGACTGTTTAATGAACACAAGCAAATACCCGCCACTCTGCAGCCAGAATTCAAAGGTGGGCTCTCACTTTGACTGCTTACGAATACACTATGAAGTTCAAGGAGGGCAAGAAGCACAGCAACGCCGATGGTCTGAGCAGGCTGCCTCGTGAGGTGACGGAGAGCGTGAAGCCTGAGTATGGTGAGACAGTACTTCTGATGGAGCAAGTGGAGACCATGCCTGTTACAGCCAGGCAGATTCGTCAGTGGACAAGCCGAGATCCTGTGCTGCTAGGGTGAAGGACTATGTTTTGAAGGGCTGGCCAGACAGTATTAGAGACAAACGCCTTCACCCCTACTTTGTGAGAAACGCGGAACTGAGTGTCGTTGATGGGTGAGTGCTCTGGGTCACACGGGTGGTTGTCCCACCGACAGGGCGTCAGCGCTTATTGAGCGACCTGCATGAATCACATTTAGGTATGTGCACAATGAAGGCCTTGGCACGCTCGTATATTTGGTGGCCGAACATTGATAGTGAAATTGAATCTGCAGTGAGAAACTGTATTGTATGTCAGACTCACAGAAACATGCCGAGTTCAGCGCCTCTTCACCCATGGGAGTGGCCGAATCGTCCTTGTAGCCGACTGCATGTAGACTATGCAGGTCCATTCTTGGGCAAGATGTTCCTGGTTGTCATAGACGCTCACTCAAAGTGGATGGATGTTTACCCTCTGGGCACGTCGAAATCAGCGGCTACCATCGAGAAACTGCGGCAGTCGTTTGCCATACATGGGTTGCCAGAGACGTTAGTGTCGGATAATGGGACATGTTTCACCAGTGAGGAGTTTCAAGAGTTCATGCACAAGAATGGCATCAAGCACATCAAGTCAGCTCCGTATCACGCTGCTACTAATGGACTGGCTGAACGAGCGGTGCAGACGTTGAAGCAAGGTCTGAGGAAAATGAAATCAGGCTCTATTGAGACGCGGGTGTCGCGTTTCTTGTCCATGTATCGTGTCACACCTCAGACAACGACTGGACAATCCACGGCCGAGCTGCTCTTTAATCGGAAGGTCAGAACACGGCTGGATCTGGTTCAGCCGTGTATGGAACGACAGGTGGTACAGAGACAACTACAGCAGAAGCTGTATCATGATCGTTCAAACGTCAGGAGTTACGCGGCAGGTGACCGGGCGTACATCAAAACTTCTCCACGGGTCCTACGGGACCCTTGTCATATATGATCAAGTTGTCGGATGGTCGGGTGTTGAAGAGACATGTGGATCATGTACTACCTCGCGCTAGCAAGTCAGAAGAGGTGAGAGATTGGAACTGTGTTGAACCCAAAACTATCCAAGCTCCGCCATGCGGTGATCGGCCTCCACCGCAGGTGGCGGACCAACCCACGGGTCCATCAGTAACACCGGTACCGATGCCGACATCACAATTGCCGGCGCTGCCTGGGGACGCTGTTGCAGACCATGGTGCTCAGACGCCGCTGATGTCCAGTTCCATGCCAGCAGTGCCGTCATGTCCATCGCCGGCATTAGAGTGTCAATCGCTGGCACCAGTGGGTCATCCACAGCGTCAGCGGAGATTGCCTGCGCATCTCAAAGACTTTGTGCTCCAGCGGTTTCGAGATGTCCGGAAGTGATGTGACCAAGTGGACAGCAAAGAATGAACAGTGTTCTGATTATTTGGTTACTTTGTTTTAGGTTTCAACAAATGGCAAACTGGCAAAGGACTTGTAATTTTCTTCTTTTTTTTCTACTAGTTTTTCCCTCTAGAGCTCTTTTAGTTTACGTTACAACTTGGAAGGGGAAAAGGGAGACAGAATATCCCATAAAATATTTTTGATTTTTATTTGAGTATTCAAGAAAATGTTTTTGATTTGTATTTTAATTTTAAAGGTTACCAGAAGTTACAAGATAAGACTTACGTTTAGTTGGTTTGAACAGGAGTTGATTATTTTAACATAAAGTGTTTCGGTTAGTTGTAATGATGTTAACAGTCATCTTAAAGGTGGGGGTATGTGATAGATTAAGGTACAAGAACCACTACTCTTGCATGATCGTTACTAACAAGGGAATGCACTCTGAAAGAATACACATGGCTTACAGTTTGCCAACGTGTTGAGTCTGCACTCATTCTGTTGTGTACTGTTCACCTGTCTATACTTCAAGGAGCAACAACGACGAACAATCACCACCATCACCAATAACAACAGCAATAAAGACTGCATTACCAAGAGGTAGTAGCAGGCACAGAAATGATATAACAGCTGTGAAATCTCTGGCCTTGCTCTTGCAGCACATCGTCACCATCGTTAACACCTCCACGATGACAGTAGCGACGACGATAACACCGAGAGGGGCGAAAAGCGTGTGGTGCAGTGGAAACGGCTGCAACGCCATCCAGCAACTGAAACCATCATCATCATTGTCGTCGTGGTCACCATCAAGTCAGTATAAAGTACATACTCAGATCAGATGGAACTCAGATGGACAACACATAATACTGTTTTTGTAAATGATTTTTTTAAAACTGATTTGGCTCGGAAGAGTCCCCTGGACCTAAAGCAATAACCATATAATGTAATGTAAATGATTGTTTGAGAGTCAGGAAGACAGAGAAGAGAAGAGAAATGGGGAACGACAGCCATGATCTGAACTTGTTTTCTTTTGTAACACAAAACAAAACAAAACAAAAAGACAGTGGAAATTTCTCGGCTACATTCTCTCCGATGACCTGTATCTCAACAACCACATCTCCAACGTCTGTCGCTCTGCATACACGGCCATACGCCAAATCAGCTCCTTTCGCCACTATCTTACAGTCCCGGCCACCAAAACCCTAGTCTGCGCTCTCGTCCTTTCTCGTCTTGACTATTGCAACTCTCTCCTTGTTGGCTCCCCAAAACACATCATTGACAAACTACAAAAGGTTCAGAACTCAGCAGCTAGACTAGTATTCCGAGCTAAGAAACGTGATCACATCACACCTCTACTACATTCCCTTCACTGGCTTCCTGTGCAAGCACGCATAGAGTACAAACTCTCTGTTCTCTGTCACAACTTCTTCACAGATTCTTGTCCTTCCTACCTTGCTGATCTACTGTCTGTCTACTCCCCTTCACGCACTTTAAGATCTTCTGCTGACACTCGCACACTCAAGGTTCCCGTCACCCGCACTAAGACATACGGCCAACGTGCATTCGCCTACTCCGCACCTAAGCAGTGGAATTCCCTTCCCTCCCATATCCGCAACATACAATCAACACAAGCATTCAAAAAGGCCCTCAAAACCCACCTCTTCAAACTGCATTATTCAGATTGATTTGTATCCCGCTGCCATTCTCTCATCTCTTGTCTATGTCTGATCCGTAAGTGTATACACGGCTGTAAATATTTATACTGTTTTCCTTCCTGGGCCTAACCGGGCATATAAATAGCTGTAAATAGGTTTTTGCTATTCTATTTTCTGTCTTTTTTTGTCATTTGTGTACATAGTTGTAAATAGTATATCTTTGTCTTTTTTGTAATTTATGTACATAATTGTA
>CM072525.1:55824373-56101873 GCA_036898135.1 Oncomelania hupensis | reverse complement strand
GGCTGGCTGCGGGAATACACCTCAATGAAAGCATTCAACAAGCAGCCTCTTTCACTACTGCAAAGACCTTGATATATAAAGACATGCCATGAGGCCCACTTCAACAGAGTTTACATGTAAAACAACGATCCTAGCGGTAGTCCTGTTTCTATGTCAAGGGAGGTAATACGCGTTCAATAAACAACTGTGTCGGCAAGGTCTACAGTAGGTGCAAAAGCTCTTTTATTTTAAACTTTTCTTTGTTTTGCGTAATTTAAAAACAAATAAATAAAAGTAGTTTGGTATATTAAAATAATACTACTTTAAAACAGCCAAGCTGATCTCATGCTGATAAACAAAAGAAGTAAGTTTGCATGCTACTTTCCTACTTTGATAAGTTCAGCATGCCCCTGCTGTCATATCTTTACTTGCTATAAATGTTTAAATACGCCTGTAGAAATTCTAGAGTTTTAACTCTTTGGGTACTATATTTGATAACAAACTGAAATGTAATGTAAACACGGACTGTCCTGTAAAACGTGGACAGAGAGAGTGCATCTTCTCCGCCATCTCGATAGTTTTTCTGTTAGCTCAGATATACTTAGTCGATTTTATCAGTCATTTATATAAATTTTCTTTTATTTGCTGGTTTCGAAGTTTATCTGTATCTGATGGAAACAGCTTGTCAAGTATCGCAAATCTGTACTCAAAGATTACTGGCTTGAGACATCAAGACCTGAGCAGTTCTATTTTTTGTGTGTGTAGGTGTGTGTGTGTGTGTTTGTTTTTCTATGAGCACCACCCCACAATGTGTGCCACCTTGTCGTACTTTCTTCTTAGCGCGCGGCATTTTTTAAGTGACGACAGTTATTTTGCTAGGTGGCGCTTCTCTAATATCGAAAGTAGCGAACTCCCGTAAGTAGGCCTCATGGCATGTCTTTATATATCAAGGTCTTTCACTACTGATACTGGCACTTCTACTTCCCCTCCACCCTCTCCCTCTCCTTTTTAGTTTTCTATCATTGTTTTCTGAACGCACTGAGCATGCTATCATAGCATGGAGAAAAGGCGCTATGCAAATGTTCATCGCCAACATCAATATTTTGGAGTTGGATTAATATTGTGGTGTATTGCCTCAGTAGCTTATTTTATCAACCCAAAATCACTGTGATATACAGAATGTTGATTAAATTAACAAGACAATTGAAGTTGAATAATAGTATTGCTATAATCTTAATCACTACACTCTTCTACTTCTTCTTCTGTTTCGTCCTCTTCTTTCTCCTCCTCCTCCTCCTCATCATCATCATCGTCATCATCATCAACAGCATCATCATCACCATCATCATCTTCTTCTTCCTCTTAACTATTTAACACAGCAAATATATACATCAATTCCCACAGCGAAGAGGTAGATGCCGGCGTCTTTAACGTGTTTTGCTTCAGACACTGTGTTGTTGAGGTTGTTGCTGCCCCAGCCGTCTGTGATGACGATACCGATGCTGTTGACGTCCTGACGAGCACCCATATCCTTGGAGAACATGGTGTTGAGCATGTAGTTCAGACCGTCGTCTAAAGGGACATACAACAATATGCGCAAAACACAGCAAACCGAGTCGTCTCGCCTTACGAGATAAAACTGGAGTTAATGACATTATCTTGGACATAGCACATTTAGACATTATCTTGGACATAGCACATTTAGACATTATCTTGGACATAGCACATTTAGACATTATCTTGGACATAGCACATTTAGACATTATCTTGGACATAGCACATTTAGACATTATCTTGGACATAGCACATTTAGACATTATCTTGGACATAGCACATTTAGACATTATCTTGGACATAGCACATTTAGACTTTATCTTGGACATCATAATTGTGAACAAAAATGGATTGTTGTATATGCAGATGAACACTGCACGCAATTTTTGTAGTGAATGTTTATGAGGACAAGTCCGAATTCTTGGTTATACTGCTATGACGTGCGCCTGTAAGCATAATACTGACGCTGAAACTTTTGCAGCGTCATAACATGACAGGGTATAGGCGCACGACGCGATGCATCAAGCGGAGGGCGTTAAAAGAACCTTTAACAGGCACCGCATAGCTAAGACGAGCCGAGGCCTAAGGTGGGTTCATGTACTCGGCCAGGCTCAGCCACGCTGTGTGTATGCAAGCCTAGCACTGACCGATGCGTGTGGAATCGCCCGGATGGTAAGTGTCGGGTTCTCTCTTCAGTGCCGCTATCAGCTCTGCCTTGTTGGTCATGTTGGTCAGATACACAAACGGTGTCATTTCAAAGGAGAAGTAGAATATCCCTACATGACCGTATTCGAGGCCTGCATAAAGAAAGAAGTCCAAGTTTTTCAGTTCAGTAAAGAAAGAAAAAAAACTTGGAAAAGTGTCATCATTGTCATCATCGTCGTCGTTCGTCGCTTTTGAAATCATCATCATCATCATCGGCACTGAGTAAATACGTCATGCTTATTCATAAATGCCAGCATGGATTTTCCTTCATATATCCATACAATATTTAAGACATACTTTTCATGTTATGACGATGTTGTCTGTAAGTTGCATTGTTCCATAGTTTGTACATCTCGTCATTCAAATTTACAAAATCACATCAGTCTGTAAAGCAAAATGTTTCGATTGAATAGGCTAGAATTGCATTCCGTCATATAATAATTTGTCTTTCTTCTTTCATTCAGTTTAATTATTGATGTATTAATTATCATCCGTTCAAAAATTATGTAAATAACCGAATAAATACATTAAAAAAAATTAATTAAATAATGAATTCATTATAAATGGAATTCACTAACCAACTTCAATTCTTTGAATGAGATTTGCAGTGAAGTCGATGAGCAGTGTGAATTCTTGTATGGTCACACTGCCTGATACGTCCAGCATGAACACCACATCTGTCCTCTTACGTTCGCATTCTTCACTGATATTATCTATAAGAGATATCACCTTTATTTCTTCTTATCCATAAAATAAAAGACATAAATGCAATAAGAAAATAATCCTTTTGGGGGCTAAGAGTAAAAACTAAGATCTAGTCCATCCACGCATTCCATCACAAGGACTTTAACGTGGGAAGACCAAACAATGCCAGATTTAGCAAAACAAGAAGCAAAGTACAAGGTCTTTCATGTCCTGGTGGCGCTGTTTTGCGACTGCCACGCCTTCGCTGAGAAGTGGGAAGGCAGCCCAAATTAGTATCCAAAGTCCGCAATGACTAACTAACTAGCTAAATCCAAAGTCCAGATACCAAAATGTAGATGGAAAATACAAACAGTATAGTTAGTACACCTTGAACAACGCCAATGGAAATATTGTCCTCGAAACGTTTTTTTTTTTTAATGTAGCCCTAATTTAAAACAATATAATTTTATAGATTTTTTGATTGAACATTTTATTACAAAATAAACTGTCACAACGATAAAAATGTAATGTAATTAAAAGGTCTGTTGAATGTACTCTAAAGCCAATGACAAGATGGGTTTTCTAGCATATGTGTGATGAAGCAAGAACTATATTAAAACTGTACAGAGTATGGACACAATTTGTATGGGTACATACCTTGGGTTTTCACTCTTGCAATAACCAAACACAAGACATGCAGAACGACGTAGATTTTGGTATTAGCCATAGTTTCTGAAAAAGAAAACAATTGATAGCTTCCAATACGCATTTGGTCCAGACGCTTTCGTTAAATCCATGATCTTTTGTTAAGGTGAGTCTAGCAATTCCGGGCGATTTACGCCAACCGTTGCCTACATTCTGAAAAGCAATCTACAGCAGTCTCTTTTTACGCAGTTGGAATATTTTTCCCTAGATGCTGTCAAAAAGCTGTTTCCGTGACCGTTAAATTATTTCATCAAAAGTAACCAAATATATTATTAATTGGTTTTATTGGTTTTTGACAGATGCCTTATATACCAGAGGCACGAGGCTATACATTTAATATTAACGACTACAAAGTAGTTAACAGTGATTGCAATAGAGACCGAAAGAATGCAGCCTATATGACTAGGATGGGATTTTAAGACAAACTAAAGGTAACACTTTCAATAGGTACTGACATCCAATAAAGATGTGGTGACACAGTGCATCCTTGCGCATATAGGTTTGGCCAACAAGATCGACACCAATAGCACCTTTTCATAGGCGGCTCCTACATCTTAGCATGTTACTTCCTTCTATATGTTACTACACTGTAACTTTAACAATTTATAGCGGGAGTGAAGGAGGCTTCAATGTCAGGCCATAACATTGCAGCATGTACAGCCAGTAGTTCAAACCCCGTTAACGTCCAGGAGTAATAATAATAATAATAATAATAATAATAATAATAATAATAATAATAATAATAATAATAATAACAACAATAATAATAATAATAGCAGTATCTTCCTACAAAGTACACAGAGACTGCGTTCCTACTTCTGCTTGGGATAGGAATATAAACCGAGGTCTAGTCGGTGCACGCATGCATTCCATCGCACGGACTTTAAAGGTCCTGACGCACATGCACTAGACGGATGAGTGCCGGCTACACAAGCACACTCAGCACGCACTAGGTCCCTTCTCCCCATCCACGGTGGCCCAGGATTGTGTCAGCCGTCTGGGCGTCAGACTACGTGCACAAAGGTTGCATGTGGGCGCCTCGGACGGCTTGAGTGAGATTCAGCCTGCGCCTTGAGCTCTTGAGCTTTACAGCGCTATATAACAGTTATTAAATAAATAAAATTTAAATAAATAAGTGGGACTTCTACAGTAAGTAGGTAACACAGAGAAAAATTGTTACCTGCAATCCTGACTTTGTGATGTTGCTTCTGAAGCTGGACAAAAAAAAATATTCAAAATTAAATTTTTCACATTTTTGCCTTAAATAGGAGACATGCCGACATACATATGCTTTATATATCACAAACTCAAGAAGTTTCGTATAAGTTATATACACAGTTTACAAACGTAAAACGTCCACTTTTGAAAGCTGCTGCTGGCTCTCTGTAGTCTATGCGTGCGCTCAAAAATAAATCATGTTTGCGCAAAGAAAATGGTGCACAATAGTCAAAAGTTGAATTTCCAGTTTTCAAAAGAGCCTGTCGGTCTGGTCGGTCAAACCACATTGTACAGCCCACTTCGGTCTTAGAAAATCAGAATGAACCACGCAGAACAATGCAAAGTTACAAATCGTCTGCTTACCCACAATCTGGTTCTATGACGTCATGGCCCATCCAACATGGTGGTTGACAAGTTGTTCATAAATTCGGTATTATTAACACAGAACAGGTATGGACGATCGAACAGCCCGCGACCAGGAACTATAACAATGCGTTGCATGGGAACAAGCTCAAAGTTTCAAAACCGACCGCAGGTACAATGTTTACCTCCCCTTTCAAAGGATGCAACTCGGTGCATGGCGATTACTTCCCTTGGTAACACAAACCGATGGTTTCTATTGACCCTTCTTGCTGTCCATAGACTGTAGCTGAGTTTTGTGTCATCTCAGTAGACATCCTTGTTTACAGTTTCGTCAAACAGACAATTGCGCGGTCGATGAAATATTGACAATTCTCTTCAAAACAATGATTGAACGCTGCAGGCGACGTACATATCAAATTAATGGTTTTTTGGCGTAGCATGCAATGTTTCACCATTTTATCTGCACTATGGCAAATATATAAGCCTAATGTAATGTACAGTTTTTGCTCCATAATCCTTTTGGTCGTAAGGGAGAGGCTTTGCGGATATCTTTTTCTCAGGGTCAGCTTCATGAGGGCGGTACTCACTCCTCCCCCTCGCTGCTGTACCATGCCCGGTTTTGTAGAACAGCCATACTGTGTCAGTAATGCGCTCCAGATGACCACGTTCTTTGAGTTCATTACATTATAGGTAACATCGTTTATACAAAACCCTTTTTCAGCTCAAAAGCGACTCAAGGCGCTGTGCTGCTGCTGCTGATGATGATGATGTTGTGATCTTGTTATAGCGCAGGTCTCAAAAAACAGTTCATGATCATTGAAAAAAAAGACAGCCCACCATTCAAATGTATTTCAAGACACACAAACGTAGCTGAAACATGCATTTTCAAAAGTGTTTGTTTTGTTGGCGGTGTGGAGACGCGGCTTATCCTAACCAAGCAACATAAAGTATGGATTGATATGCCACGATCGGAACTATCTGCAAAAAATAAAAGAATAAACATAAACAAATGGGTTTAGCCGAATTTGAGATACAGCGCAAAACGTATTTAGAACATGGTGAAGCACCATGACCTCAATCTTGGACAAAGTACACATGACAATATCTACCATGCCTAGCAATAGTTATACAGTATCGGCAAAGTACAAATGACAATATCTACCATGCCTAGCAATAGTTATACAGTATCGGCAAAGTACAAATGACAATATCTACCATGCCTAGCAATAGTTATACAGTATCGGCAAGTACACATGACAATATCTACCATGCTTACCAATAGTTATACAGTATCGGCAAAGTACAAATGACAATATCTACCATGCCTAGCAATAGTTATACAGTATCGGCAAAGTACAAATGACAATATCTACCATGCCTAGCAATAGTTATACAGTATCGGCAAAGTACACATGACAATATCTACCATGCTTACCAATAGTTATACAGTATCGGCAAAGTACAAATGACAATATCTACCATGCCTAGCAATAGTTATACAGTATCGGCAAAGTACAAATGACAATATCTACCATGCTTACCAATAGTTATACAGTATCGGCAAAGTACAAATGACAATATCTACCATGCCTAGCAATAGTTATACAGTATCGGCAAAGTACAAATGACAATATCTACCATGCCTAGCAATAGTTATACAGTATCGGCAAAGTACAAATGACAATATCTACCATGCCTAGCAATAGTTATACAGTATCGGCAAAGTACAAATGACAATATCTACCATGCCTAGCAATAGTTATACAGTATCGGCAAAGTACAAATGACAATATCTACCATGCCTAGCAATAGTTATACAGTATCGGCAAAGTACAAATGACAATATCTACCATGCCTAGCAATAGTTATACAGTATCGGCAAAGTATAAATGACAATATCTACCATGCCTAGCAATAGTTATACAGTATCGGCAAAGTACAAATGACAATATCTACCATGCCTAGCAATAGTTATACAGTATCGGCAAAGTACAAATGACAATATCTACCATGCCTAGCAATAGTTATACAGTATCGGCAAAGTACAAATGACAATATCTACCATGCCTAGCAATAGTTATACAGTATCGGCAAAGTACAAATGACAATATCTACCATGCCTAGCAATAGTTATACAGTATCGGCAAAGTACAAATGACAATATCTACCATGCCTAGCAATAGTTATACAGTATCGGCAAAGTACACATGACAATATCTACCATGCCTAGCAATAGTTATACAGTATCGGCAAAGTACAAATGACAATATCTACCATGCCTAGCAATAGTTATACAGTATCGGCAAAGTACACATGACAATATCTACCATGCCTAGCAATAGTTATACAGTATCGGCAAAGTACAAATGACAATATCTACCATGCCTAGCAATAGTTATACAGTATCGGCAAAGTACAAATGACAATATCTACCATGCCTAGCAATAGTTATACAGTATCGGCAAAGTACAAATGACAATATCTACCATGCCTAGCAATAACTTATACAATATCGGCAAAGTACACATGACAATATCTACCATGCCTAGCAATAGTTATACAGTATCGGCAAAGTACAAATGACAATATCTACCATGCCTAGCAATAGTTATACACTATCGGCAAAGTATAAATGACAATATCTACCATGCCTAGCAATAGTTATACACTATTGGCAAAGTAAAAATGATGAACTTCGGTTTAGTCATTCTTGAGATAAGACCGAAAGTGTTTTTTGAGCAAGAAAATGAATTTGGGAGCGACAGACCGACCGACCGACAACCGAACTGATAGTGTACGGGAGGATGGCTCATCATTTAATACTGGAGGATGGCTCATCATTTGATACTGGAGGATGGCTCATCATTTGATACTGGAGGATGGTTCATCATTTGATACTGGAGGATGGCTCATCATTTGATACTGGAGGATGGTTCATCATTTGATACTGGAGGATGGTTCATCATTTGATACTGGAGGATGGTTCATCATTTGATACTGGAGGATGGCTCATCATTTGATACTGGAGGATGGCTCATCATTTAATACTGGAGGATGGCTCATCATTTAATACTGGAGGATGGTTCATCATTTGATACTGGAGGATAGTTCATCATTTGATACTGAAAGATGGTTCATCATTTGATACTGAAGGATGGCTCATCATTTGATACTGGAGGATGGCTCATCATTTGATACTGAAGGATGGTTCATCATTTGATACTGGAGGATGGCTCATCATTTGATACTGAAGGATGGCTCATCATTTGATACTGGAGGATGGCTCATCATTTGATACTGGAGGATGGTTCATCATTTGATACTGGAGGATGGCTCATCATTTGATACTGGAGGATGGCTCATCATTTGATACTGGAGGATGGTTCATCATTTGATACTGGAGGATGGTTCATCATTTGATACTGGAGGATGGCTCATCATTTGATACTGAAGGATGGCTCATCATTTGATACTGGAGGATGGTTCATCATTTGATACTGGAGGATGGCTCATCATTTGATACTGAAGGATGGCTCATCATTTAATACTGAAGGATGGTTCATCATTTGATACTGGAGGATGGTTCATCATTTGATACTGGAGGATGGTTCATCATTTGATACTGAAGGATGGTTCATCATTTGATACTGGAGGATGGTTCATCATTTGATACTGGAGGATAGTTCATCATTTGATACTGAAAGATGGTTCATCATTTGATACTGAAGGATGGTTCATCATTTGATACTGGAGGATGGTTCATCATTTGATACTGGAGGATGGTTCATCATTTGATACTGGAGGATGGTTCATCATTTGATACTGAAGGATGGTTCATCATTTGATACTGGAGGATGGTTCATCATTTGATACTGGAGGATGGTTCATCATTTGATACTGGAGGATGGTTCATCATTTGATACTGAAGGATGGTTCATCATTTGATACTGGAGGATGGTTCATCATTTGATACTGGAGGATGGTTCATCATTTGATACTGGAGGATGGTTCATCATTTGATACTGGAGGATGGTTCATCATTTGATACTGGAGGATGGTTCATCATTTGATACTGAAGGATGGCTCATCATTTGATACTGGAGGATGGCTCATCATTTGATACTGGAGGATGGTTCATCATTTGATACTGGAGGATGGTTCATCATTTGATACTGGAGGATGGTTCATCATTTGATACTGAAGGATGGCTCATCATTTGATACTGGAGGATGGCTCATCATTTGATACTGAAGGATGGCTCATCATTTGATACTGGAGAATGGCTCATCATTTGATACTGAAGGATGGTTCATCATTTGATACTGGAGGATGGTTCATCATTTGATACTGGAGGATGGTTCATCATTTGATACTGGAGGATGGCTCATCATTTGAAGTACCTGTATACCACTACTGGAGGATGGCTCATCATTTGAAGTACCTGTATACCACTACTGGAGGATGGCTCATCATTTGAAGTACCTGTATACCACTACTGGAGGATGGCTCATCATTTGAAGTACACGCATACCAAAACTTAACAAAATCGCTTCAGCCTTTTGTCGAGATATTGAGCCGAACGTGTTAAAACCAATGGACATCAGTGACAGACAGACCGACATTTGACCTGTTCTGATGCCCGACTACATCAAAGTAAATCTGGAAATACACAAAGCTGCCCAGTGCGTCAGCTTGCTGCTTTGGTGCAAACCATCTTACGCTCTAGACAATTGAGCAGTCCTGAAAGACCGATCAAGAGTAATGGAACTTTGTGCGTGCTGGATGTCCTTGTGTAGCTGGTACTATAAATCTATAAAAATAGGACGGTGGGAGTTAAAATCCGTGAGTTGGATGGAACGTATCGAACAGACTAGATCTCTAGATCTCGCTTAATATTTTCGTCCGATGGAGTAAGGACACCGTGCCAAACAACGTGGCTGAGCCAGGACGAGACCTCCCTCACTGCAGTCTTAGCGGATATTGAGAGGACCTACCCCCTAAGTCCGGCGCGGTATTTTTTTTTTTTTAAATGTATGCGTTATCCTGCCAAGGTATTGCTTTATACTTATTCCACCTTGCACTGCGCGCTACTCTAACATCTCGCAGTGCAAGGTGGAATAAGTATAAAGCAATACCTTGGCAGGATAACGCATACATTAAAAAAAAAAAATACCGCCGGACTGAGGGGGTCATGAGCAATCTTGTCACTGTAGATTGTTCTAACCTATAAAGGGAACAGTGAAAGCCCCAGTTGAAAACCTGTCTTGCCTTTGTAGGCATGACTAATTCACTGCGGCAACAGTTCCCCCCGTTGGAGTGCCGGGGGTTTCAGTATAAATAGTATCCCCACTTTCTGGAAATTTAGTGCTTTAAATTCCCACTGTCGCTGTCTTCATCATTTGCTCTTTCCCATTCCTGATCTGTCCTATCACTCTGCTATTCTTTCTTCTTCTTCGCTAGATCAATGACCTACCTTTTTTCTTGAAAACTCTTCCTGGACAAGACTCCTTGTTTGTGTATGAGGTCTGTTGGATCAGCTTGGGAGTGTTGGACGCTTTCTGCCGGGTGGTCACTAGGGCTTCCTATGATTGTATTATTTCGCACTATAGGCATTTTATATGTATGTGTTTTGTTGATGATTTATAATGATGGTTGTATTCTATTTTGTTTTTGTAACCGGGGTGTTCGCGTAGTTGAGGTCAACCCTCAGCCGTCCCCCGCGTGGGATGTCTTTATTGTAAAGTGACTGGCCGGTGGAGGGCATTCAATTTTCCCACTAGGGTTGTTTCGGCAGATCTTTTATGCGGATCGGGGGTTGTCCGGTCCTGATTTGGCTCGGAAGAGTCCGCTGGACCTAAAGCAACAATAAATCAAATCAAATCAAATACTCTAACATCTGCACGGGGACATAGACGCACATGTAGATACGATAAATAAATAAATAAATAAATAAATAAATAAATACAAATCCATCATTAACAAAAATTAATAATAATAAAAGGTAAAGCAATAAACATAAAATGAAAAGGTGTGAAATAAAATACAAGAAAATAAAACAGTTTTAATCATCCAAGATGATTCCAAACTTTTCATGCATCCCATATAGAATATATTAATCGTTAATGGACCAATGAAAATTAGTCAAGTTTCACTCTGACGTCAGAACCATTTGACGTCATACCTGGAATTCTCAGCTGTCAGTCGCACTGGTCGTCTGTCAGCGATTTTTTTAAACTGGGACAGTTATTCTGGAATGGGACCGTTATCCAACGGGAAGGTATGTCAACGTTGGCGTGTTGAATTCGAGCACACGTTTCATTGAATGAATGCTCGGTTGGGCAAAGATTTTATCTCGACTTTACTGCAGTCATGACCGAGTGATTCAACTGGTCGCATCTGCATCTGCATCTGCATTATGGGATTACGTCACAGGAACATGCTGTTACTGGCTAGATAGATTAGATCCACAATAGATCTTCACTACATTATAAGCAAAAACATTGTATATCATAATTTTAGTCTATGCCTAATGCAATATAATCTCGAGTTCTTTTGTTTTATTTTATTTCATTTTATTTTGTATTATTTTTTACTTTTTTCAATTTATTTAGAAATGTATTTATTTATAAATAACTTAAGTAATTAGTTTTTTTAATACTATTTTGTTTTGCTATGTTTTATAAGTGTAGCTTTGTCCCAAAAGTTTTGTTCTACTATAATGGTTTTTGATATTTATTTCTTTTTTTTTTTTGGGGGGGGGTGGAAGGGGAGGGGAAGGAAGGAAGGGGAAATCAGGAAAACTGTCCAATAATATGGTATCACAATATGTATACACTTTCATATGAGGGGCCAACCAGACCTGCAAGCTATGGCAAAACAAAGAACTGACTCTAACCTAAGGGAAGGGGATAGAGAGAAAGGGAGGGAGTATGGAGGAAGGGGAGGGGGCGTTAAAATAGCTGTACAGTGATTTCCTAATTTTGACTGAAAGTCCAAGGGAGAATACAGATGCAGTCTGCTGTGTTCGTTGGTACTTTAAGAGTTATTACCCTTGAAGAAAGCCTAACATCGATTTTCTAATTTGGGCTTACTTTCTGTTTTGTTGCTTGACATCTCTTTTACTCGATTATTTTAGTTTGTGTTTAAAATTGTCGGCTTAAAAAAAATATACTGGCATCTGCGATATTTCTAATACGTTTTGCGACAAAGCTAGGCAGAAAAGTAGTCGTTGTTTCGATTTTCTTTGGCGTGGTCACTGGGGGGAGTATTCCTAGAACAGCCAGCACCATTAGCATACAGGCAAAATGAACGTCAATGGCGCTCTCGAAACACCATGAGAGCGAAAATTATGAGAAAACTGAAGCAAAATTAATGAGCTCGGGTGGGAGTGTCCGGCGTGCTCAACCGGTAAGTTCAGTGATGATTTTATTTTGTAATGTCACTTCTGATTGTGCTTTGAATATAATCAAAATATGTCAAGCTATTGAGAGGAAACCATGCAACAATTTGCTCGTCCGCATTCCAAACGTCAACAAACATTTTCAATACGAGTTACAGTGCCTTTGCTTGAATGCTGTCTATCGTTTTAGATTTCGCTGGTAATCGATGTATTTCTGGAATGTGTTCAGTTTGATTGTGTTGGCAAATTTAGTTCTGTTGCTAACCAATTATCGTCTGCTTCGAACCGATGTTTATCAGGATAACAAATCGTGACTGTGACGATTATGTGTGCGCACAATCCAGCCGTTGCATGATAAAACATTTTTTTTTAAATTATGTTTATTCGCAACGATTCATAGTTTTGGAGGGATTTGAGAAAATTTGCGTAGTTGAAATAACTCCGCCAATGTTGGTGCTTTTGGCGTGTTCTTTTCTTTGAAATCTATCGAAAAATTGTTTGACCTGATCATTGTCATATGGTCGCCATAGCTGGCAAAAGTGTTGTAGCAACTTGGCGCTCATGCACTTAGATCACGTACATGAAGGAGGTGTTTATATTCTGTACTCTTAGACGTGCAAACGACGTTGATTATCTGTCGTTGTATATTTTAGGAAACATATTTTAGTGAAAAGGGTTTGTTAGCAGACGTCAAAATGGTAGCAGAAAAAGGAAGGAGGATGTCGAAAGTTCTAAAAATAGACATCCGCGTGCGACAGTGAAATAATGAATTGGCGAAAAACAGCTGATCGTATGGTGTGTACGTTTAGCATTTTCTGCATAGATTGTCTTTTGTCCAAGGAAACAACATCCAGAGATTTTATTTTTTTTCTAATAGATGCAGGTGAATATGTTTCACCATGTTTCTATGCTCAGTGCGTTGGTTGGTGGTGAGAGGCAGGCCATACTGGTCTACAGGCTGCTGCTTGTGTTTCTACACAGGAAAAACTGCTTGTAATCGGTGTAGTGCAGGCCCTACTTTGAGATCACTTTTGATTGTATGGAAAAACCAAATGAAGATGACAATACTCTTGCCCAGTATTATGAAAATTCTCAATCAGTATCAAGTGTATTAAATATCATCATCACTATCATCTTTGTAACTGTTGGTTTTTTTCCCCCCAGATTGATGAATATGATGAAAATATTAGCAATATCAATTATATTAATTAAATGTGTTCACCCCATGTTATTGGTGTAACTATCATTTTGTTTGAATTATACATCACAGTTATCCTTGAAATTAAACTGCAATTTGTTATGTGTGTGTTTGTCAGGAACTGAAGTACAACCCTGAGGCCAAGTGGTTTGAGTCAGGCACTGGGGACTGTGGTAGCTTTGGGCTGCCAGGCAAGCAGCAGCCTGTAGACCAGTATGGCCTGCCTCTCACCACCAACCAACGCACTGAGCATAGAAACATGGTGAAACTCCCACCCTCCGCTTACAGAAATGGCCAGGTCAGTCCTTCAGGTGTCCCTTGCAATGTTCATGCGCTTTGAGCAGGCAGTGTGTTTGACATTGAATATGCATTTTACAAATGGATTGGAATGCGCTTTGCAAACTAAATTATTATTAGGTCCCAATAGTCTGAGCTGATATTTGGGGGTGAGTTGCCGATTTTTGAGGAGTTTGCAGTTTAATTTGTACAGCTTTCACTCAGCTTTTGTGGAAAACAATCACTTCCAATATGGAGCTCTGTTAATGAAATCAGGTTTGTAATGCATCATCCCTATAAGGGGTTTTTTTGCTGCACATAATCACTGCACCAAATTTCACACTGCAGTGCTTATTATATATTTTATTCAGTAATGTCATAACATGATGCATACACAAACATCCCTACCATTACGGTACAACCGTTTTTATTATGTAAAATCAATAAAATTAACAGAACGTTCCGAAAATATGTCAGCAAACTTCCCTCCAAAAATAAAAGTGAAAGTCGCTGATTTTGCGTATCAGTCAGCACAATTATAGGCATGCCCACAGTTATGAAACTGTCGTATTTATTACGGTAAATCAATAAAATAAACTGGATGTTCCAAAAATAGGATTCTATTCGCCTGTTCCGGTCAGCAAATTTCCCTCCACTCCACCCCCCCCCCCCCCTTCCAAATAAAAATGAGAGTGGCTGATTTTGCGTGTCAGTTGGAGAACAGACAGCCTGTTTGCCGAGGAGTGGTTCCCCATCTTTGTGGAATTTAATGTGAGTTAGTGTGCATACACATTCTAATTCAGAATGGATGCGTATGTGCAAAGCTTCTCCAAACTTCCAGAGTAGATGTAAGTGACGGAGGTAGTGCAATCCTGAGACTTTACAGGTTGAATGTTTTACGCAAGATGACTCTAACCTATGATGATGACGATCAGACCTCAATCAAGGTAGGAATAGCTGAAAGACGTCACTGTGGGCATTGGCTGGGTCCTTTGCATAGCCAAACCATTGTTACATCTGCTTTCACTTGTAGTGCAGATGGGTGTAATGATACAGACTGATAGAAATTGATTGTGGGTACTTGGCAGCAGGGATAGCACTGTGGTTCAGGGTGTAAGGCTTGTGTATATATGCATCTTGGGTGTCATGGGTCCCAATCCTGACTTAGCAAACTATTTTGTGCATGTTGGATTTAAATTTTAAGTTTATTATATTTGAGTTTAGTTTTAGTTTAGATTTGCGCTTTACAAAATAAATTATTATTATTATTAAATAAATAATTACAGTGGAACCTCCGGTATCCGGCTCTCTGGTATACGACTCCCTCCGTTATGTGACCTGAAAACTTCTGACGGATTCACTTCCAATAATAAATGACCTCTGGTATGTGACAACCTCGTTTATGCGACCAGCGACCGTGTCATAAGCCCTTTATACGACCGTCTTAGTGCAATTTAAAAGAGGATATCAGTTAATTTGTTGTCTGTACCTTGCGTTTTTTTCTCACATGTTAGTGTACGCCTGCTGTTGTCTGCTATTTCCGGTTCGCAAATAAGGGACATTACTCGCCTACACTGGCTTGTCAAAATGGCGTCGCGCAAGAGGAACGTTTTGAGTTTGGCAGAGAGGATGAAAGTGATTGAAAGAAGTGAAAATGGGGAGAGTTGTTTGTCTATTGCAAGAAGTTTAGACGTTGGGAAGACCCAAATTCAGCTCATCATAAAGGATAAGGAATCTGTTAAACTACGATGGGAGAGTGGAGAAAGTGGCGAAAGGAAAACATCGAAACCGAGAGCTTCTGCACTGACAGACTTGTATGAACGCGTCTGGCAGTAGTTCGACTGTTTTTTATTTTTGAAGTTGTGAATAAAAGACAAAGCTAAAAGTAAAAATGAAACATGTTTTACAGTTTCCTTTGTCAGAGAATACATGCTGGTGAGTGTGAAAATTATGACTACATACCCCTTTGAGCCTGACACCCCTCCCCCCATCCAACCCCTTGTTTCCGGTATAAGACCACCTCTATTATAAGACCGTTTTTTCTCAGATTTTGGATGGTCGTATACCGGAGGTTCCACTGTATTATATAAGTGGTCAGTGCCTGAGAAGCTCTTAAAGTGTGTAAATGCATATATAAGAAAAATCCTTTTTTGACTCACATGCATAGCAGTGTGAGTCTATGTACGCACCTCCCCCCCAACAAAAATGTCTAATTGCAAATATGTGCGAGATGAGTCCTAAATAGTCCAAAAATTACCCCCCAAAAAGTGTGCCTCCATCTGTCTGTTTGTCCATCGTCCGCTGTCTGTGCAAAACTTGCGAGTGGATAAATATCTCAGAACCTATTCCAACTATCACAACTAAACTTGGTAAGATGTTGTATATCCATGCGACCTCATAAATGATCAGTGATTGAATGACTTCACTTCAAGGTCAAGGTAACCAAGTCAACAAGTATTTGTCAAAAACTGAAAATTTTTCACAAAATTTCACTTTTCTAGGTTATTAATATTCAATTTATGATTCTTTGATGTATGATAGATATCAATGAGACACACATAGACATACTTTACAAATTTGGTCAACCTGAAATCAAGATCAAGGTCACTGGAGCTGTCCAAAGTCGGTTAGTATAGGTACATTGAAGTGACCATAAACTATGAGAGATACAGTCTAAAGTCTAAACTTGTTGCCGCTCCAATTAAGCCATGGTCTTGATAGACGGTTTTATGGTGTTTTGCCTATTTTAAACTCTTTAACTTTTAATCTTATTGTCTCCACTTTTGTGGGTTGGTTCACCGGCCGTCGTAGATTTATTCGGTAGAAGCGATGTCTTGTATATTCATAACAAAATTTTGATAATCATATAGTTCTTAACTGCATGCTTTTAATCTTTTATACACAGTGGGCTCAGTTTTTTGTTTTGCCATAGCTTGCAGGTCTGGTTGGCCCCTCTTGTGATACCATATTATTGGACAGTTTCCCTGATATAAAAGTGTATACATATTGTGATACCATATTATTGGACAGTTTCCCTGATATAAAAGTGTATACATATTGTGATACCATATTATTGGACAGTTTCCCTGATATAAAAGTGTATACATATTGTGATACCATATTATTGGACATTTTTCCTGATCAATATTAAAGTGTATACATATTGTGATACCATATTATTGGGCAGTTTTCCTCCACCTTTCCCGCACTCCTTCCTCGGCCTGTTGCGTTTCTTTTTTTTTTTTTTTTTTTTTTTTTTTTTTTTTTTGCTTTGTTGTCCTCCCTGGCATTTTAGTCTTCCAGTCGCTAATTTAGCCCTTGTAGCCTGTAGTTGGTCTATTCTTCCATTTGACATCATGCTGGTTTGTTTTTTTAAAGTGGTAGCAGCGCTTCGCGCTCCTTTATTAATCTTTGATCTTAATCCTGCAAAATGACTTCTCATTACAATGAATTGAAACTTAACCTGTCCCCTTTACGCTTTGTGTCCGGGGACGTTAATCTACCTACGTAACATAACGTAACTTAACCTATTTAGAGATGATAGATTTATCTTTCTTATATATGTTCTGTTTTTGCGTTGATCATGAAGGTCAAGGTTATTTTAGGCCTTGCAAAAACATTTTAAAAATAGGTCATCGTACAGAGGAATGGCTGTTTGTTTAACCCATAGTATGCAACAACATTGGCTCCTGTGACGTATTATTCCAGATCCAGATCCAGATTGGGTTATTTGATCAGACATGCTGAGAGGTCACATGAAGGTCAGGGTCATCCCAAGGTCAAGGTCACTGAAGGTCAAGGTCATCCCAAGGTCACAGTTTTTAAAAACATAATACAACTTTTGCTGTAGTTTATTTGATAGTACATGAGTGTATTTAGAGCCAGAGGTCAAGGTTATCTCAAGGTCAAGAGCATAGAAAGATCAAAGTCGGTATTACTTTGCATTTTAATGCCACCGTTTCATTTTCATTGTTTTCTGGGGACTCATTTTCATGTTAAATTAAAATATTGCGAGTTCTGCATGTGAGTCATATGGGCTTTGACCTTGTAGCTTTTACTGAGACTGCGGAGTGTCAGATGGTTGTCGCTGCAGCAGTTCCTGTCTAATCCACCCTTCATCCCAACACCCATCTTCCTCTCCCATTAGTGTAATTTATTTTATATTAATGTGCGACTGTGCAGTTTTATCCTCATTGTCATTATGATTGTTGTTATTATTGTGATGTTTATTCCTTGTTGATTGTAATTGTACACCACAATGTAATTTCTTGTAAACGATAATAAAGTTGTCTTATCTTATCTTATCTTAACACCTGTCTGCACATCTCTACAGGCAAGATGATGGTGAGGTACTCATCAGTTATACTGCTGTTGACTCAATAATGGCACTGTCTGATTTTTAGGTCATGTATGCCAGCATCATGCAGGCTGACCAGGTTGATGATGATAATGATGATCATTTATTGACTGGTGGCAGGTGGCAGTGTGGTTACCCACTGGCCAGTGAATGAAAATTATTGATCCTTATCTTACTGTTGTTGCTCCACATTCATTGCCCTTTGCTAGTCAATGTCAATACCCTTTTTATAAATTCATTAAAGTTATACCATTAATAAAAAATATCATATTCAGGCCTGGGGGATTTGGAAGGTTTGGAAACTGTTTATTGCTCGTAATGAGCCACATTTGGATAGGAGATGGTTCTGTGAAAGTTTGAAACTAATGTAGCCAGTGCAACAGTACGAAATAACTGCAGCTCAGTGCCCCATTATTGTTTTCATCATGTTGAGCGGCTGTTTTGAGTTGGAGTGTATGTTAGCATGAACAGTTATCAACAATCCAAACAAAACCTCCAACAAACTACAGGTGAAATATATTTTCAATTGGGTGTAGGTTTAATGCATTTTGACAGAATTGTAAAGAACCGCAGCCTTGGAGCTACAGAAGCAGTCGTTAAAGATAAAAACATGCCACCCATTCACAAAACACTGCTATTTACTCCATCACACATCAACACAGACAGAAACACACACACACGAATATAGTAAGATCATTCACACACACACACCCACACACATGCACACAACCTTATAAAAATGCAATTATGACTTTCATGAAAAGCCACAAACGTTATTTTGATTTTTTTAAAATTTGTCAATATTTTTAAGCTAACACAAACCCTAAATCTAACCCTAACCAAAACCCTAACCATTAACCTAATCCTAAGTCTAACACAGCCCTAACCCTAACAGAACACTGTTTTGACGTCAAAATATGGGGGCCGTCAAAAGTACATAAGTAGAATTTAAAGAGTGTGTAACAATAACTGCATTTTTCCATCTCCAAACACACACATACACACACACGTGCACACATACATACATATGATATGTACACACACCCACATTAACACAACCGTTCCCACACTCACACAAACAAACCAAACAAGATGCTTTTTATGCTTTTCCATTAGGCTGATTCTTGTTTTGATCTGTGCTTCGGGGACAGCTGCAGCCTGTGGATTACAAGTGGATATGAGCAATACACTGCACTACAAAGATAGGCAGCAAGAAATACAGAGAGGGAGTGGAGAGAGGATGGAAGAAATAGGATGATACAAATAGATTACAGATTTAAGGTTTGAGGTCTGCCTGCAAGGAGGCAGAAGAAGAGGGAGACAGAAAAAGAGGTGGGAGGATACCATTTGAGAATGGACTGGCTTGACACTAAGCGAAGCCATGCGATTGCTGAGGACAGAAAAAGATGGATTATGCTGGTTAAACGATTATCTGGTGTGCCCCAACGAATTTGAGTTACGGGATAGGATAGGATAGGTCTGACTGGGCAAATCCAGCCCTGTCCTGTGCTATAGAAGGCATGAGTGGAGGAGGGACAGGATGGGAGAGGAACCAGAGGGATGAATATATATATATAAAGATGAATGTAGGGATCAATATATTGTTGACCTTCTCCCTGTTCCACTGATACCGGTCTGTTTGCAGTTCCATTTGTGCATACGAAATCATATGGTAAACGTGCTTTCTCTTATCAGGGCCCTAGTATTTCGGACAAACTGCCAGTTTTTTTCAAAAATTAATCTTCAGTTCAGTCGTTAAAATCCTCCCTTAAAACTCATTATTTTCTTGCCACCATTGCCAAGTGAGTGTGTGTGTACCTGTATGTGTGTATGTTAGTGTCATTAGTTTTTATATGTAAGGTTACTGTTAATAGTTAATAAGTTTTCCTCATTTTGTTTATAGTTCTGTACTCTATACTGTAAGTACCTACAGCTAAGTCTAGATTAGGTGCATAAATAATAATAATAATAATAATAATAATAATAATAATAATAATAATCAGTGTTTTAGAGCCTAAAAAATGTGAGGGTATTCAGACCTACCGAGTCAAAATGTAAAGGGTACTCATACCTCCAGCTGAATTTTCAAAGGGTACAACCATTCGCAAGTACTTTGTTGCTTTTGCTTCATTAATCTGTATGCAAGTTTCTTGACATCACAACAAACGATATTGTGACAGTGTCTAGTGTGTTGTGAAGCAAAACAGACTGTTCTTGAGATGCTCTCTTCACACAATTAGTACAAAATTAGTTAATACATGTGTAACAATTTTAACTGCCTTTATTGTGTTCTGTGTTCATCACTTCATGCTTGTTAATTGCATAAGTAAGGCTGCAACGACTTTAATTTGTCATTTTGAAATCACAGAAAAGGATACAACAACAGTTACATTAATCAGCTCCAGACTCGTCACATGCTATTCATAATTCATAGCATGAACTGAATTAAAACACATTCTAAACTCCCATGCACAAGCTCAGCCAGTGTCTTGGTTTCAATCATGCTCACCCTACCCTTGACAGTAAAGAAAATAGGATTCAAGATAATTATCATATGCCTAATGTGAAAGAGTGGAACAGAAAATGACTATCATGCTAAACGATGCTGAACAAGTGTTCCATTTTCAGCACATTTTGAATACTGCAGAACACTTGCTCAGCATCATGTAGCAGGTCTGTGTCCAGGTGCCTTGAAAAACTCTTAGCCAATCTTTCGACAGCCATCTTGTTTCTCTTTTTTTCACTCGGTTCTGTTCACTGAACCCGAAGTAGAGTTTCCTTCTTGGGGATACATCAGGATCGGTCGTCTGCTGTGGATGCGCATAGGCATTTGAACGTTGGAATTCCTGCTAGTGATTGTCGAATCTCAGAACAGACAATTTCAAAAAATGTGGAACTTATGTACGTACGTTGCGCAAGTTGCAATAGCCTCCATGACCGTACCTCCGCTAATAAATTTCTGTACGTTTTCAGACCTCTGCGCATTAGATCTATATTGCGTGGAATGTTGTAGTCTAGCCAGTAGGTTCTGATTGTTCTGTCTGATTAATTAATTATTTTCCATGAAGTGACTGATGTTATTAAGCCAGTGATGTGGGAGGTGAGAGGGTTGGGGGGTAGGGGGACACCTGATATAAATTAAATTAAATTCACACTATTAGTGAAACATTTTGTTATTGTGCTTTATTGTGATTAATTGATTGAATGACAGAGCTCTCTCTCTCTCTCACTCACTCACTCACTCACTCTCTCTCTCTCTCTCACGATTACGGATTTACAGTTTCGGATAAATGAAACTGTCATGCATATTTTAATTTTAAAATATCTGTCGTTGATTAAAAAATAATAAATTCCAGGGCAGAAAACGAACCTATGACATACACACATAAGCAGCATAAAAGCACCTAATAATTTAATAAATGTCAATAAGTAAACATAAACAAAAAACAAACAAAAAAGACAGCAGTTGCGGAATGTTAATAATAATGATGGTTAAAAGTTTGGTTTTTGCAAACGTTGCCATAAAAATGTTCTTTTGCAATGGCATAGGCTCAATAAGTTACCACGCACAGATCATTCATATAGCAGATGGTGAAATATAGCCAGCCCGAGCAAAGGGAAATAATCCGTGAGAGCGTCTCGCATTTTTGTATAGGACATAATGGAAGTTCCCTCTCTTTCCGTAATAAGCTCTTTGGTATGAACACGTCACCAGAGCACCAGGCCTTGCAGAGACCATCCTGCAAGGCATGGTGCAAGGAGGCAGAAGAAGAGAGACAGAAGAAGAGGGAGACAGGAAAAGAGGTGATAGGACAACATTCGAGACTGGACTGGTTTGACACTGAGCGAAGACATGAGGGTTGCTGAGGACAGAGAAATATGGAGTACGCTGTTTAAACGATCATCAGGGGTGGCCCAATTACTTTTGAGTTACGGGTTAGGATAAGATAGGATAGGACAACGTTTAGTTTAGTGTAGTACTGACAGTCTTTTTGTCGTCCTATACGTGATTATCAGAAGGTCAAATGTTGTGCAGATTTTATGTAGACTGCAAGTGCATTTCAGTTTTCCACTACCTTTTTGTATAGGAATATTTTCAGATCTTTGTTGATCTGTAGTTAACTGCAAACTTTCCATGCTGATTTCTATTTAATGTGAAATAATTGCTGAAAAGTGACTTAATTGGTCTATCCCTTGAAATATTTTCTACCATTGCATCGAATCCCCTCTCATCTTCCTTGCCTCCAGAAGAGGGAAAATCTAAATGTTCCAACATTTATATGACATGTGTACACACTCCAGCAGACTCTTTGTAGCTCTTTGCTGGACATGTATAATTGCGGCTGACTGTCACTTAAAAAATGGTGACCAAGTAACAATGTCATATTTTACAAGAGGTGGGACCAAAGGCTTGAACACAGTATTAAAGCTGTTTTAGTTCAGACATGTTAAGGTCTGTTTATGATCCAGTCATCTGATTTGCCTTATTGATTGCTTTTGGAATGTGCTGATAATCCCGCTTCCCTTTCCCACCCTCTCTTATCCACAGTTCTTTCTCTTTTACGCACATTTGAAGTTTTTTCTTTGCTATTTCCATTTACTTAGATATATAGATAGAAAGATAGATACATGTCAGAGGTTAACTTTTCTAATCACACTAAAAAAAAGGTGGAAAAAACAGCAAAAATTAGAAGTAAATTTATTTTTGAATTCAATTTAAAAAATAGTAATACATAACTGTTTTTCTACAAATTTTGATATAATTACATTAAAACATTTCAGATTACAATAAAAGCTGCTTTATTGGTATTTTCATACAAATGAACTATTTGTGGACATTTTAAAAATGTTGTCTGACACCTTTTGGGAGTTATCCAGATAGATAGAAAGAAAGATAGATAGATTCTTGGTTCATGTTGTTTCTGCCTATGTGCACCACTTTGCATTTCTGAACATTTCTTTATAGATTTACCATGGTAGAGCGAGTGTTGAACAAAAAATCAATGGAAGGATGCAGAGCTGAGTAGATTTAACGAACAATCATTGACAGATTACGTTCCGCATTCAACAATTCTTTGGAAATTCTATTCAGCTCTGCATTGATTTCCATTACTATGCATGAAGGCCGGCAGTAGTGTTTTGCTGTATGTATATTAATAAACTGGATGCTTCTTATTTCATTTCTGCAATTAATATTCTCTCACCTGAAATTCATTGTGAGAAGTCTGAATGTCAGATAAATAATCAAGAGCCAGCTGTCTGTCTTTTTGTGGAGTTTGTCAACTCGGAATATTAAACCACTGTGAGAAATAATGTCACTATCAAGTAAATAATTTCTAATTAGCACTAGCATAGGGCAACATCATTACCAGGCTTGTGAAAACCTGATAATAATGATGATGATTGTGATGATGATGTCCACTTCTATTACACATTGTAACCAACCCCAAGCATGCTTGTACATAATGTACAAAAAATAACCAGAAAGATGGGACAGAGAAAGACTATTGAGGCAATTGGGTAAGACAAAGCAGCCTCAGTCCAAAAGAGGTGTCTGGATTGGTTAGAATCTGGAGCTGTGCTTTAATGACTCATCCCAAAATGATTTTTTTATTAGCTTGCGTGTGGAAAATAAAAATTATATTCTTGGAGCTCTGCGAGAATATCGGTTCAATTATTCAAGATCTGTCACAGAGTTTGAAAACCAGGAAGGATGTGACACTAGCTGTCATTGACTTTATTGATCATCTCCACTGGCAGCAGTCAGATTATGGACTGTTTTGTACTGTTGAATAACAGCATCATTGTATTACTACAGGGTTCACACACGCCCTAAAAACCCCTAAAAATCCCTAACTTTTGACAATTAGTTTTAGGGGCCCCTAAATGTCTCTTAATTTCTGCGCTCCCTTGTCATCTCCATCTTCCTATATGCTTGCGAAGCATGGACCCTCACAGCAGATCTACAGCGAAGAATACAAAGCATGGAGATGAGGTGCTACAGAAGACTTCTGGGCATTTCCTATACCCAACACATCACCAACGTTGAAGTCCGACAGACCATCACACAAGCCATTGGACAACACGATGACCTGCTCACAGTGGTGAAGAAACGGAAACTCCGATGGTATAGCCACGTCGCCAGATCATCAGGCCTTGCAAAGACCATTCTGCAAGGCACAGTGCAAGGAGGTAGAAGAAAATGGAGACCGAAAAAGAGGTGGGAGGACAACATTCGAGAATGGACTGGTTTGACACTGAGCGAAGCCATCAGGGCTGCTGAGGACAGAGAAAGATTGAGTATGCTGGTTAAACGATCATCTGTGGTGCCCCTACGACCTCCGGGTTATGGGACAGGATAGGATAGGATATGTTTTGCTATTGTGGCTTGCACGTGTGTGTAATCCCTAATTTTTCCTTTTGATGGCCCTAAAAAGTCCCTAAATTTTGATGTTGGAGGTTTGTATGAACCTAACTATGGCATAAGATCTGGATCACCTTGTTGAAGTTGTTCTGATGCTTGGTATAGATCTGTGTTGTTAGACTGTGTTATGATGTTTGTTATCTGTGTTGTGTTAGATTGTTTTATGTTGCTTGTTATCAATATCAGTGTTATGTTAAACTGTGTTCTGAAGCGAGTTATATGTGTTAGACTGTGTTATGATGTTTGTTATCTGTGTTGTGTTAGATTGTTTTATGTTGCTTGTTATCAGTGTTATGTTAAACTGTGTTCTGAAGCGAGTTATATGTGTTAGACTGTGTTATGATGCATGTTACATATTGTGTTAGACTAATTTTTGTTGATTGTTATCTGTGTTGTGTTAGACTGTGTTCTGATGTGTGTTATCTCTGTGGCGTTAGACTGTTATGATGTGTGTTATCTGTGTTGTGTTAGACTGTGTTATAATGTGTGTTATCCGTTTTGTGTTAAACTGTGTTATGATGCTTATTATCTGTGTTGTGTTAGACTGTGTTCTGATGCCTGTTATGGTGTTGTGTTAGACTGTGTTCTGATACGTGTTATCTGTGTTGTGTTAGACTATGTTTTGATGCGTGTTATCTGTTTTGTTAGGCTGTGTCCTGATTCGTGTTATCTGTGTTGTGTTAGACTATGTTTTGATGCGTGTTATCTGTGTTTTGTTAGGCTGTGTCCTGATTCGTGTTATCTGTGTTACAGGTGCAGGGCCATCCCCTTCCTGACACATTCCACTCCATTTTCCCACCGGGCCACAGCGCTGGCCAGTGGCATCCACATGGCCCTGCATCTAGCATGGGCAACCCCCCAGCCCCCAACCCCAGCCAGGCGTCAGCCTCCTCTGCTTCTTATGACGGACTCAGTGGTTACCCAGGTTGGGCGGACTTCTCTCCGTTTGCCAGCCAGGGCTCCCTCTCTCAGCGAAACGGCTGTGGCGTTTCTCAAGCGCAGTCATTGGCAGCTCTGTCCTCCTCCTACAGCAATCAGACATCCTCCTTCTTCAGCAGCAGTACTGGTGGCACGGGGGATGGAGCACCTGAGCTTTCTGGCCTGGCTCAGAATCAGGGTCCAGACGGTGGAGGAGGAGATAAGTTTGGGCTGAACAGCAGCTGCTCCAGCGACAAGTTCTCCACTCTGGACGACATGGTCAGCAAGATCGTGGATGACGAGCAGGGAACCAACAACAATCTCTTCTCCATCCACTCTCTGGCGCACTTTGGGGCTCGACCCACTGCAGGCTCAGCCTTGCCCAGCAATGATAACCACCACTCGCAGAATACCTCAGATATATTCTCCTTTGACGAGTAAGTTTCCCATATTCCTTCTCCTTCAGTAGCATAGTCATGACCTTAGAGTCTCCTCACCATCATGTTATTGATACATCATACAGATCTTACAGTATGTCACATTGTGTCACACCTTATATTATTGATACAGATTTTACATATTTTCAGTTGTTTGTAGTTTGCCCTTTTTACTTGAGCGCCACCTTGATGCATACATCTCTGTGTGTGTGTGTGTGTGTGTGTGTGCAGGTCTTCGAGCTTTTGGTCCAGCGCCAGCGATGACATGAACCATCAATCAACTGGCAGACCCATGGGCACCAACAAGGCCTCCCTGGCTGACCACCATAGCAACTCATCTTTTGGCAGCTATGACCAAGCCATCGGTTTTCAGCTGACCCAGCTATGGGATGACCAGTATGCTGATAGTGGCATCGCGTCCAGTCTCCACTCACAGGGGGACCAGGTGTTTTCACCCAGCTTTTCTGACCTGGATGGTGGTCAGATGCAGGACAGGGACCTCTTCAACAACAACCTGGATGGCCTGGACGATCCACTCCTGCTCCAGAAGTTTCTCCAGCAGCTGCAGATCAGTGGCGGCCTGCTGGCCCACACAAGCGGCAAGACGGACCAAATGGGCAATCAGTCCATGTTAGGTTCTGGTGACCCCACTCATGCTCTCCCTCCTTCCCCTTTCCAACAACAACAGAGCAAGCAGCAACAGTACAATAACAACACCATGATGACTGGTAACAACAATAGTAACAACAACAACATGGACTTCAGCAACCCACCGGGATCCCATCAGTTCTCCAACTCTGACCTCCTGTCAGTGCTGACCTCCACTAGCTCCTCCAGAGCCACTGGCCGAGGGATGCAGTCTCAGATGTTTGGGTCCCCCTCAGTTTCCTCTTCCAAGAAGAACCCAGAGCAGCAGCAGTACCTGATGTCCACACCTCAGAAGCAGGGCAACACGCTGCCATTCTCCTCGTCTGAAGCGCTGCACCACGTGTCCCCCATCCCCAGCACTAGCACCAGCTCTCACTTTCAGACCATTGACGCTCTTCTCAAGCAGGAAAAAGCCTTTCAGGTAACAAATCGTCCTCTTTGATGATTAACAATGATAATATATTTATTAGCAAGCATTAAAAAGAAGGCCCTTCAAGATAAATAATTAACTCAAACTAAAAGCACAGTGTGGTGTAAACTTTTGTCATATTTCCATTAAAAAAACATTTTGGCGCGGTATTCTTTATTCTTTTTTTTTCTTTTTTTTAGGGGGGAGGGGGGGGGGTGAGAGGGGAGTAGGGGGCTCACATGCATAGCAACCTTGCTCAAATGTGCACTGGACTGTCCAAAGTCAGTTACTATAGGTACTTTGAAGTGACTTTGACCCTAAACTATGAGAGATATTAAGTTCAACTTGTTATATTTAGAGATGATCACATATCCTACAAAAAACCAGGTCATTGTGCAGTGGAATGGCTCTATTTAACCCATATTATGCAACAACATTGGGTTATTTGATCATACATGAGCCTGAGAGGTCAAGTGAAGGTCAAGCTCATAGAAAGACCAAAGTTGGTTTTACTTCGCATTTTGATGCCAGTTTCATTTAAAAAAAAATATTTTCTGGGCAATCCTTTTTAAATTTTGTGTTAAATATTGCAAGTTTCATAAGGTGCATGTGAGTCATATGGGCTTTGCCCTTATATTTTTTTTGTTGAGAGCAGTGAACATGAACGCTTTTTTTTCCTTTTTTTTTTTTTTTTTTTTTGCACTAAACACTACATTATCACCACTATCATCATCATTATCAGATTATGATTCTAGATTAGTAATATTGTATGTGTGATCTGAGATAATGAATAATGTTATTCTGCTTGTAGTCAGTGGATGTTGTTATATTTAAGTATTGCATTTATTGCACATTTTGCGGAGCTAATTTCTTTTTTAACAGAACAAGACAGTGGGGGATGGTAGCAGCACGTTCAGCAGTGCAACCACCGGAGGTCAAGGTCAGAGCTGCTGGGGTCAGCAGCAGCAGCAGAGCTTGTCTTCTGTGGGTCAGCGTAAACTGACCAGCAGAGTAGAGTCCTTCCCTTCTCACTGCACTGCTGGGGACAGCACAGCCAACCTGCTTCAGCCTATCCACGTGCAGACCCACAACCCCACACAGCAGCACGGTCAAACCACCCCAGGTCTGACCCCCAGCCACCACAGCTGGTCATCCGCAAGCACCACAACTGCCAGCCCCGCAGCCTCTGACCAGGGCTCCAATCACACTGAACGAGCAAGCGGTGCAGGCTTTTCTTCTCTGGAGCGCCATCTGTTTATCCAGCATCAGCAAGCTCAGGCCCAGCATCAGCAGCATCAAGGGGCGGCCCATCCTCTGCCTCCCAACTTCACAGGCCACGTGCTAAACCACCAGCTCCCTCACACCATCCACCCTAGCATGCCAGGCAAGGCCACTCCCCACCACCCAGGGTCCAGACGCACGCCCTTGACATCAGAGCTGGCGACTTTGCAGGATCGAATCCAACTGCAGGCAGCCTTGGCACACAGCAACCACCACCTGATGAAGAAGGCGCGTCACCTCCTGTACCCTGACCAGGGCTCCCCTCGCTACGACAAGTGGCCCCCTGTGGTCAGTCAGGCAGGTACAGGGCCCCCTAGTGTCAGTCATGCAGGCCCTCATGGGGAGCAGCAAGTCATTCCTAACCTGGCAGAGATCCAGGCCGCCCTGCTGGAGAGAGAGAGGGTGGCTGTGCTGGAACAGGCTCACCACCACCGCCAGCTGTTTCCTGAAGAGCTGATCCTCCATCCTCATCACCCCCATGTTCCCCATCACCCGCACTTGGACTTGCGACACCCCCTGGCTCAGCAGCCCTCCTTCCTCCACCCTCTTCCCCACCACGCCCTGCCGCCTGGCCTGCCTCCTGGGGCCACGCTCCTGAACCCCCACAGTGCCTTGCCCGCTGAGGCGTTTGACTATCTGCCCATCGATGCGTTTGGCCGTATGCAGCCCCCCCTCTTTCCGCCTGAGATGTTGTACGAGATCAGTCCCTACCAGCTGCTAGGCCTCCACCCTCTCTTTGCTGGCTTCAGACCCATCAGGTCAGTCATGTTACCTTCATTGGCTAACCTGTGACAAGACAGATCTAGTATCCTTATTTTGAATTGTGCCTTATAAATCAATCGTGCAACACATACTGTTGTTATTTGTAATCAAACTTGTCCTTTGCAAATTGATGAATTTCCACGTAGTTACCATACTTTATACTGGTACCTTTTTACATCCACTGAGGGCCCTACGGTTATCATCTGGTGCAGCTTATGTATCAGAGCTTATTCTAGGGCGCGGGATGCGCGGGATCACGCACAAAAAGTTTTTTTCCCGCAAAGAAATTCGATGAGCGCGTTCGCGATCCCGCGGAGATTGGAAATATTCCGCTACATGTCTTGATCGAAGCGGGCTTTACTGTGACGTTTCTGTCGTCTGCTAGGGCGTAGCGGAAACTGGAGTTAAACGGAAGTTGCTCTTGTATATGCGATGTGTCTCAAATTTTCATTGGCCGATGTTATTCTTTTTGACCAATCACCTTTCTTATAAGTGTGGCATCGATGAACCTGACCGGTTGGAACTGGTTTGCAATCAGAATCAGAATGGCTTCGAAAAAGCGCACGCTTTTCGACTTCGAATTCAGTGGAGGAACTGTGAAGAAAACAGTCACACTGTTTTCCCATGACTTATCTTCTAAAATAGCAGCGCTTTTATGCAACAGTTGTGAAAGCAAGGTTACAGATACCAGTTTGTGATATATTTTGTCTGCGATTTGTATGTACTTACTGTTTGGAGAGAATGCGACACTTGACTGTTTCACAGTTTATCCGGGAACATCACGGGAGAAAACAGATATGGATATTTGTTTGTGTGTACACCCTATATATGCCGAGAAGACGCCCCCACTGTTTTGGTCAGAGGGGGGCCTAATCCCCCCCTTTTTTTCAAGGAAGGGGGGCCTGCCCCCACTTCTTCAAAATCCTAGAATAAGCTCTGTGTATGGTTTTCCATACAAATTTTAACTCCTTATCTATGAAAATGTGGACTGGGCTCAGAATCTGCTTGGTCTTTGTGACTCGCATGCCTAGCAATGAAAGTCTATGTGCACCCCCCTCCTCCTTCCCCCCCTTCCCCCACCTACAAATCTGATGAGACCTAAATAATACAAAAATGATATTATGTCTGCCGTCCACTATTTGCCGTTTGTCCGTGCAAAAACTGTAAGGTGGCTAAGTACTCAGGACCTATTTCAACCATCACAACCAAACTTAGTAAGATGGTGTATACACATGAGACCTCATAAATGATCAGTGAATGAAAGACTTCACTTTAAGGTCAAGGTCACAAAGTGGTCAAATGTTAGTAAAAAAAATTAAAAAAAGACAATTTTTCACAAAATGTCACTTTTTTTCCTAGGTTATTAATATTGAACTTATGATTCTTTGATGCATGATAGATATTAATGAGACACATACTTTGTAAATTGGGTCAACTTTACTCCAAGGTCCCCCCTTATCCCTCCACCCCCCCCCAACCATTGGGGGTGCCAGGGGTTTTAGTATATTTATCCCTCCCCCCCAACCTTGGGGGTGCCAGGGGTTTTAGTATAAATAGTATCCCCACTTTCTGGAAATTTAGTGCTTTAAATTACAGCTGTCGCTGTCTTTCTCCTTTGTTCTTTCTCATTCCTACTCTGTTCTATCAATCTACTATTAGTGTACTATCTTGTTTGCTAGACCAGTCACCTACCTTTTTCTTGAAAACTTCCAAAACTCCTCATTTGTGTATAAGGTCTGTTGGGTCAGCTTGGGAATATTGAACGCTTTTTGCCAAATGGTCACTAAAGCTTCCTATGATTTTATTTAGCAATGCAGGCATTTTATACGTGTGTTGTTGATATTTTAATAATGATGTTTATATTCTATTTTGTTTTTGTTAACGGGGGTTTGATAAATTAGAGTATAGCCTCAGCGTCCCCTGCGTGGGATGCCTTTATTGTAAAGTGACCGGCTAGTGGAGTGCCTTCAGTGTTACCGCTGGGGTTTGTTCAGATGATCTTTTATATGGATCAGGCGTGAGCCCTTTTTCAACTAAATTGTGGTCCTAATTTTGTGATCCTGATTCGGCTCTTTGCAGCCCACAGGACCCTTTAAACAATGAATAACAAACTAACTTTTCTGCATCCTAGTGCATGTTACTGCCCTGTTGTTTGTAGATTATAGTCACACGACACTTTCGCATATAGGTGACTACTGGACCGATTTATACTGACACCAGCGGGCCAGTTGTTGGTAAAGGGGAAAATAATATGATCACACGTTGACCAATCCGGGATTCGAACCAGCGACCTTTCGGTTACTAGCAAGACGCTCTTACCAACTGAGCTACCCGGCCCCATAATTACTACCCTTCTCCGTTCTATCCATTATCAAGTTCATTCATAAATTATCTCCCTTTATCATAATTGAAATGAACAAACTTTTCCTAATTATTTCCATTTATTATAATTGTAATTTATGAATTATCTCTCTTTACAACCATTGAAAACAATTATTAAATTCCATTTATAAATTATATATCTCTTCTTAGTTATCAACAAAAAAGATCATTTTTATTTATATAAAAAAACCTTAGTTTTTACAATGTTTGATTAGCAAAGAATTCAACCTTGCCATATAAATTATTTCTCTTCACAAACGTTGAAAATAATTATTGAAAATAAATAATTTATTTCCTTGAATACAAAAGCATACTTTGTTCACTAATATTTTCTCTCATCCAGAATATAAACTATAAAGATGTTTATGCAAATATGCTTGCATCCAAGGAAAATGGCCACCTAGGGATTGCCTGCAGGTACTTACACTACCGGCGTTAAACCTCGGACAAGACGACACAACACAAATACGACACAGGTCCGAGTGGTCACAGTAATGCATGCAGCTCTGCTCTTTTCTTTAGGACATCAGACCCAAGACGACTGGAACTACATCGCAAAACCATCACAGCAAGATGACACACTGCTTGAGATAGGCGGCAAATAGTACAAAACCATGCCCACACAATCCCCCCTTGAGAACACTGCTTGCATTAGAGTACATCTGTTTTCAAATTCCTCTCTGGGACTAACAAATTTAGCTCCGTACAGCAGTTTTATTTGCTTGCATTCTCTACTTTAGTGAGCACATTGCTCACTGCAAAAACTTGTTTGGTAGTTGAAAATACCCGCCTGCCCTCATACCCATATAGCGGCAGTCTTGACCAGTTTTAGATGACGAAGCAAAACTAACAAAACAATGCACGTGTTCAAATTACATTATTGGGAAACTTAGCAATAAACTTTAATTTATTTTCTCGCCCTTACCTTCGACTTTCTTTAACAGGTTTAGAAACCGTACGACTTCACAGATTTAGAAAACCGAGTCGTGACAGTATGCAAAATTGGGTTATTTGATGGAGACATGCATGTGACTGTGAGGTCATGTAAGGGTCAAGGTCAACCCATGGTCAAGGTCTGAAGGTCAAGGTCACCTCTATGTGTTTTTTGGCATAATACAATTTTTGCTGTACTTTTTTTTGATAGTACACCATTGTATTTGGAGCCGGAGGTCAATTCATCTAAAGGTCAAGAGCATAGAAAGATAAAAGTCAGTATTTGCATTTTAATTCCACCATTTCATTTTATTTTTTTCTGGACACTCCCCGTTGGGGTGCCAGGGGTTTCAGTATAAATAGTATCCCCACTTTCTGGAAATTTAGTGCTTTAAATTCCCACTGTCGCTGTCTTTCTCATTTGTTCTTTCTCATTCCTGCTCTGTTCTATCTGTGCTATACTATCTTCTTCTTCGCTAGACCAGTCACCTACCTTTTTTCTTTAAAACTCTTCCGGGACAAGACTCCTTATTTGTGTGTGAGGTCTGTTGGATCAGCTTGGGAATAGTGGATGCTTTCTGCCAGGTGGTCACTAGGGCTTCCTATGATGTTATTATTAAGCAATGTAGGCATTTTATATGAATGTGTTTTGTTGATAATTTATAATGATGTTTGTATTCTATTTTGTTTTTGTAAACGGGGGTTCAATAAATTATAGTATAGCCTCAGAGTCCACCGCGTGGGATGTCTTTATTGTAAAGTGACTGGCTGGTGGAGAGCCTTCAGTTTTACCACTAGGGTTGTTTCAGCAGATCTTTTATGCGGATCAAGGGTTGTCCGGTCTTGATTTGTAATGTAATGTAATGTGGACACTCATTTTCATGTTAAATATTGCCAGTTCCATAAGGAACATGCGTGTCATAAGGGGGCTTGCTCTTCTAGTTAAATGGTTTGAGTGTTTGCGTATGTGTGTGTGTGTGTTTGGGGGTGGTGGTGTCAATATAGCCAGAAAGTATAGTAAACAGGGTTCGTACGCCCCTTGAACCTCCTTGAACCTCCTTTAATTTTCTATGTCTTGTTCAAGGGCCCTTGAATCTCCTTGAAAAATAGCCCAATTGCCTCAGCTCCTTGAAAACTCCTTGAAATTTCAACCAGTGTATCTATCCATTGCTTGACCTAGAGATTTTATTGTCAAGTTTTCAAAAATTTATAAAACAAAAATTATAATATTATTTGTGTTTTCAACTGTTCGACGATCGTAACTTTTGTCGTCTGCTAATGATAAGGGAAGTAACCTCCACTGGAAATTGTTCATTCCCTTGTTGTCGCGCGCACACGCGCAGTTGTCAGTTTCCGTACATCCTTTGTTTTTCCGCGTGTGTTTGCTGACTGAATCGGTAAAAATGCCTGGAGGCGATTGTGTGTTTAATCCAGTCAAATGGGCTGAGGAGCAAATCTAAGGAAATTAGATCCAGCTGGAGAAGATTTCCCGTCAGATTGATGAAGGGAGGGAAAAACTAAAATAACTGAAAACTCATTTATCTTGTATTATTAGCCGGTGGTGGTACCTCTTTCTGACTTTTTACAGTTCTCTGACTTGTATCTATGGACAACATGTTTCACAATTATTATTTAAATGTGTATAGACTCTGTATCTCAGTATCTGCATCATCATCATAACTGCAACTTCATCGACATGCAATATTTATGTGTGTAGATTTCATAATCAATATCAACATCAGTATCACCATCAGATTCATCAATTATTATGTGTGTTTACTATTTTTAAAAACTCCTTGAATTTTTCCTGGAAATCTCCTTGAAACCTCCTTGAATTTTTTACAACAATTTGAGTATGAACCCTGGTAAAATGTTAGAAGTCAGAGGCCTTGGGGTAAAGCCTGCGCAGTACAAGATGTAAGGAATTTCTCCTGAAAAGATTTACATGATCATGTGCTAACTGTGAAGTTTTTGTGTTGACAGACGGAGTGGTCCATCCAATGAACTACATACTAAGCTAGAAGAGTGCTATGAACAGTTCAAGGCTATTGAAAAAGAGAGAAAGAAAGTGAGTTGACCAGTATATATTTTATTTAGTTTGCAATCATTTATTTACTAAATACATCAGCGTCAAAAAATTGCATACACATATTTATTATTTTTGTTTACGTAAGATGTTGGCATACTTCATTTGATTTTGCTATAAAATATAAAAAGTAAAAAAAATGAAACAAAGAAAATATTACGAAACTAAGAAGTGAGTTTAAATGGTCATAATGGTGCATGAAAACTGGGAAATTAAATAATTGAATTGGAAGATAATAGATTTTGCAATGGGAATTTGCCATAGTTTTCTAGATGCCATCAAAGTTGAAAAAAATAACCTGACTAAACGGGAAGGTGAAAGATTTTAAAATGAGAATTTGCTATGCTTCTTTTGCAGACGGAGGCAGAGCTAGCCCGACAAAACCCAGGAAAGAAAGTGTCCAGTGCCAACAATATTGTCATTCCTCGTCTACCCTCCAACCCCTCTCGAGTGGATCGCCTCATCGTGGACTCTTTCAGGGAGCATGCAAGGGTAAAAGCCAATGTCGTAACAAAAGCTGTGATCGTGCTTTTTGTGTGGAAATGTTTATGTGCTTCATACATTTTCATTGATTGATTGAGACAAGAATAGAAATACTTGGACATTAGATTTTTCTGTTAATTAACAGAAAACCTTTAATTTTGAAGCCCCAGGGGTCATTTCTGAGATTTGCAGAGAAGCAGTGAGAAAAATTTGGAGGAAGGGGAGATGAGGGTGTGAGGTTTTGTTTTACATTGTCTTGAGCAGACAATTTTTATTCCCAAAGGATGGAAATTTAGTGCTTTAAATTCCCACTGTTGCTATCTTCCTCATTTACTCTTTCCCATTCCTGCTCTGTCCTATCACTCTGCTATGCTATCTTCTTCTTCGCTAGATCAATGACCTACCTTTTTTCTTGAAAACTCTTCCTGGACAAGACTCCTTGTTTGTGTATGAGGTCTGTTGGATCAGCTTGGGAGTGTTGGGCGCTTTCTGCTGGGTGGTCACTAGGGCTTCCTATCCTATCCTATCCTATCCTGTCCCATAACCCGAAGGTCGTAGGGGCACCACAGATGATCGTTTAACCAGCATACTCCATCTTTCTCTGTCCTTAGCAGCCCTCATGGCTTCGCTCAGTGTCAAACCAGTCCATTCTCGAATGTTGTCCTCCCACCTCTTTTTCGGTCTCCCCCTTCTTCTACCTCCTTGCACTGTGCCTTGCAGAATGGTCTTTGCAAGGCCTGATGATCTGGTGACGTGGCCATACCATCGGAGTTTCCGTTTCTTCACCACTGTGAGCAGGTCATCGTGTTGTCCAATGGCTTGTGTGATGGTCTGTCGGACTTCGTCGTTGGTGATGTGTTGGGTATAGGAAATGCACAGAAGTCTTCTGTAGCACCTCATCTCCATGCTTTGTATTCTTCGTTGGAGATCTGCTGTGAGGGTCCATGCTTCGCAAGCATATAGGAAGATGGAGATGACCAGAGAGCGCAGCAGTCTTACTTTGGAATGTAGACTGATGGTTCTGTCTTTCCAGATGGGCTTCAACCTTGTCAGGGCAGCAGTTGTTTGTGCGATCCTGGAGAGGACTTCCTGTCGAGACCCATTGTCTGACACAATGACTCCTAAATATTTGAAGCTGTGCACTGTGTTGAGGGATTGGCCTTGTACTTTGATGTCCGTGTTGATGCCATTGGTGTTGTTGGTCATCATTTTGGTCTTCTCTGCACTTATTTCCATTCCATAAGCTCTGGAGGTGGTGTCAAGCCTCTGTACAAGCTGTTCAAGTTCTTGTTCCTCTCCAGCCAATCCATCAATATCATCCGCAAAACGAAGATTGGAGATTGCTCTGACACTATGCTGACTGTGCCTTCGTGATCTGCAAGAGCATCTGACATGATGCGCTCTAGGAAGATGTTGAAGAGTGTTGGTGAGAGTAGGCATCCTTGACGCACACCGATTGTTGTTCTGAACCAGTTCCCGATGACGCTGTTATGGAGGACTGCACTGGTAGCCTTGTCATACAGGCTTTTGATGACTTCTATAATTTTAGGGCTGATGTTGTACACTTTCATGGTTGCCCATAGAGCTGCATGCCAGACTCGGTCAAATGCCTTCTTGAAGTCTATGAACACATGATATAGATGTTGTTGGTGCTGTAGGTATTTCTCGCAGATTATTCTGAGGTTGAAAATCTGTTCAGTGGTACTTCGCCCTGCCATGAATCCTGCTTGTTCTTCAGCGATGATTTGTTCAGCTTGTGGTTTCAACCTGTTGAGTATTATTTTCAGGAGGACCTTGCTGGGATGGCTGATGAGGCTGATGGTGCGGTAATTTTCACACTCCTGAAGGTTACCTTTTTTGGGAAGAGTGATGACAAGCGACTGGGTCCATGGTGTAGGCCATTCCCCACTCTGCCAGATCTTGTTACAGATAATGGTGAGAGCATCAGTCATTGCTTCTCCTCCTGCTTGTAGCAGTTCCACTGGTATGTTGTCCACTCCCGCTGACTTCCCTTTCTTCAGTGATTGCACTGCTGCCTCAACTTCTTCCCGGAGAATTGGGAGGATTTCTTCTTCTTCTCTGCTCTCGGGACATGCTAGAACTGATGGGTCTCCATTTGGTGTATGGTTGTAAAGGTCAGAGCAGTACTCTGTCCATCTGTCCAAGACTTCTTGTTCTTCTGTAAGGCATATGCCAGACTTGCTTTGGATAGTGGAGACTTTGGGCTGTTTAACACTTGTCAGCCGCTTCACAGTCTGGTAGGCCTTCTTGCTGTTGTTCTTGTTCAGATTGTTCTCTATTTCCTGGCATTGATCTTCTGTCCAGTTCTCCTTTGCTGTGCGCATGCCTTTTCGGATGTCATTGTTTATTTTTCTGTAGACATCAGCTCCCTGTGAGGTGTTGTTTTTCTTTTTTAACTCTCTTCGTTTATCACACAGATCCAAAAGTTCAGGTGTGATCCACGGCTTCTTCTTTGGTCGGTGCTTGCCAAGGATCTCAGTGGCGGCATCTGTTACAGCTGAGTTGAAGGTATTGGTCATGTTGTTGACATCTACTTCTCCTGCCCCCAAAATAAGCAGTGGTGCAAATTTCCCTCCAATTGTGGCCTGAAATATTTTTGCCACCTCCGGGTCTTGCAGTTTGTCCAGGTCGAACTTCAGCCTAGTGCACTTTGCTGTATTTACTCTCTTCAAATGGAGCCGGAAAGACATCATCACGAGATCGTGGTCACTTCCAATGTCTGCTCCTGGAAAAGTGCGTGTCCTGCCAATGTTGATATTGATAAAAAAAACAATAGGGCTTCCTATGATGTTAGTATTTAGCAATGTAGGCATTTTATATGTATGTGTTTTGTTGATAATTTATAATGATGTTTGTATTCTATTTTGTTTTTGTAACCGGGGGTTCGAGTAGTTGAGGTAAACCCTCAGCCGTCCCCTGCGTGGGATGTCTTTATTGTAAAGTGACTGGCCGGTGGAGGGCATTCAATTTTCCCACTAGGGTTGTTTCAGCAGATCTTTTATGCGGATCGGGGGTTGTCCGGTCCTGATTTGGCTCGGAAGAGTCCGCTGGACCTAAAGCAACAATAAATCAATAAATTCCCAAAGGACATTTTCCTCAAATTGCTCAAACAGAGCAAGCCATTTGAGAATGGCGCTCTTAGTTACTAGTTTGAGAATTCCTGTTCCTGTTTACCTGTGCCTTCTTGCAATCATCCATCATCAATATACCGTTTTGGAAATTGAAGCCGAGTGAAAAAGCTCTTGCGAGAGATTTAGACATGAAAGGAAGTGTCAGAAACTGTTGGAGTTTGATGTGAGTGGAGGAGCGTATTTTTCACCTGTGTACTTGATCTTCTGATATGTTCATTAAATACATCCTAACACCTTTATTACACTTTCTCGGCCCAGTTATTTGTTGTGTGTTGCGTCATGTATGTGTAACATCCACCATCTATGTACTCCAATACCATCCGACATGGCATGACCATGTAATTATATATTAATGTATTCAATAAAATATACAGTTTTTCAATCCAACCTTGCACCACAAGTCTTTCATTTCTATTACATGTACATTCATGAGCAAGTGTTGAATAGAGTTGAGAGACAGCAATTCCGAAAGCGAACTTATTTTTTTCAAACTAGTTCCAGTCATTCGCCGAAAAAGGCAATCACCGAAGTCGAACGAAGCTCTCCGATTTGTTACAAAATGATACTTGCATGACTAAGACTAGTTGAACATTAAAAACGATCGCTGTTGCTTCTATTTCTGTTCGATTTAAACAGATTAGCATTCCGCAACAGTATACTTTGTTTAGATGAGCATAATTATTATCGACTATATTTAATAGTTGCATCCTTTAATTTGCATTTTGTTCGTTCTCAGCAGTAGGCTAATAATAGCATTCCCCATTTCCTGCCTAGAACCAAGTAGACACTGTTATTACATAGGCCTAATCTGCATTATATATTATAAGTCAGTCTCCGTGCAGCGAAGAAGCGTCACTAGCTGAATATAATTATTAGGCCTGTATTGTTTGTTTTATACATAAATAAATGTATAAACTATATCTATTCTAATTAATAATATTTATTCCTATACTTTATAATATTCCAATCTTTAAATTTCCGGAGAAGGACGAGTAGGCTAAGCGAAATCTTTTTTTTTTTTCATTACTCGAGATCAGAGTTAAATTAATAGTTAGTTAGTTATTCATTGCTTGCAGGGTCCAGCGGACTGCAAAGAGCCGAATCAGGACCACAAAATCAAGACAACTCGAGATCAGAGTTAAATTAATAGTTAGTTATTCATTGTTTACAGGGTCCAGCGGACTGCGAAGAGCCGAACCAGGACCACAAAATCAAGACCACAACTTTGCTAATAGTAGTAGTATAGTTATTTAGTAAAATCTTTAATTTATTTATTTATTTTTGGTTTGTTTGTTAGTTATTATTATTATAATTATTATAATTATAATTATTATTATTATTATTTTTACATATATTGTTTTGTTAGAATAGTGTGCTGCTGTGCGTGCTCAATGGTGTAGATTTGGTCAGTGACGTTTTGTTTATTTTTGCTGAAGTTGGGTGTAGCCCGAAATATTCAGATGGTGTTAGTGTTACTGGTTATTTTTTTCTTATCGATTTACCAAAGTTTTCAGATGATTTATGGACATTTCCGCCTGCCACGCAACTTTTTTTTAATACGCGTTTCTTATTAAAATACATATTGTAAGCCCTGGACTGGTCAGAGCTTATTTTTACATGAACTTTTATTATTCAGGGCTTCCAATCTTCCGCCGTTCGGCGAATTTCCGCCATTTAAAAAAATTTCAGCCGAAAAATTTTAAAGTTCCGCCGTAGAAAACTGCCGAGGTAAAAATTTTATAGGGGCTCCAAAATATCCGTAACACAGTCTCAGTTTGGTTGATCTGTAATTGGCTGGTTTCGAAGACTGGAAACGGATCATCGTTCTGTTTGCGAATAAGCAAAAATGGCGGGTCGAATTTTTGTTCAACGCGGCCAAAAGTTTGACGATGTTTCTTGCAAAAACAAGTGGAGATGGGACTGGATGGAGGTGGAGGTAGAAGAAGAAAAATTGAGTCAACATATCCGAAAGATTCCACGTGTCGGACACGCGTTTTGCGTCTTGTGCTCGAACGAAATCAATTACGGATCAAAAGGCAGGATTGCACTTGAAAATCACCTCAAGTCAAATCAACACAAAAAGGCATCGAAAGGTATTTTTTTTGCTGAACATTCCATTTTTTTCTTCAGTTTTTGCTTTTAAGATATGAAGCAATTAAGATCGTTAAAATGTGGTAAATTCCATATTTGCCTTAATTATTCTCTATTCATGTGAGACCTTACATCAAACCTTTTGTAAATCACTTATTAAGTTATTTTCTTTCTTCTACTTCACTCTCACTAATAAAATTGTTTCTTTTATAGCAGACAGTGTTGTGACAGTGTTTGGGGTCGTGCGCTCGTGACCTCGTCACTCGGTCATTTTCCTCCTTTTTTATCTCAGACCATTGGAAGCCCTGATTATTAATTCTTCCAAAACAATCTATTATCATAACCCCTGAATCTTTTTATTGAAGAATGTGCAGAAAAATAGTTTTCATTTAAAATACAAATTCCTAGCAGAAGTTATCATTGTTTTCTCCCTTGCTGTGTCTGCTGAGAGTTAGCAAACCACTATAGAAATGAACTCCAAACCTAAGGTGAGGAAAATTATCTCATTCTGACTTTATTTTGACTTTCTTTTTCTAAACATGCAGAAATGTTATAGTGGCTAATATTCGAGCCAAAGATTAAGTGGAACTGTTGTAATTCTGCTACAAAATAACTTTCATTTCTGTGAGATACTACAATACTGTATATTTAGAACCAAGAACTAATCTATTGAACAGCAGTTTAGATTAGAAAAACAACAAAGACGAAAAGTTTGACTGCATTGATGTATTCATTTGTGTAGCTTTGAGTGAATATTTGGTGACTGGAAAAATTGCATACTGAGAATTTATGTTTTATTCATGTGAAGTTTCGACCGGTCAACTAGGCCTAATATGAAGAAGATTGTGACTGCTTGGATCTAGTATGTTGTTGATGTACTTCTAGACTGAATCTAGAGAATCCGCTTGATGAAATGTAGTAAAATAACATAATTTTTCTTGTGTAGTGAAAGATTAGAGTGAAATTGTGTGAAAATGTTTAATTTATTTATAAACTGGATTCGATGTTTAGTGTGCCAAAAGTCTCGAAGGTTAGAGTGATAATCAGCGAGATTTGTTTTCCTACTGTCGCCTTTGTACCGTTTTTAATTTAGTTTGATGGAAATTCGGGAACTCGGAATCTTTTCTTTACAACTTGTTAGTTGTTAACTGAAGTTTGCCAGCAGGTCTCATCATAAAACTTATAGTTACGAAGTGTATTTGAGTGACAATTGAACTTGTGTCAACACTTACCTATGGACCGAAGTCGGTCCCAAAATGGGTCAAATGTGTCCAGCTGTGTCCGATTTAGCAAGCCAATTTTCTTTTGTAATTTAATAATAAGCCCGTGCTTCGACGATGCTAGTAGTCCGACACTACTGGCTCATGTTTTGCACGGAAAATAAATCACTGTCAACCTTTGAAGAAGTAGAAATCTTAGATCGTTCGCTGCGCTTCTTTTGCTTTGCACGCCGAGTTGTCCAGTGGACAACGACATACGGGTCTTTCTCGCTCCTAATTCGGTCCACTGGCAGAGATTTGATTGGCCAACGGGTATTTTGCTTAGATTCCGGTCATAAAAGCATCATTTCCGAGCAGAATTTGTGTTTTGATAACCATTAGCACCGTGAGCTTATTTCCTTTTAAAAACTATAGAAGACTTATTATTATTTGTTTGTGACTTTAGATCCCAAACCGAAGCAGACTTTACCTAAGATATAATAGCCTGGCCTTTGCTCACGTTAAAAATAAAATATCAGATCGAAATTTATAAGAAATATAAAAACGAAAGTAAATTTTATTAAATTATTTCACCTTACGGATTTCTAAATATTGTAAATAGTATTCGAAAGTTAGAATTGTTGAGTTAATTTGTTGAAGAAGTTAGTTATAAAATATTAGTAATTTATAAATTAGAATTTATTTCTTCTTCTTACTGAGAAAACCCTAAACAAAGATTGAAAGAAATAATTCTGAAATGTAAAATTCCCTCGCTCGCGTCGAAGAGAGTTTTTCTTTTCCTTGGAGGGGGTTGACCGTGTAAGGGGACCGCGAGCGCACATATGCCCGGGCTGCTATCCTGACAAGATTTGAAAACAGGCTGAGCTCGCTCGCGTTGGCCGTCGAAGAGAGTTTTTTCTCCTTGGGAGGGGGTTGACAGTGTGGCTTACAATATCATTAAAATACATTTAACAAATTTACAGTATCAGTTAAAAAGAATAATATTAGTTAAATAAATAATTGCTTTGGTGCTTGCACTAAAAATGTCAGTTTTTTGAGACCATTACAAACTTGCTTTGTCTTGTCGTGCTGAAGGGACATCAATGTATCCATAGCGCTGTGACATTTTGTTATGGTTTTATTGTTGATATAGATTTGAAATATCGTTGTTTGTGTGCATTATGTATTATGTATTATGTTTACTCTTTATTACTACTGTAATTGTGTCAGTATATTAATCATCATAAAATAATAACAGGGCTGAGATTTAGCAAGCCAGGCTAAGGAGCCAGCCGGGCTCTTAACCTGGGAAGTTGAAGTTGCCAAAATATTTCTCAGGTTGCCAGACCCCTTGATTGAAAGCACGGTCATTGTTTTAAACTGTGTAACTATTGCAGCTAATAAACAAGATAAATTTCAACAACAACACTGTTTCATTTTTTAAAACAAGCACTGTATAATTTATTCATCATCGACATCCTCTTCCTCAATGTTCCAAAACTTGAAGGAGCTTGGGTGTGCCTTCTTCAGGCCAGCTAAGTCATCATCATCATCTACCTGAGCACTCAGACTCTCCAGCAGTTCTTCTTCATCTGCATCATTACTTTCAACTTCTCTGTCTTTTTTTTCCTCTTCTTGTCTCCCTCCCTCATCTCCCCCAGACTGAGACATTTCTATGATCTCGCTTCTCTTCTTCATATTTCTTACACTGCTGTTTTTTTTCTTCTTCGGACTTTATTTTTTTTGGCTGGAGACACCGCTTAAAAAGCGCCACATCGTTCGAGATTGACAAAAGACTGAGAATGGGGAATATCGAAAGTACGGGCAAGTCTCGCGTGACTCATCAGACGCGTCAGAGACTCGTTCCGATACTTGCAAGGAAGCAAGAAGGCTAGGATCTCGCAGGGCAGTAGCGTTTTGCGTCGAGGGAAAGAAGAAAGTCTCGCGAGAAAAGGCTATTTTTACTTCGCAAATCCCTCGCTTTGCTAGCGTTACCTAACTTCCTAGCATGCATCGGAACGGACAGGATAGGATAGGATAGGCCTACTGTAGGGTATGTAATAAAGAATTTTCGGTTAAGCTTTGAAATGAACAAAAAAAGCATACTGAATAGTACTTGTAGTTGATAAAATTCAAATAAGTTGTACACTGCATTAGTATATTTAAATCCTTTTAATTCATTTCATGGTACATGTAGCTAGGCTACATTTTTAACAATTAAACATATTGCATAATAAAATCAAGGCATTTCCCAAGGCTGAGTACTTGTAAACTTGCTGTTAAACCTGCATATGCCACCAGTTAACAAATGATCAATAAAGGGATGATGAAGATTTGGTTCATAACATGCATGCTATGTATTATCTAATTTGTTTTTGTCAATAAATTTATACAATGTACAGATTTAATCTGTAGTGTAATGCATGTAGTGTACTTTTTGAACACTTTAGCATATTGCATTATCAGATAGTGGATATTTTAAAAAGAATACTAAGATAAATGATGACACTTAATTTATTATGAAACAAATTACAGATTGAGAAAACAAAGTATTAACACATTTTTATTCTGGCAAAATTTTGTCAATTGATGTAAAGTTACCATGCTATGGTTTTTACACTAAAACTATGGTTTTACGTACTGGCTGCTACTCTTTTTTAAAAACTAGGGTAGGCAGGTCTGGAACGGGTCTCCGGTTCTGACTGCAGAAGCGGTTGCCGCGTGTTTTGGTTTACATTGCAAGTCAAAAGTCCGTGTACAGGTACAGAATCTCTACCACTGGCGGTATTTTCAAGTCGCCAGCCGGGCGAATGGTACCCCAAATCGAGCTCGCCACACACTATTTTTAGGGGTCATTGGCGAGTTGGCGAACGTTAAAGCTCAGCCCTGTAATAATAATACTAACTGCTTCAAAATGCGAATCTTGACTTGACTTACAGCTTGAAACTGTGCAGATCGAAACAGTTAGATCTAGAAGCAACAGCGGCTATTTTTATGCAAGGATGTTTCACCACAGGCTCTGAAGTCTTTTCTTTCGTCTTTGTAAACTTATGGGCCTCCTACATACGTACGTAGTAAATACAGTATGTAATTGAGGCCTATGAAAGACGAGACTTCCCAGCCTGTGGTTTCACATAGTAGTCCTGCAAGCATTCGTTCGTAAAACATCGGATAGCTTCGCTCGACTAGGAGATCTTCGTTCGACTTCGGTAATTGCCTTTTTCGGCGAATGACTGGAACTAGTTTGGAAAAAAACAAGTTCGAATTCCGAACGTCTAAATTTTTAGCATTTTTGTTCTTATTAATTTTAGTAAATTTCTTTTAAATTGTATGAACTAGGAATAAATAAGGCTATCTTCTTATGTTCCAATGTACACCCAAACAGCCATCAACACAGCTTTAGTGTTTGACTGATTATAAGTGATTGGTGACGAAATAGTGTTAAGTCAGGGTACAAGTGAGGCAGCACACATTCGTTTAAGTACACAGTGGAACATCGGAGAGCATGTTTATTCAACGTACCCCAGGCGCCATGGTTATTCCCATGTCCCCCAGCATCCTCTCACTGTCGTACGTCATTCTACGCAACACACGTCATCGTGTACCTGCTAACCTTACATCCCCTTTCTGTCCAATGTTAAGCAAAAGATAATAACCTTGAATCCATTGACTGCATGAATGGATAATGATATATGAATTGAATACAAAATAAAAGTCATGTCCACATGTGGTGCATAATGTCTTAATTACTTCTGAAATAAGAATAATTCTGAAACTCTAACAAACAACATAATTGTTCCAAACTTTCTGAAACTTAACTAACAACACTAAAATACAACATAATTGTTTCAAATTTGTTCATTCTTGTTCTCTCTGATAAGCATCATTGTCTTTTTCCCCTTCCGACACGGTGATGCTTATCAAAGTTCTGTTTCTGCATTTCTTTCTGCACTCTATTGGCCTCCTTCATGTGTCTGAAGTGGTGCCACTTGGGGACCAGCTTGCTGGGGTTTACAGGAACATGGATTCGGATTAGACGCCCCATAAACATTTCAGTGGGACTGTAGCCACATTGCAAGGGTGTGGCTTGGTAATTCATGATAGCCAAGTAAAGGTGGTCAGCCCTCTGTAGCAAATTTTTCACTGTCTGTACAGCCATCTCGGCCTCGCCATTAATCTGTGGGTAATGAGGGCTGCTCATCTCGTGCGTGAAGCCATACTCAACTGCAAACCTGGCGAAAGTGTGGGAAAAAAACTGGGGCCCTTTGTCTGACCTGACTATTTTTGGTATTCCATATCTGGCAAAGATGCTTTTGATGTGAGAAATAACAGTGTCTGAGGACAGTGATGAGATAGTACTACCACCGCAATGTAGCTAGAGAAGTATTCATTGATCAGCATATACTGTGATCCTCGCCACTCAAAGCGGTCTATGCCGACCATCTGGTATAGATCGTCCGGCGTGGGCTTGAGCGGCTCAGGCTTTCTCTCCTTCACACTTGCGCTACAGTTTTCCACCATTTCTTGGATCTATGCGGACAGACACGGCCACCATGCTGACTCTTTGGCCAGTACACGACCCTTAACGATTCCTTGATGATGATCGTGTATGTGCATCAGAGCATTTTTTTATCAGCTCTGCTGGGATCACCAGCCTTGCCTGGAACATCAGGATGCCTTCCTGTACTGATAGGTCATCTCTTGCATGAAAGTACATTTTCAGATTTGGATCTGACTTGCAGTTATCTGGTCATTCGTTTTTATAGTTCTGGATGACTTGTCTGCACACTTCGTCTTCTTGTTGCTTTTCTCGGAGTTTGGGCATACAGAGATGATTATTCCTATCTCCCCCAGCATCCTCTCGCTCTTGTACATCATTCGACGCGACACACGTCATCGTGTACCTGCTAACCTTACAAACAGTGTGCTTCTTTTCACAGCTCAAATGTTGGGAGAGTGATACTTTTTCAGTCAGAAAAATGAAAAACGTTTAGCTTGAACCCCTTTACCTGACCGGCCCCCGGCTAAATGTTCAGTTAATTTTAATATTCTCAGATCTGATGCCTGAATATTGGCAGTGATGATTATAGGAGTAATAGTTACCGTTACCAGTCAAATGGTGAGAGAAGACTATTGTTGTAACAATGTAGACGCATTGGGCAGTAAGCAGTTAGAAGTAAAAATACTTGCAGAATATAATTTAGCATGTGGCATAGACTTTTCTGAAAAGATGCCAGCAGTGAGTCAGATTGCTGCTAAGGGGTTAATAATGACCCTGGTGGATCAGAACTCAGTTGATAGAAATACTAACCCTGATGATAAGATCTCAGTTGATAGAAATTTTGATAAAGGTTTAGCTGTTAAGTGTAGCCTTTGTGCCTGTCTGTGTCAACCACTGGTGCCTGCACTGCTCCTGGCCTGGCTATAGTGAGATCCTGTATGGGCCGAATCCTTGAGCTACTCTTGAGCTGAAAAGGCGCTATTTAACAACGATACCTTAATAAATGCTTGAATCAATTAAAAACATTTGGGGGTTTGAAGTTCAATATTGCTGACAGTTCTTTGATGCTTTTCAGATCATCACACTGGTGGACAAGATGGAAAAGCTTCGTGACATCAATGTCCATGCTAACGTGCAGTCGTGTCTGGACAAGTGGCTGGAGGGCATTCGCAAGGTGCAGGCACGCAGGAAGGAGGAAATAGTCAACGCTGCTAACCGACACCGAGCTGGCATTCCCAGACAACAAGAGGACAAGGGTGAGTTATTGCGATAAAGCTCTGCAAATTGTCAGGTCCTTGTACAAAATGTACAAAAAGCTTTGTGCGAAATATAAAAAGTTTAAGTTATTGCTTTCATGGAGGGATTTACAAGGTTGGTGGGTGTTATACGATGCGCTGTTGATACATTTATAGATGCCGTTGGTGATGCCAAATTTGTGTGCATGCAGATGTCCTTGCGCTGGCAGCTAGTATTGGAGAGCTGACGGCTCACACCAAGCGAGCCCGCACAGCCAACTGGTGCGCCCTGCAGATGGCTGACAAAGAGAACCCCAAGCTGACAGCTGTGTCTGACCTGGACCTAGACGATCCAGTCAAACTGCGACCTTACACCAACCCTTCTGCAGAGGAAGCGACCTCTGCGTCTGCTGCCACCAACGTTCTGTCTCTGCCTGCCGCTCTTACTGCCCACTCATCTTCTTCCACCCCCTTCACCCCTTCTGCTGCCACTGCTGTGCTGGGAGCTGCCCTGGAGCCCGCCTTGCAATGATGTGGCTGGAACTAATCTGCTTTTACACAGTTCTATCGCTTGTTGTCTTTGATGTTGTGCTCTCCCCGTGCAATTAATTGTTATGCTTTGTTCTGTTTTTCTCTTCATTTATCAGCAGTTATGTTTATTTTGGCTGCTTGTATGCTGAAACTGAAGGTGGAAATGATCAGCATTGGTCTTGTGCAAACAGGCTAGTGAGCAGTACTGCATTCTTTCATCGCATGGTGTTGTTGACTGCGGGGGCCTGGTGGGCAGTATTGACGATGAATAATGACTATTGCACCATGTTGTTGATGGAGGGGACCTGTTTTGCAGTATTGAAGATGAAGATCTGACTCTGAAGATCTGACAGGAGGACTGTGTTTTGATCTGATTGAATGGTGCTTGGGTTTTCTGTATTTAGAAGGAAGAGAAAGGTGAGGAAAGAAAGAGAAAAAGGTGTTTGGAGGTGGGAATTGAATAGGATTGGAACGTAGTTGTAGCTCATTTTATTCCCCAACAGAAAGCTCTGGAGGAAGTGTTGAATGATCTCTCTACATTGTGATGGGACCAATGTGTCATTCGGACCTGCCATGAACATTGTACCACAGAGCGTTGGATGATGAGAGTCTTGTTGTTTGGTGATATAACGTTGGTGTTGATATTATGTAAACATCTCTGCTAGGTGTGATAACAGATTTAAATCTGAGTGAGCATTTGAGAGCATTAGGAATTCCGCTGCTGATCAGTGACTAGACAGATATTTTTATTGTGCCAGGAATTGCGGATGACATGGACGATATTTATATTGGGGGTAAATTGGAGGGTATTTATGTACTGTTGTGTGGGACCTGCTTTATGTTTCACATCAGGTTTAGGTTTATGTTCATGGATCACAGTTTGATGACAAAAGAGATGTACCATGACTGTCTATGGATGTGTGCTTTGACTCGCAAATTATGTTGATGCTTATGAAATGATATTTTGTTCAGGGTGTTGATTTTTCCTCCCGTTGTAATCTCTTGGGCACAAAGAGTCTCAAGATATTGTATGTGTCCAACAATCAATGTTCCATTTTAGCCCAAATGTCGTGACGTGTTGACTTGTACCGATTGTATCATCATTCCATATCCTATTTTTGTGTTGGCAACTCAAATCATACTATTACATAGGCTAGCTAGCTCAAGGAACTTAGTCATTTGTTTACCATTTTACTAACGACTATTCTACCACTGCATAGTAGGATTATATCATTAGGTTTGAATGGAGTGTATCAGGCTTGTCACATACCCAAGGCATGTGTGCGCTCCTCGGTATTAGGCTGACATTAATTTGATTTGATATTTGCATCTTGCTAACCCATAGATGAAGAAAATAGAGTTGTAGTGACAGAACAATAATGACAATATTTTAGAGTCTTACTTAGTCTTTGGGGAATACTAAATACCAGCATTTGACTGTCATTAACTAGAAGCTAACATGGATTTGATATGGTGTTATCAAAGCAAACAGAATTAGGGGTAAGACTGAACGGCATTATATTATGGTCATCCTCTGATTCATTTGCACTGCGGTGCTTGTATGCAGTCAGTCCTGTTGAAATGTAATGTTAGATTGTTTGCACCGTAGCAACAAAACGCTACTGTTGACGTTGTTACAGTAGCGTAGTCCTGAAAAGGGAAATAACTGGACTTGGATTCAGAATATCAGTACAGTTTTCCCTTCCCCAAATTGTGTCAAAAATCACTTACACCAAAACTTTATAATCGCTTTACAATCGTGAGTAAATGAACTTTATTATAATATTACAAAGGCAGTTTCTAATCGTAAGTAAATGAAACACATTTTGTTATTGTAGGTTCTAGAGTGTGAGTCCAGAATTTCCTAATCCAAAATGTCTTCATAGGACTGTTAAAATAGCGGTTCCAGTGTTAGCTGCCTTAAGTTTTGCCTCTGTAGACCTTAGTATAGAACAGATAGTGCTGTCATCACCTTAGCTGTCCACACTTTCTCTGTCACTTTGCAAAACACTCGTGCCGCCTCCATGGGATGTTGAGTCATTAATGTCCCTCTTGGAAGTTTGTGTTGATTAGCATTCCACTAGTACTGTTTGTCATGACATGTGTGGATCACACAACATCAGCAGCAGCATTATTTAGTATGGGGGAAATGCCTTTGGATTGTACTTAGCCAGATTGCACTTCCTGTCCCAAGCTCACTAACAAAGAATAAGGCTGCTTGTGACCTAGCAGACCTGTCACATGACAGCTTATTCGGTTTGGAGTAACATATTATCTAGCAGTCAGTAGAAAAAAGATTCCTTTACCCTCATCACAAATGGCATGATGTTGATGTTCACTGTGCTGATGTTAACCTGTGGTAGGTTTTCCAATGGAGTTGCGACAGTAGCATGGAGAAATGATTAACTAGGTAGTTACTTGTAAGCGCACCTTGACCTGACCCTTGTGTGTAAGTCCTTCTCACCTCAGTACACTAGACTTTCATGTGCTACAGGATTCTCCACCAGATCCATTTATACCAAAAAATTTCCCCAATCAGGATTCTATGCAAGTAATTTCATGACTGTTTGTTTTGGCAGGAGGTGTGTCTAAATAAAATTTGTGTGTGCAGGAAAGAGAACATTATATCTGTCTAAAGTTGGACAGTACTTCTGATAAAGAAATTATCAGTTCAAGTTTGAGCATATTATTAGTAAGAACTTTTGACTGAAGTTGCCATATTGTATTATACAACAGCAGATAAATTATATCATGCAATATGATGCCTTAATTTCAGAGTTTATCATAAATATGGTGTAGTTCAAAATTATTTCTAACTGAAATAGCTATTTTATAGTTGAAAAATAAATGAAGGTTATTTTGCATAAAAGTATTGTGACTAATTGAACTACAGACAGTGGTAGTGTTGTGTAGAATTCGCACTCTATATATATATATATATATAGAGAGAGAGAGAGAGAGAGAGAGATCACAACAAAATGCCACTCATTAGCTTTTTCGAACAATCCAATAAAGAGAACAGCTTTGAAAAGAGTTGTGAATTCTGATAGATGTTTTATTTTTTGACAATTCCATGCTCTGGCAAGTGGAACAATTCTCGCCAGACTTTTAAAATCTGCACAGCTCATTTTTTGGCTTTGAAAAATTTCTTACTATTCTTTGTGCAATACACGACGTGAAAAATGTGACAGATTTTTATTATTGATGAGGTAGTATGTGTGTGTCTTCATATCATGACATCCGTTTTTGTTTTTGTTGTGCAAAGTGTACATACATTATTTATTGCTTGCGTAACGTTCCTTGCCTATCCACGCTTGTAGTCCTTCAGTAAGGGAAGTGTAGCTCGATGGTGCGCTGTTTGGGGGATACATTTTGGCATGGTGGAACGTTGGGTTCAAGGCTGATCCATTTGGAAGCTCTCCCAATCTTTGTGATATTGGATGGTGATTCTGGGTTAACATTGTGGATAGGATTGGACAGTGATACCAGGCTAATATTGCGGATAAGATTGGATGGTGATGCCAAGGTAATATTGTGAATAGAATTGGATGGTGATTCCGAGTTAACATTGTGGATAGTATTCCAGGTGGATGTAGCCTGCTACAGTCTTTCATTCAGTGTTGATGGAAGGAGAGGCTTTGCGTTACTGGTCATGGAAGGTGCAAGGATGTGACTCAAACACAATTGATGATTGTAGTGGTCTTGATGTACACACAAACAAAATGTAAAGTGAATTGTATCTGCACAGCTTGTGCTCATGATTTGAGTACGTGTAGAAAATGAAATGTATTTGGTAACTTGCATTCGCCTTTTTTCTTCGAAGCCAATCAAAATGAAGCAGTCGCTTTGTATCATTCTCATCTTTATCATGGGCTTTGGATAAGACTTTTAGTATTTATAGTTCCATTCACACAATAATGATGGACAACATGTTTGTAGCGATGATTGATTGTTGTTTGGGGTTTTTTATTTGACAACATGAAGTATTGTGTGTGTAGCTGATCCAGTCTTGATTGTACAATGAAGTGCGTTTTTCTGTTTTATCACAATCATAGTTTATTGTATTCATTTCCCTTACAGCTTAGCGCCCATCTCAGCTCGCCATTGTATTTGCTCACCTTGCTTTTGTTCTAGTTTTGATAGCTAGATGAGACTTTTGTGTGCAAGATGTAAAGAATTGTATAATTACATTATATCATCTGGCAGTATTTTGGTGAGGCTGGGTGAACAAGATAATTATAATGAATAGTAGAATCATTTAGTAGTTAATTGTCATACTTTTGTGGACTAGTTATGAAGCCTGTTGCAGCGTTGAGCTTTGTTAGTCAATATCATTTTTTGTTACAGATATGTTGGAGTTGGATGGTGGTGTATAATGGTTTTTCTAACGTAGCATTCACCTAGCGGTTGTTGTTTTCTTAGTGTTGTTGTTGACAGTTGTAGCTGCTGCCTCAGGCTGGTGATGATCTGCACCCTACTTCACACGCTTGACATTAACTGAGTGTCTGAGTCTGGGTGATTATGAGGGCAATTTCACATACAATGTTACAACTTTGGTTCATGCATGTACATAATAAAGTGTTACAATTTTAGGTTACATTTTTGACTCGCTGCGATGTAACGTTTACTAGAGTTGTGGTTAGCTTCATGTGGCTGTTGTAGTAGCGTTTGATGCGGCTGTTGCTAGTATAGTGGTTAGTGAACTTTTGACACTGATTCTTGGATTCTCCTTTACCAGTTTTCAGTGGAACTGACTGTTAGATCAGTATTAGTTTATACCATTAGATGCCGTCTTCTGACCTAGACAAATCATATGCTACGCGGCATTATTGTATATTTTATACACAGATACAACGCAAAGAGGAAACTGAATGTCGTGCTTTACTCTATTTTTGTATTGCCAAACAACAGAAACGAACCTCCTATAGATCACATAAATTTACGCTCTGTTGATACTCCCTATGTGCCATAAAGTACAGGTCAAATTGTCTCTGAACTGTGTTTCCACTTGTCCCTAACCTAGCTCCAGACATTTATTTACCCTCAAATTATGGTTAGCGGTTTCTTAAACTATTTCTGTGAATGCAGGTAGTAGATATGGTCTTTACATTTCTTGTAGTCTTTAAATACATCTGCAATCCACATTTCCCTTAATCCCTAGTGTTCTTTTGCTTTCAAATACCAGCAACATTTCTGAACATTGTCATTTAACAGTAATATAATTAGCAAATTTTCTAGCAGTCATAATTATATCAAGCAAATAAGTTTTGGTCATCAATGGTTTAACAATGATAATTAAATTGATATTTCAGTTATATCTATTGACAGATGTCTATGTTCAGATCTTTAATTGGATTTCAGTTAAATGATTTTAATTATGTTAAAATGGATTTTAATTAAATGGTGGTAGCTATTAGCTAAACATTTCAGCTCTGTAATACTTCATGGATTATCAATGTTTTGTAAGATGACATGTACAAAGATTTAAAGTTTAGTTAGACATTAGAATTTAGAATATTAAGTGTGATATAATTTTATATCAGATTGGTTTACGGTAAGATAATATGAGCTAACATTGGTCAATGATCCTATGTGTAAATAATGATTCCCAAATAATACTATAATTTTCACAAACTTGTAGAAGATTCTCCGGGTGTTTGACCTGACTTGATCAAGGCTTGAGGCCAGGTAGGCCTGTTGTTTGTTCTGTAACGCTACACTTTGATGAAGGTAGAGAGTCCAGATGTCCTTAGCTTATAGTAGCCAATGCTTTTGTATGGCAAATAACCACAGCTTTATCACTATTATGCACCTCTCTAATCCAATTGTGCCTCTGCCGTTTTGATGACAATTTGCCCTGATCCCATGTACAGAGCAGCTTAACGCAGCTTACAATTCACCCTTTTCTTCTACAGCTTAGATTATTTCAAACACCCAATAGGGCTAAGTTCATCCCCATTCTTCTGTAGTTAATGATAAAATACCAGTCATCAACCTTATTAGTAATTTGTAACCCATAAATAGGGATCATTTTGAAAATGCCATTGCGCATTTGTTCAGCCCGCATTAAGTGTGGACAGAGTTCCAGTTCAGCCCAAACAGAAAAATTAGCATGTCGTTGATGGTGGTCCCACGTTCACAAGCAGCAACAACTAAACTGGAACTACCTTGGTCTAAAGGACTGTAACTCGTACAAAACTTGTACTTAGCCAAGATCCAAAATGCATAATTAAGATTTTACTTCTTTGATGACCAGTATAAGTACTGAATGTAATGTGTAGTAATTTAGAGATTTATTACTTTTTGAATCACGTGCATAGCAATGTGAGTCTATGTACTCACCCCCCCAAAAAAAAACATTTTTCCTGATGTTTGCAAATCTGTGCGAGATAAGTCCTAAATATCCAAAAATGACATTTTAAAAAAATGTCCGTCTGTCTGTCCACCGTCTGTCTGTGCAAAACTAGCAAGTGGTTAAGTACTGAGAACCTATTTTAACTATCACAACCAAACTTGGTAAGATGGTGCATACCGATGAGACCTCATAAATGATCAGTGAATCAGGGTTGCCAACCACTACGGAATTTCCGTAATTTACTCCGGAAATGAATACGCGGCTACGGAGCTACGCAAATAGAAAATTTACTACGGAAAGTCAATTTTCGACGATAGTATTACAGTTTTAACGAGTTTTATTGAGCGCATGTGCCTCCCGTAGCACCTCAAGTCACGGTCATTCGGTTTGCATGCACGGTGTAATAGATCACGCTCCCAGTGCATGTTAGGAAATTCGACCAATCACCGTGAAGTGGATTTGCAAACGGCCAATCGGTGCACAAAACCTCGACCTTTCTGTGACACTTTCGTTTCCGGGTCACGTTCTACAGCGCGAGAAGAAAAGTTTGTGTGCGGCGTATTTTGAATCCATGATGCCAAAAAGAAAGAAAACTAGCGATGAAAGCCCAGGAAAAAAGAAGAGGACAGCAAATCAAGAGTACAGAAAGAGTATTCTGAAAAATTTCCGTGCATCACTGCGTCATCGAGATCAAAACACAGCGTGTATTGTACAGCGTGCTTCGCAGATTTTAGCATTCAACATGGCGGCTTCCACGATGTGACGCGACACGTGAATGGCAACCGTCACAAAAGTCGGTGCCCTGATCCAGAAAAGTTCGTCCCTGTTCAGTCGGTAGCCACCTTCTTCAAGCCCGATATGGATCTCTCAATAATTCGTGCGGAAACACTCTTCATGACCTTCGTTGCAGACTGTGTATGCATGTCTTCGTTTTAAAAAAATGCGAGGACGTATGGCTACTGAAAATGTCATAAAACTACTGAAATTCAGAATTTTTACTACTGAAAACTTTTTTGGGGGTTGGCAACTCTGGTGAATGAATGACTTCACTTTAAGGTCAAGGTCACAAGGTCAACAAATGTTAGTCAAAAATGACAATTTTTTTAACAAAATTTCATAATTTTTTTAATGCATGATAGGTATTGGAGAACTTTAGATTGACCAGCGAAACTTGGTTCGTAATGATCCCTTTCGTTTCCAGTTATGCTATCTGGAAATCCTTACAAACATTTCTTCATGCTTGAGGTTCTGAAGTGGCAGCGCCGTTAGTTGCAGATGAAGTTTTGTTCGTCCTTATCCAGGTAAGGTAAATGCCATCGTAACTCTAACTTGCGGAGGTTGTTTTCCTACAAAACGCACGAGTTTAGATTTAGTTCATCACGGGCTATAACAGACACTTTTCCCAACCAAAGTTTAGTTGAAGTTTAGGATAGAGCGCGCATTGGTAATTTTTTTCTTATCCTTTTAAAAAAAAAACACTAACAAATTACAGAGTTTCTATAGCCCCAACTTGTGTTCATTGCCTACACTAGCCTACTAAACAGCCCGTTTAGGCCTACGAACCTAGTAGTATAGGGCTTATATAAACCAAGGGCTGTTTGTGCTGATTCAAAAGAATACACCAGAAAAGTGATTTTGACATCTCTACCATGCCCATTTGAGACACTGTAAACCTAGACATAGAAGTTGACATCTCTACCATGCCCATTTGAGACACTGTAAACCTAGACATAGAAGTTGAACATCTCCATTGGAACCACAAACTCCTCCGCTATTTTACATCTGAAAGCAAAAGCAGCCCAAGAACAGCACCTTTTTTCTCAGCAAAGTACGCCTATTTTAATGAATCAACAAATTGTGAGAGAATACAGTCAAAGCATTTATTCAAGCTTACTTTTATAGAAATAGACACGATATATGCAAAAAATAACAGAAACGTACATGCGAATCACAATGCGTCAAAATGATGAAAATTCTGCATTTTCACTCAACGAAGTTTTCTGAGTAATGCAAATGAGGAAGTCGTGACCTTCTGGAAGCGCAAAAGTTATGACGTAGCCTGAGGGTTTTCTAACAAAAAAGAACTACGAACCAAGTTTCTGTGCTTTCTAAAGCTCTCTGTTAACCTATGAGAGATATAAAGTCCAAACTTGTATTTAGAGATGATAGATTGATCTTTGATATAGTAAAGGGTCAAGATCACTGAAAGTCTAGGTCATCCCAAGGTCACCTTTTTTTTTGGCATAATACAACTTTTGCTGTAGTTTATTTGATAGTACATCAATGTATTTGGAGCTGGAGGTCAAGGTCATTTCAATGTCAAGAGCATAGAATGATCAAAGTCGGTATTTCTTTGCATTTTAATGCCACATTATCATTTAGTTTTTTTCTGGGCACTCATTTTCATGTTAAATAATTGCGAGTTCCATAAGAAGCATGTGAGTCATATGCGCTTTGCCCTTCTAGTTTCTGAATAATAGTAAAGTATGAAACGTTTGTAAGATGTCGATAATAGTACAGATTAATAACAATTTCTGACATATGAATTTAGTCATTCCTCAGATCTTTGCTCTTATGCATCATTCTAATAGTATAGCAAATATGCGTGTGGTACATTCACTGGCTGCTAAATTAAGTGGTTCATAAGCCTGTAGAGGTATATATGTGCCGTATTTACGATATCAAAGAAATAATATATTTTTATGTATGAAAAATTTTGCTGATGTGATCTCACAAATATAAAAGTGCTGGTTGTCATTATACAATCTTTATTGTATTGTTTATTGATGACTACCCTGATCCATACATAGACATTTAGACAAAACAGTACCTAGTGCAATTTTCCCCCAAGGAAGACAAAAATGTAAAGACAAATTGAGTCAATGTTTGATGTAATTTGTGCAAAAATGTATTCATGACAATGAAATGTCTGTTTTTATCTTACGTTTTAATACCTGTTTGTAGTGTGTACGCAGATGGATCACTTTATTTTTTCACACTATGGCTGTTACACAGTGTTTGTGTGTGGCTGTGTTTCTGATGAATGATGTTGTAAATCTATGAATTAAGTGTTCTGTTATTTTAACCTCAGAAAATAAGTGGTAATTCTTCTGTCATTTATTTCATGACGAGTTCATCTCAGAAAATCGCTATGTATTGAAATTAAGCCATTTTATTTTTTTCCCAGTTCAGTCCTCTTGGCTTTATTATTTTATTTCTTTAATCTATGAAGTAATTGATTTTTTTACTGTATGTTTACATTTTATTTACATCATGAATTGGATTTTTTTGTCATTGGATTTAAACATGTGATCATCCTCAGGATTTGTGCAAGAATGAATTTACTGATGCCACAGTTTGCAGAGTTTTTATGTGTGTTCATACTACATGTGGTGATCAAAGCTGGTGTTTACCCAGCACAGCTATGCTAGACTCTATGTTGCATATTTGTGATGGTACATAGTTCTGGACATATTTACCTATCTCATTTGACTTCATTTCTCAGTTTTGAAGAGCAGCGTTATCTTATGGGGTGTTTTCATTTGCTTATGAGCTCATGACACTCACTTTAGAAGAGCAACTACTGTCATAATGTGCGTAAGAGTTCATTTTGTTTCTTTAGAAGAGCTGTAGCTGGGGTTATTAAGGTTTGATAGCTGTTGACCATGTTGTCCTGGTTTTTGTATAGCATTTGTGTATGGTGGTTGTATGTTTAGTCTTCAATCAACTTGTACTAATTGTCAAGATTCACGTCCTAGTATTTTGTGCGCGGTTGGTAGAGTCACTGTCATTTGTAATGTACACAGACAATTGCCATTAGTCATTGTGTATTGGTCAAGTTATAGTTGTGATATTGTATTGATGAGATCTCTGTATTTGCCATCAGTCACTGTTGTAGCGGTTCTGCATTAGCGGTGGATGTAAATGTCTAACGTAGTTGTACTATTGTCAGTTTATAGTTTGCCCATCCTAATGATTGTAGTAGCAGTCTTGCAGTAGAGGTGTATGTGTGACATACAGTGGTGTTTGCCATTAATCCTGATTGCATTTCAGCAAGAAGGTTGCAGTTTAGGTGGTGATTGTGGCACAGTTAATGTCGTACTGTTGTTGGTGCTTACAGCTCAAATGTTGCTTCTTTTGCCTTTCCTGCCATGATCCACCATCAATACATGCCTGTCACGATTGTCTGCCTGTAGTTTATGCATCTTTAGCAAGTTTACTGGTTAGTGTTACTTGGACTGATAATGATTGATTTGTAGTGTAGTTTTGGCTTCATGTCTACCAATTTAGAAAGCATGTCTGCTTGATTCCCAGTCTGCATTAAGAGCAGGCTTATTCTACCTTATTCCCAATGATACCACAGTCACCTCTTGTATTTAGACTTTCCAAGCATTTTATTTTATTTCTGGCGTATCCAGTTTGGGATTGGCTTTTTATATGACTTCAAGAGAAGTGAGATTCATTTATTGTCCATGTACATTACAAGGAAATTAAGTGTGTGGAATGACAGTTCCGATTTATATAATTGTTTATTTATTACCTGTGTAAATTTAAGTTATTTATGAGCAGTAAGTACACCAAATCAGTAAATGTTTTAGTGAACATGCCTGGTCAATTAGACTAATGAATTCTAGATTAATCTTTATTAGCTAGTGTCTCCGGCTTGTGTGTTGATGAGCAGTTGAGGTCATGTAGATTGGTAATTGATATTCAACGAATTTGCTGTCTTCATAAAAATAATGTTTTGACAGTGTCCACATTATCAGCCACTTTTTTGTTGTTGTGTACAAGAGGCATACAACTAAAAGCATTGATCATGATCAATGCTTGCTTTACCTCAAACATTTGAAGGAAACGTTTTCTTTGTGGAACACTGATTTATACTTTCTTTTTCTACATTTACTGCTTTATCATTTATTTTAAGATCATGAATTGGTCGCTTATTGCCTCTCTATGGCTGAACAGATGTTTGCATTAGAGAGCATACAAGCGTGTACCCTTTTATTAGACGCATTCACGTTTTTGTTAACGATACAATTTTTGTGATAACTTAAGGAACCAACTGAATGTGCAGTCATTGTCAATAACTGTTCTTTGTACATGTGATTTGTAAAGTCAATACAAAGATGTGACATTAACTATTTTGCACTTTATAATAGACTCGGTTCTCGGGAAACAAAGCTAGACCAACACATACTTATTTGACAAATCCATTCTTTGGAGGATTTTTGGATGTTGATCCTGGGATTTGAAGGATGGCTCAAATGCATTGCAATACCATTAACTATCTGCTTCATATGTCTGTGTCTGTGTATTTTTGTATTTGTGTGGTAAAAGACGTGAAACCAGCGGAAGACTAGAAAGGCAAAATGACAAATCTGTTAATTAGTTTTAACGTTATTCAAAACACATCTTGACCATGACCTCAAGAGCTGGAGTTGTATTAATACAAGCGTTTCCTCTAGGATTGAATCACAGATAAATCACTGTTGTTCAATTTAACGAGAGATAAGTCAATTTGCTGGGAAACGGTTCAGTATTTTTGTTATTGTATTGGTCTAAACACTGAACATAATATAGTGGTTTCCATCTCCACACATTTTCTTGACATTTGGAAGTACTAGTTAAAGATTAAATAATAAACTACAAATTGTAAATAGCACTAACATTCAGATTCTTTAATAAAAATAACCTATTATATTCGTAAAAGATTTTTATTACTTTAACTAGCAATAAGGATAAGTGGTTCAGTTTGTTTTCTGGTCATTCTAAAGAATACTGTTTCTCTCACAGAATTGTTTTTATTGCTGTGAAATGTTTTTAAAGCACATTTCCCTGCTTATATAACTGTAATGCAAACAGTACTTTTTTGTTGTTTTTATATAATGTCAGTATAATTCACAAAATAGCACTGTATGTAATCATCAGAAGCATTATTATTTTGTATTTCCAAAAATTATTCCCACTTTAAATTTGGAGTGAGGTACTGCAATAATACTAAAATGTAAATACAACTTGTCTAATTATTTTATTGATTTCAAACTGTGATTACAGAATGTCGTTATGAGTGTAAATTTCACTAGTGAACTTGTGCAGTTAATCTAGGTAAATTGTCATTATAAATGAATATATTGTTAATAGTAGAATATAGGTAGTAATGTTAACTTTCAACATGTATCCATTTGTGGCGCCAGGTTGTGTTATTTTAATGATAATAGATTTTAGCAACTAGTCATTCTCACCTAATTGTGGTCCTGATTCGGCCCTTTGCAGTCCGCTGGACCCTATAAACAATGACTAACTAACTATTCTCACTTAATTACTGGTTTTGTTTAAAATGCAGCTTCAAGGTTAAAACCTTGTTGTATATTACATTTGTTGATGAATCAAAATGGCAAAACCAATTTGTAAGATAAGATATTATGTATGTATACTATGATAAGTATTGATTGTCTGAAGCCACCTTTAGTCAGGTGCTTTGCGCACACATTTCACTCCTGGCTGACAATCTGACTGTAGCAAACAAACAGTTTTCTATTTTGTCTGATGATGTAAAAGTTATACAATCTGTCTTCCTGAAATTATAAATAAGTGGAACTATATTACAGCTTATCCTCACACCTTTAGCAATAAGATTGGTGATGATAGTATATCTCAGTTTCTGATTGACACCTTTCTGAAGTGGAGTAAACTGTCTAACAGTATCATTTGTTATAGTATGTTTAAAAGTTTAAACAAGAAGTTTTGGGCAACCATAATGATCAAATTTTGACTGATTTTGCAAACATTTTAAAATGATGAATAATTTTTAGTTTAGGTATATTAACTGTCAAGAAGACTATTGATCTACTTTTTTTTCTTTACTTGCAATTATATTGAGCCAATAATTTTGGTTTAAGTATATTAAATGGCAAGAATTAATCTATCTTTAACTCATGTAACAAGTCTGTGTAAACATTTCTTGCTTAAATAATTTTCAGTGACGCTTCTGTAATTCTCATCTTCCATCAGGGAATCTGAGATATTCCTAAGGCCCTTCCATTCCCTAATTTTGTATCCCTGCAAATAACTTTGTCACAGTTGGTTACATGGTGTGTTTGTGTTTTTCTTCAGAGTTAAGAAATATCCGCTGACAGCAATTTCAAATTATATACCATTGTTGGTCTTCGTCATATACCATACTAATATATGCACTACAAATTATTATTACTATATTTGTGTATCTTGACTGTAGTTTGGATCGATAGCTGCCAGAAAAAGAAATTGTGTGTTGTATTGAACTAGGTGTTGTGTTATTGTCACAAATATTGTAAAAGCAGCTGTGTGAGTTCCTGTACAATTGTATTTGAAGTCTAGGTTTATTATGCACATAGATGACTAAAACTCTTACAAAAAAGGTCAGATTGATTTGAATAAAGATCTTATCCATGTCTAAATTGTAAGTCTTTTTGCAGATTTCTTGTTACCATGGGAAAATGTAGTTTGTGAAGGTGATGCCTTTGTAAATGTCTTTGTGGATATTTGACCGTGACAGTTATTTTTATTCCTGGAAATTTTGAAACACCAAATTGGATCCTAGATTTTCCTTGTGAGGAAAATGATTAAGGTTTTTACATTTTTGTATTTCTTTGTGTAAGTAATATTTTGTTAACCTAAACACAAAGTTGTGATTGGTATTAAGACTGTGTCAAAGAAAAGCCAGTGTTGTTGGTTGTATTCAGGTATTACGTTAGACAATAGTTAGACATTCCATATTCATGTTCCCAGTCTTGTTTGTGTTTGTAGCGCTAGTATTTATGGTGATGATGGTTGGACCATCAAACAAGGCAGTTGTGGACCAATAATGTGTATGGCAGTGGTGAACAAGGTTTTGTTGCCATATGGCAATTCCTTATCAAATATTTGTACAAACATCATCTTTGATTTGACGATATTAACGTGTTATATCCATGCTTGGTGATTGTTGTTGCTGACAGTTTTGTGTGGTGGTTGGACCAGTTGTTGGACCACTGGAGATGTTTATAATGATGACAAATCTATTTATTTGGCGAATGATGATTTGTGCTTTTATTGTTGATACCATGTGTTACGCCAACCTCGCCTTGTTGTTGCCTCTGCTTGATCTTTGGTTGCTTGTATTTTGTCACCTGCTTTTCATATTTTCCGTTTTGTTGGTCAAATGAGCTGTTACATTGGTCTTGCTTGGATTATGCCCCTTGAAAGAAACTGTAATCAACTGTTATGCTGGTCTTTGTTGAATGTATTTGTCTGACTCTGACCCAATTGGATTGGCTCTAAAGTTATTTCTTAGCTAATGACATGGCAAGAGGCAAAATACAGCGGTCAAGGGACATAACATTTCACGGAGACTGTCATAACAACTGATTACTGTTACAAGGCTAAATGGTTGACTGCGCACAGACTGTCTTGATCCATAGTTATTGTTTGGTCATAGTTGCCACAGTTGTTACAGTCAATGTGTCATTTGAGGAAATGTAGTTGTATTATTTATAGCTGGTTTGTTGTTCAAAGGGTTTCTATTGACTCAGTACAGTATATAGAATTGTTGTTATTGGGCAGTAGTGTGGGTTTTGGTGTTCATTTGCAATGGCCATTTTCTCTTCTCACATGTATGGTATCTTTGTAGTGGAGTTTGACCTATAACCGATGTAAGCCTCAAGTTCAGATGACGCTTTTTTGTTGTAGTTTGTTATGGAATCAAACCTGCACAGCACTTGTTGGTAGAGTTGGTTTGACAAGAAAGCTGTAGGTGTTGATGGTTGTGAAGTTGATCTTTTGTTGTTGTTATTGTGACTAGCCCCTACTTGTTGTGATATCTGTAGGCTTTTCTTTTAAGGCCATATCAGCTTGATGTTGCAGTCAACAGCACGTTGTACCTAGATGTGTCAGTGGTAGACATGACGTGTCTGGTAGTGGTTTTTCATCTTATGGGGTTTGTTATTTGCGTTGTAAAGTTTGTTGGAGTTGATGTTGTACAAAGCCTACTTATGCATTTTCACTGTGTGGTATTGATACAAACTATTTAATCAAAGTGTGAATAGACATGTACAGCTATTTATTTGCTGGGGAAAAGCAAAGAACGAATATATTTATATCACAAAGACATATTGGAGATATTTATATACCCCTTGTTACACAAAGTACTTGAATTGAGAAAAGTCTACTGTTGTTGGCTGTTACGCTGACTTTGTTTTGTTCATGCAATATGTACAAAATTTTATTGTTTTCTGTTTTTGCTGTGTTCTAGTTTTGAACCCTCCATGCAGGTTTCCATATTTCATGTCCAGTTGAAAGACAATGTTTGAAGCTCCCCAATTACTTGTTTTGTGAGCATTCCATTGTCGGTCATTGTTACATAAAGAGAGAGAACTTTTATAAAGAGAAATAACTTTTATAGTGTAGCTGCTTGTACAGAGAGTGAGGCTTTGCATGCTTCGCTCTTTGGCTGTATTCGAAGATATCAACATCTAACTAAAAATATTTTATTGAGCAAACTACTTTCAGGCAGTGGAATCAGTATAATATTATATTATCAATCAAATATACTTTGATATACATGAATATTTTTCTGCATGGTAACATGTGTCAGTTGCAAATACACAGTTGTTCACTTGTTTTGGCAGTCTATTAAAAAATTGTTAAAAAAACACTTTGACATCGAAAAAGTAAAACATTACAGTCCTTATATTCAGTTTGAATTACGGATGGAATCATGATTTTCCATAATTCAGAAAAATATACATATCCATGTAAGAAATTTATCAAATTAAAATATTATTATGAGCTAATTGTATATACTTTTAATTAACTGTATATGGAATTGCTCCCAAGCTTGTATTGGTGTTTGAATGGTTTTGTGGTTGGATCTCGATGGAACAGTATTTTTAAAAAACGGATCGTCAAAAAGTAGCTCGTCAGCATTAAAGCCCATGTGATAGACTCCCCTTTTCCTCCCCTCTCCTATTATTCTCCCTCACGTGTTTTTTGCCCAGTTGCCAGTGGTGATGACATTCTACACTGATGTGTTGTGCTGAACCAAATGTTTGTTGGTTGATGGCGATGTTGAATTCCTTGTGGATACAGCGAAGTTGTACGGGTAGCTTGACTGACTAAGCTTTGTGGCTGACTTGACTCCACGGATACGAAGAATTTTACTTACCCAAATAAATCTAAAGGGAACATTTTGCTACTTTCCTTCCTGTCAGGAGGGACATTACATGTATGATATCTCAAAAGACAGGTGCTGCATTTTGCCTAATTTTATATATTTATTTTTTTTTTTTTTGCTCAGATTTGTTTGAACAGAAGATTTTTTTTTTACTCACATGCAATGTAAGTCTATGTACTCGCCCAGAAAAAAAAAAATCAGGATTTTTGCATATCTGTGCGAGATGAGTCCTAAATAGTCCAAAATTTTCATTAAAAAAATTAATTGTCCTTCCATCTGTCTGCCTGTTTGCCATCTGTCTGTGCAAAAACTAGCAAGAGGGTTAATATTTCAGAACCTATTTTAATTATTACAACCAAACTTTGTAAGATGGTATATACCCACGAGACCTCATAAATGATCAGTGAATGAATGACTTCACTTCAAGGTCAAGGCCAAAGGGTCAACAAACGTTAGTCAAAAAATGACAATTTTTACAAAGGTTTACATTTTTTATTAGTTATTAATATTTAACTTATGATTCTTTAGTGCATGATAGATATCAAACACACAAACTAGGGTTTCGGCAGATCTTTTATGCGGATTGGGGGTTGTCCGGTCCTGATTTGGCTCGGAAGAGTCCGCTGGACCTAAAGCAACAATTATGTAATGTAATGTAGTATCAACACTGTTGTGTAGAATTTCAATAGACCTGATTAACAGTTGTTAATTCTGCCATTAGGTCTTCAGTGGTTCTTTGTCAATAACTTTGCAACAGACTGATTCTTCTTGGTCTTTTTGTGCAGCACAAATAATAGAAGTTGAAGATTTAGATCCACTTTCAAGATAGATCTACTTGTTTAGATCTGCTCTTGTATGTAGTTGTAAACTAAATGTGGATTTGTAGTGGTGAGCGTTTAAGTGTAATCTGCTGTAGTCTGTGGCTGCTAGAAGATTGTATCTGTAGAACCAACGATAATAGAGACTGTACTGGGTAGATCTTCATTGTGAAGATAATAGAGACTGTACTGGGTAGATCTGTCATTGTGAGTAATTTAGTAACAGATTAATAATGACGATGGTTGATAATGTCTGTTCAATATCCTGGTGTGTACCATATGTGATAATATGTGATCTGCTTCATTGCTACAACACCAAAAAATATTTATCAAAATACAAAGTAATATATTTATAAGTTTGCCGGTCACTTCATCTTTCAGAAGTAACTATTGATTTTGATTTAACAAATCCATGTTTACAAAGCTGCAAACAAATTGCACTTGCTGTTTTCACACTTTTATAATTAGCTCCAGTATTTCTGTCATTGTCTTGGCTGTTTTCATTCAAAATTGATTTTGAAATTCAATTTATTTTAAAATATCGTTTCTTTCAATTTTTTTTCAGACTTGCTTCCATTTTTTTTGGTAGCAGTTATGCTGTATTATTTTTAACAGACATGGCTGAAATTGTACAAGTGATGTAAACTCTACTGACAAATTATTAAACAAAAAAAATTATTCAATGAAATTATTATCAAAAATACTTTTATATTATTTTTGTGAGAGATTCCCCTATTTCTCCACTTCTCTTCCCTTGCCCTCTCCTCCATCCCCTCCAATACCCTCTGCACACCTCGACCCTCCACCTCCTGTGGGGGTACCGGGGATTTCAATAAAATGAATATAAATAGTATGTCCACTTTCTGGAAATTTAGTGCTTTAAATTCCCACTGTTTTTCTCCTTTTTTCTTTCTCATTTCGACTCTGTTCTATCAATCTACTATACTCTCTTCTTCACTAGACCAGTCACCTACTTTTATTTTTGAAAACTGTTCCAGGACAAAACTCCTATTTGTATTGAGGTCTGTTGGATCAGCTTGGGAATGTTGGACGCTTTCTGCCAAATGGTCCCTGGGGCTTCCTATGATGTTATTATTTGGCAATGTAGGCATTTTATATGTATGTGTTTTGTTGACATTGTATAACAATGTTTGTATTATATTTTGATTTTGTAAACGGGGGTTCGATAAATTAGAGTATAGCCTCAGCGTCCTCTGTGTGGGATGTCTTTATTGTAAAGTGACCGGCTGGTGGATTGCCTTCAGTGTTACCATAAGGTTGTTTCAGCAGATCTATCTTTTATGCGGATCAGGGGAGAGTCCTTTTTCAGCGAAGTTGTCTTGATTTTGTGTTCCTGATTCGGCTCTGTAAGCAATGAATAACTAATTATCTAACTCCCTCAGCACCCCTTACCTCCTGCACTGTTTAAAAAAAAGATGAGATTGATATGGTTGAAGTACAGACTTGTGGGTTGCAATGTGTAAATGACTGCAGAGACATTTTGTGTGTTGTGCAAAGAAAGAGAAAACCAATATTACTAGCTTTGTTTAATCCTTGGCTTGTTGATCTCCACATTTTGAATTCAGCACTGTTTTATGCACTTAGGATTTAGTTTTTATTAAAATTACACAGGCAGTAGCGTGAACAGTGGAAAGGTTTTGTTAGTTGAAACACACGTACAAACATGCAGCCATAGTTTGTATCTTGTTTCTATTAGTAAGTTTGAAAGGGGCAGAATCAAAAACTTTTTTTTGACATTCCTGAACTGAGATGTTTAGTTAGTGCTTAAAGAAACAACCACCTTGTTTAGAGATGCAATGATTTTCTGAATCTTAAAATATAAATATGATGAGGTGGCACTTTGAAATCATTTTAGGAATCAAAATAATGTATTTCCATCATAACAATGGACACCTGGCTATGGAGAATAAACAGGCCAGTGGAATAGAGTGTAAACACTATTCATTGTCATCAAAACAAGAGATATAATAATGAAATGTCAAAACTCTTTGAGGAATGTAAAAAGCACAAACCAAGAAACATTTTATGAGGAATAATTTTTCTACGATTGCCTTTTCATTGGAGTGGATAATCAGGCAACAGGCTAGTATAATTACATCAATAAAACTACGGGGGGTTGTGGAGCATGGAGGGGAAGAAAGAGGGGGGGAGGAAGGTGTGGCAGAAGTAGTGATAACAGAATTATTGATGAATGGAGCAAATTCATCGAGAAAGGAAATGGCCAAGAAAATGATCAATTTCCTGAACTCTTGAGATATGAAACTATTCTTTTTTGGAAATTATTATCACTTAACCGAATGTACAGGTATTAGACTACCCTTATGGTTTCAATAAACAATAAATTATGGTTTTATTCTGCCTCTTTCATGGGAGCGAGAAATAAGAAAGGTGTTTGAGGTTTGGAGGACGGTTTTGACTTTTATGAATGCAGTTAGTTTGAGTGTAGCTTTGTTGTTTCATCATGTTGCAATTAGAACATCGTCATGCCAACTTTTTATCAATGTTATGGATTACCCAAATAAAGGCATGGTTGTTTGGAAAAAAAAAATTGATTTGATGTGTTGTTATGAAAACGCATGGGCACGAAGAAGCCAACAGATGCAGTGAAATGTATGTAGTACACACACACACACATGCATACACTCACAAACACACACCACAACACAGTGTAATGTCTGAAAAGCTGTTGAATGAGTATTGTGTGAAAGAAAACATATACACAACTGCTGTCATATACAAACACACGTACAAGTAGTTGTTATCTGAATAGTTGGTAACATAAAACATGCATGCACATTTTGCATACACAAATGCAAAGAAATGTAATTTACAATAAGTATTATTCACATAAAGACAGTAGTGAACTAGTAATGAAGGATGATAATTTTAAAACAAATGTATAACATTAAACAGATAACCATAATCAATAAGAACAAATACAAATGATGTGACATTATTCAATTCAATTCAAACAACTTTATCCAGATTTGGCAATTACAATGGGGGTATGAGTGCTCTCTAATTATATTTTAAAAAAAAACAATATCTGATATACATGAGGATGTCTACAAAGAATAACAACTTGCACAAAACACAGCGGCAGCATCCCGACACCATCCGCACATACACACTGCCCATGCACACACATACATCCAGTTCATAGACATTTACCCAACACAGGCATACATCACCAGCAGCACTCGACCACTGACACAGGCATAAAAATAACAAGGTAGAAGATTCATTAAAGGAAAAAGCAGCTAAGATTAGTTATTATCAGGCTAATTGTTTTTTACTTTTAGTTTTATGCATTAATTGTTCTTACTCTTGTTCATCAACTGTATTGCCTGAGGCACAAACGATTTTAAATACCGATTGGTCTTGCCACTGTGGCATTTTATTATTATTATTATTATTATTATTATTATTATTATTATTATTATTCCTATTATTATGTGCCGGAAACTCGAAACCCACAGCTTTAAATGTCCTTTTCTCTTTTGGATGGCATAAGGACTAACAAAAAATTTATTTGATTTTGTAGACCGTGTTTTAAAAAACGTTCTTTTCCTTTCGTTTTTCTCATTTCCGGAAAATCATGTGATATATCATGTGATTTACTCAAAAATGGAGCGGAAGCACGAAAGTTTCATACAGGAGAATGTTCCGAAGAATAATTCAGACCTGAGTGAGAGGCCAACGCTTTCTTCGAGGTTGGAGGATAAAGACGATCCGCTCCTAGGTCTGGATGACGACGAACACATTCAGCAAAGGGACAGTCAACTGTTGCTCGACTTTGGTGAATCCTCCGAAGTGGGTGGTGGTGAAAGGGACAAAACTCGGGATTCACAATCACACTCTCATTCTGATGATTCTCAGACAACGAATCAGGGTTATTCAACAGCTGCTGTGCAACAACAATCACCAGGGACTAGTGGCGGACCCCGATTATCCACTGGATTGCCAAATGTGTTGAGAAACTTTCCCGACAGTGCTTACTTTGACAGCAGCCTTGCGTTTGGGCCCGATATTTTTGGTGCTGGCGACCCAACTATTTTGGGCACTGACTTTTACGCTAAAAACTCGCAACAAGGACAGGATGTCACTTTTACTAGCAGCAGTGGATATGACTTGCGATCGGCTTATGGTGTAGCATTGAATGCCCAGCGAGGCTTGAGCGGGTTATATTCAACTGCAGTCTCCGTTTTGCCACAGGGCCAGTTTAGTGGTCAACAGGCGGACGTTAGGACAATGCCAGCAACACGGGTGGTCAATAGGAGTGAGGTGAGGGAGACGGATGTGACAGTGATACAGCCACTACTGGTAAGAACCATTCCTGCACCTTCAGCAGCACACTCACAGGTGTTGCAGCAGTCACGCGGTTTATGCCCTTCTCATCACACCTCTACAGCAAACCCCGCCACCATCACCACCACCACCACCACACAGCAACAGTGGAGACAACATCAACACAACCCTTTCAACTCAAGACCACCAGCAGTGAGCGAAGTAGACGCAGTATCTGCTCATACTGCTGTGATTTTGGACTACACCGATGATGCGACTGGCACTCAGCCACTGATGAACTCCCTGGCCACTCTTCCTCACAATGTCATGCTGGACTCTTTCCCTCCTGCCACTGAGGTGGATAGAGTAGGAAGAGGAAGGCAACAGAGGCGATACGGGACAGCCTCATCCAGTGACTTGAAAGTACATTGTCACGCTGGAACTAGTCGTTGTACTATGTTGGGTGACCAACTCGCTCGCCGACAGCTTTTGGCTGTATTGGTCCTGTGTGTGCTCTTCATGATCGGTGAGACTGTTGGTAAGTTGAGACCTGTATCATTTTATTTTTTAATTCATTTGCTTTAATATTTTATTAAATTAGTTTATTTTATTTTTATGCCACTTGATTAATTTATTGTATTATATGTTTTTATTACAATTGTTGTTATTTAGGGTTAAAATTATTACTAGCTCAAGTGCTGGCCCCAAAAGGATCTAACTCAAGCTATCCATTGTGCAGTATACATATTAACAATAACAGCACAGACGATAGTTTGCAATATCTACGAATATACTTCGGAAATTATCTGCTTTGTATACATTTAGTTTTAATTAAATCTGATTTATCAAATTTGTTTTAATTTTAATTAAATCTGATTTATCAAATTTGATTTAATTAAAATTAAATCATTTCATACACAACAGATAATGAGATAGTCTGTGCTGTTATGTAAACATTTTTTCAATGATCTAATATAAATTTTCTGCTTTTCACTAATATGATGACGATGATGTCTGGACACTTGTATGGCGCACATATCCATGCTGGCAGCATGCTCAGGGCGCAGGGGTTTGGGAGAAAAAGGGTGAAAAAAAAACCCTGCTCTATACACACTCAAAAGAGAAAAAAAAAAAGCGTCTTTAATAATTAAAACTAAAAGGTTCTACTTCTACAGTACATTATAAATATATATTAAGAGTATACTATAGTCTGCTGTTATGTGATTTACAACTTAAATATTATCAATAATTTTAATATAATAATCTAATACAATTTCCAGTTTTTTTACTTAATGAGAAGCTCCAGCTGTATAATTCATTGTATTAAATAATGCCAAGCCCAACTTAGTGGCATTGTTTTTGCACCTGTTGCTTGCCACTTTGGTTTGAGGTAAAGTCTGGTTTTCTAAATTACTTTATTATTTAATAATAATAATAATGTTCTATAGTCCATACATAATACTGTGATAATGATGGATAGCATAGCAAGCATACGGCATGCAGGCTAAAAGCCTTTGGCCCTCATAATTGATCTTAATGAGGGTCCCAAGACCCACCCACTGGCATCAGTGCCTACCAATTTAGATTTTTTTTAGCCTCCAAATTGGTGGAGTAGATGCTATCTCTAAATAATTTATCCAAACTATTCTTGAACACATTAAGTGATCCAGCATCCACAGCCTCGGCAGTCCTGAAGGTTATTCCAAGGGGTTACCACTCTATTAGTGGTGCAATACTGTGTCACAAGTGTGCTTTGCATAGCAGTGTGAGTGTATTCAATTTTAACAGGATAACAGGAATTTATTTCGCCAATTGACATGTAATACAACAATCTGGAATATTATTTGGTGTTGGACAATGGCAGAATGTTTTAGATTTAACATATCTCTACTTCTACAACCCTGTTGGTGAACTAATATCAACACAATGTCAATTGTCATACATGGTGACTGTGTTTGACATTTTGAAGAAGAATTCTGTTATACTTATAGTTATAGTGTTAACTCAAATAAAAAGTTTGAACCTTCTTTTATTTTATATTATTTTAATTTTTTTTTTTTGGCCTTTTGAACTGATTTAGTGATTTACGGGGAAAGAAAGCTTGCTGTATTATTTAAATTTGAAACATTAACTTACAATAAACTTGATTAAGGAAGACAGAAAGGAGAACTAGAAGAAAAAGTGCCTTGAAGTGTGTGTCTGTGCGAGTGTTTGAGTGAGTCACTTAAATTATTACCGTATGGACATGTGTATGTAATAATATTTAATATTATTAATAATAACAATAATTAATGATAAGCTTATATTTATACAGCACTTTTTCCTATAAAAGCTGGGTTGAAATGGCAATTGTCAGGCATTGAACACAAAGAAAATCATTCAAGAAACAAACATGTAATTTGTACATCATTACATGTATACATGCAAACAAAAAAATATGATTATGAACAACAAAATATATGCTATACAAGATGTGGGTTGGTGGATACCATGCGGAGCAAACCATTTTAGTTGTGGATTGAGTTCTTAACTATTGTGTCTCGTTTGTGCGATTTGTAATTAGTATTCTCATTTGCTTGTGTTTGCCAGTTACTACTAGAAGTAGAATTAGGAATGTAACATTGCACTCCTGAAGTGACAGTGAATTATATCCTGCCAATATTGTGTAGTGTGGGCACATGGTTAAATGAAACATTGGCCACATTGTTACAGTTGAACGCCCAGAGCCATGCCCACCTGCTGTCTTTTGGCGTTGCTTCCTGTATAATTTTTATGCATTGATCCACCACCGCATCGTAGTTTAGTGGTGGAGCGTTCGCCTGGCACACTGATGACCCAAGTTCAAACCCTGGGGTGGACGAGATAAAATTGGGCATTTTCACCGTCTCCTTAGCAGTATGATAGCTCTGGTGGTGCAGTGTTGATTGAGGTCCCTACCCGTTCTTCCCCAGCTCTGGTGGTGCAGTGTTGATTTAGGTCCCTACTCTTTCTTCCCCAACTCTGGTGGTGCAGTGTTGATTGAGGTCCCTACCCTTTCTTCCCCAGCTCTGGTGGTGCAGTGTTGATTTAGGTCCCTACCCTTTCTTCCCCAGCTCTGGTGGTGCAGTGTTGATTTAGGTCCCTACTCTTTCTTCCCCAGCTCTGGTGGTGCAGTGTTGATTTAGGTCTCTGCCCTTTCTTCCCCAGCTCTGGTGGTGCAGTGTTGATTTAGGTCCCTACCCTTTCTTCCCCAGCTCTGGTGGTGCAGTGTTGATTTAGGTCCCTACCCTTTCTACCCCAGCTCTGGTGGTGCAGTGTTGATTTAGGTCCCTACCCTTTCTACCCCAGCTCTGGTGGTGCAGTGTTGATTTAGGTCCCTACCCTTTCTACCCCAGCTCTGGTGGTGCAGTGTTGATTTAGGTCCCTACCCTTTCTTCCCCAGCTCTGGTGGTGCAGTGTTGATTTAGGTCCCTATCCTTTCTACCCCAGCTCTGGTGGTGCAGTGTTGATTTAGGTCCCTATCCTTTCTTCCCCAGCTCTGGTGGTGCAGTGTTGATTTAGGTCCCTACCCTTTCTACCCCAGCTCTGGTGGTGCAGTGTTGATTTAGGTCCCTATCCTTTCTACCCGAGCTCTGGTGGTGCAGTGTTGATTAAGGTCCCTACCCTTTCTTCCCCAGCTCGGTTATCCCCATCTGTCATATTGCCAATGGTGGTGGTGAACGTTTAAACTTCAATGTTCATTCACATTTTATGCAGACTTGTGCAATGAGATCTTACTTGCTAACAACACAAGAACATTTCTGGGTTTTTTAATCCTGGGTAGGAATGAGGAAGTATAAAGTTTACAAAGCTGAATTAAAATAATTTAAAAAATAGTAACGGTAAAAGAAGGAAAGAGAATATGTTTTTGAAACGTATAAATTTCACTTTCTTTCTCACAGGAACAGTCAAAATGTTTAGCTGCTTTCTGCTCTCCCCTTCATCAGCCCTACTGAAATGAAGTGTTGTTGTTGCATCAATGTTTATTTATCAGATTATCCTATCCTATCCTTTCCCTGTAACTCTGAGGTCGTAGGGGCACCACAAATGATCGTTTAACCAGTGTACTCCATCTTTCCCTGTCCTCAGCAACCCTGATGGTTTTGCTCAGTGTCAAACTGGTCCATTCTCGAATGTTGTCCTCCCACCTCTTTTTCGGTCTACCTCTTCTTCTACCTCCTTGCACAGTGCCTTGCACGATGGTCTTTGCAAGACCTGATGATGATGATCTTTGCAAGACCTGATGATATGGTGACGTGGCCATACCATCGGAGTTTCCATTTTTTCAATTTATGAGATTAATTTTACATTATTTATATTAAAATGTTTATAACATTTAATATATAACATTATTTATTCATTTATTGTAATGAAACAAATTATGAAAAGGGATCCCAACACTTTTCTATCAAATCCAACAACACCTTCAGGAGACTTTTTTGCCTTTAACTTTAACAGGCTCATTCAATGTTGACTTGGAAACTTTAGAGTTTTGTTAGTGGATGTAGCAGTTTTATGTTTGGCTCAGTGGCACTGTTTACAGTGTGTCAATTTGAGGTCAGTTGTGAATTGAATAATGATAATTTTACATCCACCGATATATTTTGTCCTTCAATGGTAGAGTCAAGCTTTTTACAAGGTTAGGAATAAGAAGAAAAGGAGGAGGAGAAGAAGGAGGAGGATTATGTTCCCAGATTTAAAAAAACCTGATGGCCATGTCATAGGTGGGGAGTGGCAGTTACATAAATAGGATGATTGAGGCATTAGACAATGTGCCTAAAAATGCAACCAGGCTTTGCTCTTAGCAGCTCTTGGGCTGGAAGAGCTCTAAATAAGAACGATAAACAAAATAAAAATAAATGTGTTACGTTGAAACGCGAAGGATAGTATGTCTGAAACGTGCACGATAGATCTAATCGTTTCGCTTTGCAAAGTATTCAATAATAGACTCAGAGTGTATTTACCTTTGATTTGAGTTTGCATTGTTGTTTGAAGAAGCTTTGTATAACGTTGATAATTTTCGTTAGTCGATATTATTGGAGAATTCTCTAGATTTGCTTGTTTACTGTTGATCGAAGCTTCGTGATATTTGAGAACATTCTTGGACCGAAAAGAATGTTGTATGACGTAAGTCAGTGATGACGAACTTTAGTTTGATTGGTTGTAAAGCGTCATCGGGAACATTCTGAGGTTATCTCGAGTTGAGAGAAAAACGATATAATTGACACACTGTGTTGTGAAAGAAGAGAGTTGAAAGTACAGAGAGCTGTTGTGTTAGAGTTGAGAAAGTTGTAAAAAGTGGAAAGTTGATAGCTGAGAATAGGAGAGTGAAAAGGCGATTGTATGCAGTTGTTGATGAACGCTGAATAAAGTTTGAAAACTTCATACGACGACTCTGTGCCTTGTGGCTGATTGAACGGGTTGCATGGATAAACGAATCCGAGTTACACTTTATCAGGACTTCAGCATTGGGGCTGAATCAACTACTGATAGAAAAACACCAAACGAGTTTAACAAAATGAAGAGACGTCATCTTGTCTACATCACTTGATTTGAATAAGTTTGGCTTTGCGTTGGAGGCATAGGTGAAGTCTAAGTATACCAAACTTGAACCAAATCCCTCGTGTAGTTTGGGAGAAAATATGATTTTAAAAGACAACAAATTATTACATTATCATGATGATGTCACACGAAAACCATAGTTTCATTTAAAAAAAAGGCATCTGTACACTCTAATTGCTTACAAAGTTTTAAAAAATAAAAAAGGAAAAGTTTTTTTTTTAAATTAAAAGATGGGGGTCATAATGATTATGTCACTAGATTTGCATAAGTTTGGTTTTACATTGGAATTGTAGGTAAAGTCTAAGTATAGAACCAAATCCCTCAAGTAGTTCGGAATAAAATAGGATTAAAAAAATTATGATGATATCACTCAATATACCATACTTTTGTTTAACTTTTAAGCCTCAAGGTAACTGATGCTCTCATTACATACCAAGTTTTACCTCCCACAACCTACTTCCAAAAATAATCCCCTGTTGGGGTGCCCGGAGTTTCAGTATAAATAGTATCCCCACTTTCTGGAAATTTAGTGCTTGAAATTCCCACGGTTGCTGTCTTTCTTCTTTGTTCTTTCTCATTCCTAATCCTATTTTGTTCTATCAATCTACTATACTATCTTCTTCTTCGCTAGACCAGTCACCTACATTTTTTCTTTAAAACTCTTCTGGGACAAAACTCCTCATTTTTATGTGAGATCTGTTGGATCAGCTTGGGATTATTGGACGCTTTCTGCCAGGTTGTCACTGAGGCTTCCTTTGTTACTATTTGGCAATGTAGGCATTTTATAATTTATATGTATAAACGTTTTGTTGATATTTTATATTGTTTATATTCTATTTTGTTTTTGTAAACGGGGATTCGATTAATTAGAGTATAGCCTCAGCGTTTCCTGCGTGATATGTCTTTATTGTAAAGTGACCGGCTGGTGGAGTGCCTTTAGTGTTACCGTTAAGATTGTTTCGGCAGATCATTTATGCTGTGGTCTTGATTTTGTGGTTCTGATTCGGCTCTTTGCAGTCCGCTGGACCCTGTAAGCAATGAATAACTAACCCCCAAAATAAATTATTTTTCGTGGGCTTTTTTTTTAATGACGTCACGATGTTCGTCACCCAATTTTTTGCAAGTTTGTTTTTACCTTAGTTAGAGGCAGAGGTGCATACTTTGTTGTCATCTGGTAGGGTTCACTATTTGGTATTTCAGAACTAAATATCAAGTTTAAAAGAAATCCGTCCATTACTTTCAGAGAAAAGTGCACAAGTGCCACCTCCGGATGGAAGGATGGACTGAGCCAAAAACAATAGCTCCCAAGCTCAGCTTAAAGCTCTGGAACTATATAAAAAGATAAAGCAATTGAAAGAACAGAGGAATGTCAAAGTAAATGGATAAAAGATGACAGTAATGTGAACATTATTCACTATTTGGGGTGCGTTGGAGTGTAGCTGTTTTCAAGGGTAGAGAAGGAGTAGAAGAGGATAGAGAGGATGAAGGAAGAGAAGAAGTAGAGAAAAAAAAGAAGACGATGCAGAATGAAAAGAAGCAGAATGAAAAGAAGAAGCAGGATTTATCTACCTTATAAACAAAGGAAGAAGTAGTAAAAGTACATGTGGTATTATAGTAATGAATTGTACATCCCTCTTTCCCCTCTCCCCCACCCCAAACACAAACCTGTGGGGAGGGGGGACACTATTGCAAAGGAAGTGCTACTGTTCATTCAAAGGGATGAACTGCAATGATTGAAGTGAACTGATTTATTTCTCTAAACAATATTTTAGACGTCTTAACTATTAGAAATTACTATATTGTGTAAATTACAGGATTGATCGTTTGCTTTGTGATTTTGCTGAGTTAGAGGCAAATAAAATTGTAAACCTGTACTGAGCTAATGTTATGAATATGGTTGTCACATTGTCTGGACAACCATTTTGATCTAGATCCTAGGAAGCCTGTGCACTAACGATGGAATTATTTTAAAGCTATAATGTTATGTTGTGCTGTAATTATTTTCACGTAGATGTCTTTAGAGGCTAAAAGATCATGGTTCGTGGGTATCTCTACACTTGCAAGAGAATCTAGATGTGTTTTTTCCACTGCATACTATATAGTTATGTAAATTTTCAGTAATAGATCATTAGATGGGTTGTTTTGATCGATACGCACTACACACAGAACACAGAGCAGAGCATTTTTTTTGTTTTGCGGATTAGGTAACTTATGGTAGTGAGTAAACCTGATGTATTTTGAATCATTCAATATTCACAATCTTCATTATGATGAAGATGGTAGTCAGTACACATCAGAAGAAGAAGAATTGACTTACATGCTTGCAGCAGTATTGTATGTACTCACCATGTACTAATTTAACAAATAATTTACAAGTTTGCAAGTCTTAAATAGTCCAATCATCCAGAAAATGGCTGTGCATCTGTCTGTCTTATTTTCATCTTTGGATACTCATTGTTTTGGTTATGTAGTCTTAGGTTGGTGTGGAAATTTATGTGGAATAATATTAACCTTTACTTTGGAACAAGCACATTTTTTCTGTGGGACAGGAGCAAGATTTGAATGCTATATTGTCACTAAAATCCAATGCTCATCAAAATCACATTAAACATTTTAAACTAGGAAGGATGAGGCATTTAGAAAGGCATAGATTTCCTTCAGAATACTGTGGATACTCTGTCTACAGGGAAGAATAAAAGCACCTCCACTATCGTGGACTGTTTGGCCCCCTACATGACATGAACAAAAGTGTAGACTGTGCAGTGTTGCCACTTGTACTGAATGCTGACAACAAGTGCAGCGAGTGAAGGTTTTATGAGGCAGCAAACATGATCATGATCATGGCTAGTGGCTGTTATCCCCTTGGGGTCATGAGCAATCTTGCCACTGTAGATTGTTCTAACCTATAAAGGGAAAAGTGAAAGCCCCAGTTGAAAACCTGTCTTTCCTTTGTAGGCATGACCGATTCACTGCGGCAACAGTACCCTGTTGGAGTGCCGGGGGTTTCAGTATAAATAGTATCCCCACTTTATGGAAATTTAGTGCTTTAAATTCCCACTGTCGCTGTCTTCCTCATTTACTCTTTCCCATTCCTGCTCTGTCCTATCACTCTGCTATAATATCTTCTTCTTTGCTAGATCAATGACCTACCTTTTTTCTTGAAAACTCTTCCTGGACAAGACTCCTTGTTTGTGTATGGGGTCTGTTTGATCAGCTTGGGAGTGTTGGACGCTTTCTGCCGGGTGGTCACTAGGGCTTCCTATGATGTTATTATTTAGCTATATAGGCATTTTATATGTATGTTTTGTTGATAATTTATAATGATGTTTGTATTCTATTTTGTTTTTGTAACCGGGGGTTTGAGTAGTTGGGGTAAAGCCTCAGCCGTCCCCTGCGTGGGATGTCTTTATTGTAAAGTGACTGGCCGGTGGAGGGCATTCAATTTTCCCACTAGGGTTGTTTCAGCAGATCTTTTATGCGGATCGGGGGTTGTCCGGTCCTGATTTGGCTCGGAAGAGTCCGCTGGACCTAAAGCAACAATCAATCAATCAATCAATCAATTGGCTGTTATAGGTTCCTTGGCATTCCTTCCTGTACATTTGTTGAGTTGTGGCCACCCTCACCCATTGACTGGAATGATTTTGAACTGCCCCTATCTCTTTTTTTTCAATTAGGCTGTGCACTGCTGTCCCCCATTGCTGCCATCTAATAATACTAATACTACTACTACTACTACTACTACTACTACTAATAATAATAATAATAATAATAATAATAATAATAATACATGTATTCTGCCAAATGTAGACAAAAATAGTCTACTCTAGGCGCATACCAACAATTTCTCAACATGCACACATCCACAAAGACAGACACTCACACGCAAACGCACACGCACACACACACATTATTTTAAAATAATGATAAATGTACAAAATTCCAATGTTTTTCTCCTCACCCCCAGTCATCCACTACCCTCATCTCCCACCCCCAACATTGTCAGTGATTTTAGATTAATTAGTAAATGGCATAACTCCTTCAACCCCTTAGGCTTCTGAGACTTGTCTTACAGTCTCAACTGTGCTGTATACATTCTGTGGCTGCACAGTGGAGCAATTCACCTCATGGCATAGTCTTAAGTTTCAGTGGGTCAAGGCCAGCAAATAAATCACATACTGGGACGTCTCCCTGTGATGTATGTATTCTAACAATGAACACTGAATGAATAATGATAGCATAGTAACTAGTGACAAATAAAACAATGTTTATGTATCAGAGAAAGTTTTTTTTTTTTTAAATCCACTAGGCAGTGAAAAAATGTCACACTGCTTAATAGAGACTGACCTCCCTGGGGCGGGAAGAGGGATGGGGGGAGGGGCTGTCAAAGTAAGCCTCGCTATGCAATATGGTAAGATGTGTGGCACTCAGCAAGCAGGAAATATGACTTTATTTGTTTCACAGGGAGCAATTACAATAGTGTCCCAACATTATGCAAAATGTAAACCCAAATTCAAATAATGTTAGCCCACTTTCAATGGTTGTGGCAGTGCAGGATTGACCTGTGGTAGTCATAGTTACTACATTTTTGATTTGTTAGTAGTAACATGGGCTGACTACCTATAACTGTTGATAAAGAGATGGAATTTCCTGGTGGTTTATGGGAACAATTAATTAGTTAGGTAGTCATTGTTTATAAGGTATATAGTAGTCATTGTTTATTATAGGGTAAGTTAGGTAGTCATTGTTTATAAGGTATGTTAGGTAGTCATTGTTTATTATAGGGTAAGTTAGGTAGTCATTGTTTATAGGGTTAGGTAGTCATTGTTTATAAGTTATGTAGTTATTGTTTATAGGGTAAGTTAGGTAGTCATTGTTTATAGGTTAGGTAGTCATTGTTTATAGGTTAAGTTAGGTAGTCATTGTTTATAGGTTAGGTAGTCATTGTTTATAGGTTAGGTAGTTATTGTTTATAGGGTAAGTTAGGTAGTCATTGTTTATAGGTTAGGTAGTTATTGTTTATAGGTTAAGTTAGGTAGTCATTGTTTATAGGTTAGGTAGTCATTGTTTATAGGGTAAGTTAGGTAATCATTGTTTATAGGTTAGGTAGTCATTGTTTATAGGTTAAGTTAGGTAGTCATTGTTTATAGGTTAGGTAGTCATTGTTTATAGGGTAAGTTAGGTAATCATTGTTTATAGGTTAGGTAGTCATTGTTTATAGGTTAGGTAGTCATTGTTTATAGGTTAAGTTAGGTAGTCATTGTTTATAGGTTAGGTAGTCATTGTTTATAGGGTAAGTTAGGTAGTCATTGTTTATAGGTTAGGTAGTCATTGTTTATAGGTTAAGTTAGGTAGTCATTGTTTATAGGTTAGGTAGTCATTGTTTATAGGGTAAGTTAGGTAATCATTGTTTATAGGTTAGGTAGTCATTGTTTATAGGGTAAGTTAGGTAATCATTGTTTATAGGGTAAGTTAGGTAGTTATTGTTTATAGGGTAAGTTAGGTAGTCATTGTTTATAAGGTAAGTTAGGTAGTCATTGTTTATAGGGTAAGTTAGGTAGTCATTGTTTATAGGGTAAGTTAGGTAGTCATTGTTTATAGGTTAGGTAGTTATTGTTTATAGGGTAAGTTAGGTAGTCATTGTTTATAAGGTATGTTAGGTAGTCATTGTTTATTATAGGGTAAGTTAGGTAGTCATTGTTTATAGGGTTAGGTAGTCATTGTTTATAAGTTAGGTAGTTATTGTTTATAGGGTAAGTTAGGTAGTCATTGTTTATAGGTTAGGTAGTCATTGTTTATAGGGTAAGTTAGGTAGTCATTGTTTATAGGTTAGGTAGTCATTGTTTATAGGTTAGGTAGTCATTGTTTATAGGGTAAGTTAGGTAGTCATTGTTTATAGGGTAAGTTAGGTAGTCATTGTTTATAAGTAAGGTAGTCATTGTTTATAGGGTAAGTTAGGTAGTCATTGTTTATAGGTTAGGTAGTCATTGTTTATAGGGTAAGTTAGGTAGTCATTGTTTATAGGTTAGGTAGTCATTGTTTATAGGGTAAGTTAGGTAGTCATTGTTTATAGGGTAAGTTAGGTAGTCATTGTTTATAGGTTAGGTAGTCATTGTTTATAGGGTAAGTTAGGTAGTCATTGTTTATAGGGTAAGTTAGGTAGTCATTGTTTATAGGGTAAGTTAGGTAGTCATTGTTTATAGGGTAAGTTAGGTAGTCATTGTTTATAGGGTAAGTTAGGTAGTCATTGTTTATAGGGTAAGTTAGGTAGTCAATGTTTATAGGGTAAGTTAGGTAGTCATTGTTTATAGGGTTAGGTAGTCATTGTTTATAGGGTAAGTTAGGTAGTCATTGTTTATAGGGTAAGTTAGGTAGTCATTGTTTATAGGGTTAGGTAGTCATTGTTTATAGGGTAAGGTAGTCATTGTTTATAGGGTTAGGTAGTCATTGTTTATAGGGTTAGGTAGTCATTGTTTATAGGTTAGGTAGTCATTGTTTATAGGTTAAGTTAGGTAGTCATTGTTTATAGGTTAAGTTAGGTAGTCATTGTTTATAGGGTAAGTTAGGTAGTCATTGTTTATAAGGTAAGTTAGGTAGTCTTTATAGGGTAAGTTAGGTAGTCATTGTTTATAGGTTAAGTTAGGTAGTCATTGTTTATAGGGTAAGTTAGGTAGTCATTGTTTATAGGTTAAGTTAGGTAGTCATTGTTTATAGGGTTAGGTAGTCATTGTTTATAGGGTTAGGTAGTCATTGTTTATAGGGTTAGGTAGTCATTGTTTATAGGGTAAGTTAGGTAGTCATTGTTTATAGGGTTAGGTAGTCATTGTTTATAGGGTTAGGTAGTCATTGTTTATAGGGTTAGGTAGTCATTGTTTATAGGTTAGGTAGTCATTGTTTATAGGGTAAGTTAGGTAATCATTGTTTATAGGGTACAGCAGTAATGTACACAAGAAATTTGAATGAAGACATGAAATGACGGCCGTATAATTATGATCATTTATGCATAGCATTATATTAATATCATTAGCAGCAGTGGCATCTATCATCACCATCAGTGTACAGTGTGCAGATTGAAATAAACGTCATGGCTGTTTGTAGGGGAGTGCAGGAATGTTGTATAATCACGCATGATTGCAGAATGACAATGTAGTCTTTGACAGTACCTTAAAACAATACAGTACAATGTTTAGACATCACAATGACAGCTGGAAAGATAGTTTTTATATATAATGATAATAATTGGCCTGGGGTGTAACAAGTGTGTACAGTCTGACCAACCTAGTAAGTGCCAGGGTTGATCTATAATATCCCTGGTGGGCCTCACAACATAAATGTACCTCCTTAGTACTTGTAAGGGAAGGAGGCAGAAGAGATAAACACTGCCCTAATATGCTAGCCTTTTAAGAGAGAATTGTCTAATGCCTCACTCTATTTTGTTTTAGAAGGGTAGATGATCTTGAACTGAACTTGACGAAGGCTTAGACTTTGCTGGATAGTTTGCAAAGGATCTATAATGTTGATCTTTAGTAAGCCACATTTAAATGGGAGATAATCCCATGAACCTTTGACAATAATGTAGTGGTTGTCACTGTGTGGGAGAGAGTGAGGTGGGGGGAAGAAGGGTGAGGGACATAACTATTGAATAACATTGAAATGGGAGATGATGATGTAAAAGCGTAACACTAATGTAGCCAGCACCACTGTGTGGAATAACTACAGCTATGTCCACCATTTTAATGTTGTAGAAATGTCTGTGTGATGTCAAGGTTATTGTTGCAGGTGGGGTGCTAGCCAACAGCTTAGCGTTGTTCACCGATGTCCTACACCTGGCCAGCGATCTCATCAGCTATGCCATCAGTCTCCTTGCCCTCTACCTGTCCAGAAAACAGGCCACTAGGCAAATGACATTTGGCTATCACAGAGCAGGTACACTTACGCTACACTACACTACATTACACTACACTGCACTACTCTACACTGCACTACACTACATTACACTACACTGCACTATATTGCACTACTCTACACAGCACTACACTACATTACACTACACTGCACTATATTGCACTACTCTACACTGCACTACTCTACACTACACTACTGTACATTACACTGCACTACACTACACTGCTCTACACTACACTGCTCTACACTACACTGCTCTGCACTACACTACACTGCTCTACACTACACTACACTGCTCTGCACTACACTACACTGCTCTACACTACACTGCTCTACACTACACTACACTGCTCTACACTACACTACACTGCTCTACACTACACTACACTGCTCTACACTACACTGCTCTACACTACACTGCTCTACACTACACTACACTGCTCTACACTACACTACACTGCTCTGCACTACACTACACTGCTCTACACTACACTGCTCTGCACTACACTACACTGCTCTACACTACACTGCTCTACACTACACTACACTGCTCTGCACTACACTACACTGCTCTACACTACACTGCACTACACTACCCTTCTCTACACTACACTGCACTACACTTCTCTACACTACACTGCACTTCTCTGCACTACACTACACTGCTCTACACTACACTGCTCTACACTACACTGCTCTACACTACACTACACTGCTCTACACTGCACTACACTTCTCTACACTACACTGCACTGCACTACATTTCTCTACACTGCACTGCACTTTGGGTTTTGAAAACATTGGGGAGAGATACACTGGAATTTTGTTGAAGTGGGGAGATAGATACACTGGGATGTGGGAAGTGGAGAGATATACACTGGGATGTAGGAAGTGGAGATAGATACACTGGGATGTAGGAAGTGGAGAGAGATACACTGGGATGTAGGAAGTGGAGATAGATACACTGGGATGTGGGAAGTGCAGAGATATACACTGGGATGTGGGAAGTGGAGATAGATACACTGGGATGTGGGAAGTGGAGAGATATACACTGGGATGTGGGAAGTGGAGAGAGATACACTGGGATGTGGGAAGTGGAGATAGATACACTGGGATGTAGGAAGTGGAGAGATAATTACATTGGGATCTTGGAAGTAGGGAGATAGATACACGGGGATGTAGGAAGTGGAGAGATAATTACATTGGGATCTTGGAAGCAGGGAGATAGATACACGGGGATGTAGGAAGTGGAGAGATAATTACATTGGGATCTTGGAAGCAGGGAGATAGATACACTGGGATGTAGGAAGTGGAGAGAAATACACTGGGATCTGGGAAGGGGAGAGATTGTATGAATAGGTATGTGTGTTTACATATTTGCTTGCCTGTAAGGTGTTTTTTTTAACACAGATGGTGCAGCTTTAATTGAGAATAGTTTTGATTTGAACTTTCACTGATCTCATCTGTGTTTCTCTATTTTAGTGGTTATTTATGTGTCCGTCAGCATGTGCTTTGTTTTTGACCTGTCTGTTTAATACTAGTCCAATGTTGCAATTCGATACGATTGATAGTTTGATTTTTATCTGATCACATGCTAAGTAACTGTTTTATTGTATCACTGATCTAATGATTGTGTTTACCTGTTTTGTTGCACTGTTCCAGAGGTGCTAGGAGCGTTGTTCAGTGTGTTCATCATATGGTTGGTGTCAGGAGTCCTGTGTTACATTGCTGTAGAGCGCATCATACAGAAACATTACATCGATGTTAAACCTGATGAAATGCTTATCACTGCCTCTCTCGGTGTAGTCTTCAACCTGGTGTGAGTACAATACAAATCAATTCTACAAATCTGTATCACCAGCAGAGGAATTATTTCAAGCCATTTATGTCCCATTTCAGTATCTTTATTATTAGTTCCCGAGCTTTAAGCTCAGCTTGAGAGCTATTGTTTTGGTCTTTGTCCATCTGTCCGGCTCAATCGTCGTATTTATGTAATTGCCACTCACCCGCTCAGTACATGGCCGTCAGTATCTTTACAATCCGCAATCCAGGAACATAATTCTCCTCTTCCTCCTTCTCCTCCAACTTCCCCATTTTCGTCCTTCTTCTTCTTTATTGTCTGAAATACACAATGTGTGTGTGTGTGAGAGAGATGGAGATAACACATGATTATTATTATTATTATTATTATTATTATTATTAGTTTTATTATTATTATTGTTGTTATCATTATTGCTACTACTATGACTACTACTACTACTACAACTACTACTACTATTATTACTATTCTACTACTACTATTGTTGCTACTACTGCTTCTATTACTACTTCTACTACTATTACTCCAAAGCCTATGGAATGGAAATAAGTGCAGAGAAGACCAAAATGATGACCAACAACACCAATGGCATCAACACGGACATCAAAGTCCAAGGCCAATCCCTCAACACAGTGCATAGCTTCAAATATTTAGGAGACATTGTATCAGACAATGGGTCCCGACAGGAAGTCCTCTCCAGGATCACACAAACAACTGCTGCCCTGACAAGGATGAAGCCCATTTGGAAAGACAGGACCATCAGTCTACATTCCAAAGTAAGACTGCTGCGCTCCCTTGTCAGCTCCATCTTTCTATATGCTTGCGAAGCATGGACCCTCACAGCAGATCTCCAACGAAGAATACAAAGCATGGAGATGAGGTGCTACAGAAGACTTCTGGTCATTTCCTATACCCAACACATCACGAACGACGAAGTCCGACAGACCATCACACAAGCCATTGGACAACACGATGACCTGTTCACAGTGGTGAAGAAACGGAAACTCCGATGGTATGGCCATTTCACCAGATCATCAGGCCTTGCAAAGACTATTCTGCAAGGCACAGTGCAAGGAGGTAGAAGAAGAGGGAGACCGAAAAAGAGGTTGGAGGACAACATTCGAGAATGGACTGGTTTGACCCTGAGCGAAGCCATCAGGGCTGCTGAGGACAGAGAAAGATGGAGTATGGTGGTTAAACGATCATCTGTGGTGCCCCTACGACCTCCGGGTTACGGGACAGGATAAGATAGGATAGGACTACTATTACTACTACTACTACTACTATCACAATTAGAGAAAACTGAAATTGTGTTGACAACAGTGATAATGATAGTGATTTATGGGAAATGTGTTTATATTTTATTTTGTTTTGTTTTTTCTTTCTTTCTTTCTTTATTTTTTTTTCTTTCTTTCTTTCTTTCTCCTAATTGTGTGTGTGTACACGTGTGCTAGCAATATGGCTAATGATTGTTAAGCCAATTTATTTTAATAACAAAGGAGGGATTGCGCAGCTGTTGTTTCCAGATAGTTGAAAGTCGTAAATAGCCATGATTGGAAAGTCAATAATTTCAGAAAAAGAGCAGATGTCTTTTTATTGTTTTGTGGTGTTTCTTCCCTCTTAAATGTCAGGTAGATTTTGTCAGCGTAATCTGGGCTCTAGACTTTAAATATATACATTTTTTATGACACGGATTTTAGTATTAGTCAGTAATTGTCACGTTTATGTTTTCATGTTATAGATCTGGTTGTAGCAGGTTAGTAAATATGACATGAATATGTTATTTGATGTTGGTTGTAGTCAGTGTGAACAACAGGTTGGCATTGTATTTAGTTCAGTGCTTTATTCAGACAACTGCTGTTGTTGGTATTTGTCACTGTGTATCAAGGCAAGTCGATGGGTGGGTGGGTTGTTGCCTGTATGTTTTAAAATCAAAATGTTTTCTGGTGCCCAGGTCAGTCTTGCAATAAAGAGTTTTACTTTTCCTGTGACCCTACATTTGTCATTAAATAAAGAAATAGCCCACAAAGTGTGCATGAAATAATGTTAATATTTGTTTATAAAAGTAGTTTATTTATTGTATGTATTTATTTTATAAAATCTTTAATTATAGCATTAATTCATTTAATATAATTGTTTGATTGATGTATTTTAAAACTATGTATTTGTTGTGGTTGTAGAATGGGATTTGTGCTGCATTCAGAGAAGTGCTGTGGCATGGCCAAGGGTCACGCTAAGTTTGGCCATGGCCACTCACATTCCCCCCACAGCCATGGCCAGGGCCATGGCCACAACAGCGGCTTCGACTATGAGCCGTTGGACGTGGCTCACTCTGATGAACATAGGTCAGGGTCCGAGGATTTAGAGGACAGTACAGAAGAAACTTCAGAGCCATCGGCCAATCCCCCACATAAAAATATCAACGTGCGAGCTGCCTTTATCCACGTGGTTGGCGACATCATCCAGAGTCTGGGTGTTCTTGTGGCTGCCCTTATCATCAAGTTCAAGGTCAGTGAGTCAAGGTCATTTGGTTTTTAAAAAGGTACAACTGCCAAAAGACTTTAATATGAAGAAAGCTGTGACAAGAAATGTTAATAGCACACATTTGAACATGCTGTCTGGTAGCTTGAAATAAAGTTGCTGTTCTATTATTATTATTTTTTTTTTTGGTTTGTTTTTGTTTTTTGTTTTTTGTTTATAATTAGAGAGCACTCATACCCCCATTGTAATTGCCAAATCTGGATAAATAAAGTTGTTTGAATTGAATTGAATTGATATATATCATGTGTAAAATGTGACCTCCAAACTCAAGGACATGGTGCATCAATTACATAACCAGCTTTGGAAGGTCAAAGTTTAAGAATTTGATCTTGTCTTTTCCAAGGATGTAGGATTAAAGTGCAGCCTCGTAGGAAAATTAGTTGATAAAATTCTTGAGAATTTGATTGATACCATTCTTCAGACATTTTGATTGCTACCATTCTTCAGACATTATAATTGCTACCATTCTTCAGACATTATGATTGCTACCATTCTTCAGACATTATGATTGCTACCATTCTTCAGACATTATGATTGCTACCATTCTTCAGACATTATGATTGATAAAATTGTATTTCGTTGATAGTATTCTAATGACATTGATTGATAACATACTAATACAATTAATTGGTAACATTGATAAGAAAATTATTAAGGACATTTTGATTGATAAAGTTGAATTTGGTTGATAACATTCTAACAAATTTGATTTTATACCATACTAATGAAGTTGGGTGATGAAATTGTTTTAAAAACAACAACACGTCATTAATCCAAGGAATTGTGTGTGGTTTGCTGTACAGGAAGATGAGGAATATCGCCTGGCTGATCCCATCTGTACATTCATCTTCTCATTGTTAGTGCTGTGTACAACCATCAATGTATTGAAGGATACGCTCAAAATTATTATGGAAGGTGAGTGCAGCATTGAATTGTAAGAAAAATGATTTTGGATGCAGTCATTCTAAATTCAAAATTGTAAATGAATTTTTTTTTAAATACAAAATTAATTTCTCTTTGGTGTTTTTATCAGGATCTCCAACATGTTAGAATGCAGCCGTGAATGGCATTGGATACTATCAGTCTAGAAAAAAAGTAAACAATAAAAATGTATTTTCCTTTCTGTGGATCACCATGCCTTTACCCAACAAGTTTGAATTCAATTATGAATGGTATTATAATTATGCAGTCAATATAACATTTAAAACAAAAGTAAAAAAAAAAATTTCGTAGATCTTTCCTACCTTTACACCCGAAGTCTGATTGCAATAATGAATGGTATTGGATGAAGTCAAAAGTAAATTTTAAGAAAGAAACTGCCAACTAATACTGAACTATGTTCCTTTTTTATGGATCTTCCTACCTTTTACACCCATGTTTGAAAGCAGTGATCAGTGTGTGTTTTGTGTGTTTGCCTTACATGTCAGTATGTAGGTAATGTTTGAAAGCAGTGATCAGTGTGTGTTTTGTGTGTTTGCCTTACATGTCAGTATGTAGGTAATGTTTGAAAGCAGTGATCAGTGTGTGTTTGATGTACATGTCAGTATGTATGTAATGTTTGAAAGCAGTGATCAGTGTGTGTTGTGTGTGTTTGCGTTACAAGTCAGTATGTATGTAATATTTGAGCGTGTATATAACATGTGAGCGTGTATGTAATATTTGAGCCTGTATGTAACATGTGAGCATGTATGTAATATTTGAGCATGTATGTAACATGTGAGCGTGTATGTAATATTTGAGCGTGTATGTAACGTGTGAGCATGTATGTAATATTTGAGCGTGTATGTAACATGTGAGTATGTATGTTATTTTTTAGCGTGTATGTAACATGTGAGCATGTATGTAATATTTGAGCGTGTATGTAACATGTGAGCATGTATGAAATATTTGAGCCTGTATGTAATATTTGAGCGTGTATGTAACATGAGCATGTGTGTAACAAGTGAACATGTGAATAACATGTGAGCATGTATGTAACGTGTGAGCGTCTATGTAACATGTGAGCGTCTATGTAACATGTGAGTATATATAAAACAAGTGAGCATGTGTATAACGTGTGAGCGTGTATGTAACAAATGAACTTGAATGTATCATGTGAACGTGTATGTTGGTTAAGATTTCCCAGACCTGGAATTTGATTGAGGTGTAGATTGTATAGCTAGCATGCCTATGGTGGCTGTACCATCTGACACAGTTTCACTGGCTGTTGTATGAAGATGACTGTTGGGCTCACAGACATCAGCCAATAAATCATAATACATCTCTGTTTATTGTGACATCTGTTAGATGTAATGCCTGGCATGATCCCTGTGAGAACACTGTCATATGGCACAGAGGCTTCCCCTTTCCCTCTTCCCCCCCCCACCCCCCCCTATGCCCTTTCCCACAGTGCCTTTCCCCATGGCAACACATTTCAGACCCCCAGATTTTTCTTTCAGTCTTTTTAGCTCCATTAATTTAATAAGAAAACGAGGCTTAGAACTTCACTGTGTGGCATCTTTTTTAATGTCATTGTTTCTGTACTTTAACTTGGGCTTCTGTTACTGTGTTCTTGTTGTTGATATTATTAATGGTTGTGGTGGTGGTGATGATGATGATGATGATGATGATGATGATGATGATGATGATGATGATGATGATGATGATGATGATGATGATGATGATGCAGTTCTTCTTTTTTTAAATTTTCCTCTTCTTGTTTATCCTCCTCCTCCTTATCCTCTTCTGTTCTCCTATGTTCCTGTCTGCCGCTGCTCCTCTTTTTCATTTTTCTTCTTCCCTTCTCTTCCTATTGTTCTTAGTGTGTGTGTTTGTGTTGTCATATTTCTTTTTCTACTTGTCTTTCACTATCTTCTGTTGTTCTATTTTCTTCATCCATTTGTGGTTCATCATTATCATCAGCAGCAACAGCACTACCACCACCACCACCACCACATCATCATCTTCCTTTTCTTCTTCTTCTTCTTCTTCTTCTTCTCCTTCTTCTTCTTCTTCTTCTTCTTCTTCTTCTTCTTCTTCTCCCTGTGATGGTGCCAAGGGTTTCTGTGTAAATGGTTTCCATACTTTATGGAAATTTAGTGCTTTAAATTGCCACTGTTTCTGTCATTCTCATTTTTTCTTTCTCGTTCCTAATCTGTTCTATCAATTTTCAGTCTTCTTTGCTAGACACGTGACCTACCTTTTTTCTTGAAAACTCTCCCAAAACTCTTTATTTGTGTATGAGGTCTGTTGGGGATATTGGACGCGTTCTGCCAAATGGTCACTAGGGCTAGCTATCTATGGTATTACTATTTAGCAATGTAGGCATTTTATATGTACGTGTTTTGTTAATATTTTATAATGATGTTTATATTCGTTTTTGAATATGGGGGTTCAATAAATTAGAGTACTTAAAGCCTCAGGATCCCTTGCATGGGATGCCTTTATTGTAAAGTGACCGGCTGGTGGAGTGCCTACAGTGTTACCGTTAAAGTTGTTTATATGGATCAGGGATGAATCCTCCTTCAACCAAGTGGTGGTCCTGATTGGGCTGTTTGCAGTCCGCTGGACCCTGTGATGATATTCTGGGGAAGATACGTTTATCTTACTAGGGGGTAAGACTTATTGATAGCTGGGCAATGTGCTACCACTATCGATCGTTCTTTTACCAGAATTCCTAAAGTTGTGTGAGAGACAGATCACGGCACTTTGGTCACATAAAATTTATATTTGTTCTCGGGAATTTTAGTATCATTTGGCTCAACTTGAGAACCGTTAATTACTAATCAAAAGACTAGATTATTATGTCTCGAGAGAAGAAACTAATAGCTACACAACAATACAAATAGAATGACACCAGTCGTATGTATGTAATTTCACTTTTTATATATTCAACACAAACTTTAACATTTCCGCATTAACCGGTAATTTAATAAGTAATATAGTTCAACGTGCTGGGAGAGTTCGTTAGCAGGGTTTATTCATCCTGTGCTAACTGTAGTTATGATCTTCACTGTTCGTAGTTTTCTAAATTCGAGTGGTTTTCTATACGTTTCTCGAGGGTAGGACTCAGTTCCTTTGCGGGTGACTTATCTAGAGTGAGTCGAGTCGCCCTTGTAGCTGTGGGGTTCGGACGTGGCCAGGTAGACTCTGGATTGTTCTCCTTTTGGTACCACGGGAGCGACGGTCAGGCGTTCGTCTCCACAAACATGATCCCAGGTCCGACCTGTAAAAGTCGGAGCTCTGGCTACAGTATTCTCGTTAGCTATAAGTGTGCGGTCTCCTCTGCAAAGTGTCTATAGCATCAGACACCTGCAGGGTTCCCATATGCACAATTCAATTCGAATCTTAAGGCTAAAATACATCAATCCACATGCATACTGTCTCGGAAACAATAATCTGTTTCTGTAACTATATATATATCAAGAACATATTATCAATACATGGCAATCAATATACAATAAACATACACATATCAAAGCTACTAGTGTTATCTTACTTGTAGACTCTGGGACTCGTGAAATCGTCTTTTACGTCTCTAGCACTCTCTTGATGAGATGGAGATAGACGGGCACTGCAGTTTGTTCCTTTGGTCGACCCTCACAGCTTACCAGTTCTTTTGCGACTGACTAGCTGATTTTTGGTCCCCAAGGGTATGCAAGAATCCTAGGAGTCTTCTGACCAATCGTTTTATTTTGAATATTTTCTCCCCCTCCCTCTTGTCACTGGCCACGCATAATTGTCTTTAAAGTGGAGTGTCAGGGTTCGAGGGTAGGATAGATGTAATAACGATAAGCGGTGCCTGCCCAATACTGGTGACATCATCTTGGTAACTTTTGGCTGGAGTGAGCTACTTAGTGTCTCATGGTGGAGTAAGTTATTTAATCGAAGACAACGCTATGGTTAGTTTTTGACTAAAGTATGCTATTTAAAATTCTTGGTCGCTAAGTCTGTTGATGGTATCGGTAGCTATCGGCGGTGTGACTGTTTCAAGGAAGTTAATTTGCCATGTGTGTGCTGCTTGTTAGCTAACTGTTGTATTAATGTCCAGTTTCGTTCGATGGTATTTCTGTTTCGCTAAGCTAATTTCCTACATGTTTGTCGTCAATATTTCTGCTGTTACAGACCCTGTGAACAATGACTGAGGCTCTCTCTCTTCTTTCTCTTCCACCTCCACAATTTATCCTCCTTCTTCTTCATCCCTTCCCTCCTCCATTTTTGTGGCATGTCCTCCTCCTCCTCCTCCTCCTCCTCCTCCTTATCCTCGCTACTATTCCTTCATTCTCATTCCCTCTCCTTCTTATTCCTCCTTTGCTTGCATGTGACAGCACTGGCTAACAAATGGGCCAGCTCATCTTTTAGCGCTGAACATGGGAAAGTTTGCAATCAAACAGCCACAGCTTTGAATGCAATATGGCAAGGCACCATGTTTTATGAAGAGAAAGATGTGGAATGATGGGAGGGTTAGAAGTCAACACGTTTCTAAAATGGCTGTTAAGTGGAAGTAAGAAAGGGGGGAGGTGTTCCTCTACAATAGGCTGAGTGGGATGGAGAGGGATGGGCAGGAGAGGGATGGTTCTACTAAAAGACTTGTTAACAGCATGCATTCATCTGCTCCCTTATCTGGAACCACCAATCTTTCTTACCTTAGAGGATTATGTATGGGTGTGTGTTGGAGATTGGACAGCGGACAGTACTAAAGTTTAACAAAAGGTCACTAAAGGTCAAGATCATCCAATGGTCACCCTGTTTTTATATTTTTTAATGTTTTGTTGTTGCATAAAACTTTTACTGTAGTTTATTTAATAGTACACGAGTGCATTGGGAACCAGAGGTCAAGGACTTAAAAAGATCAAAGCCAGTTTGATTTTGCATTTTTAAGCCACTGTTTCATTTTTTTTCTTTCCGCACACTCATTTTTATGTTAAATATTACAAGTTTCATAAGGAGGAAGTGGGTCATATGGGCTTTGCACTTGTAGTTTATTTGTATGTATTATGTAAGGTTTTTGCAGGAAGAATAATAACAAAACTTCTAGACCTCTAGACACAGTGGAATAGTCTTGTTTTTTGTTGTTGTGAAGTTGGGCACAATATTGACTGACTGTGTGCACAGTGGGCAGATGTTTACAGTTGAATGTGCGCCTCAGCCATCCCAGTGCTAAAGAAGACTTATGATAGCTTAGACCCAATTATTTATAGTGCTTGTTCAACACAACAGTGGAATTGTTAATACACACACTGCAAAATATGCACACATATGCCATTTACACTCATCACACAAACAAAATACAACACACATAATTATGCCCTTAACACTCATTACACGCTCAGACCAACAGCCGAGGTTACACAGTATTATCATGACTTTCCCAAAACGCCACATACGTTGTGCTGACAATGGGTCATATTTCGTCCCCATTTATAAGTACTTTGAAGGGTTCTAACCCTAACCCAGCCCTAACCCTAACGGATCATTGTTCTGACTTAAAAACAAGTAGGCATGTCAATACAAGTTCAGTAGATGTTCAATGATTTGTCCAGATAACTCTTTGTAAGTGTGCCCCCCAACACACACATATGCTCTTTACACTCATCACACACGCAGACCACAACATACATACATATGCCCTTCACACTCATCACACACACAAACCACAACACACACATATGCCCTTCACACTCATCACACACGCAGACCACAATACACACATATATGCCCTTCACACTCATCACACACGCAGACCACAATACACACATAGACACACAAACATTACACACAACCCCAAAATACACATGCACACACACACACACACAAACTCACACACACATGTTTTAAGATTTAATTCTCCATAAATTGCAGACATCAAAGACAATTCAAGCTTGGTCATGATTGTACAAAGGTCTTGTTGCAAACATTGGCACACTCGCGTCATCAGTTCTCTCATTCACTCTCCTCTTTCTTTCCTACAGTACACTGTAGCAACTGTGTAGATTTCACGCGGGTGCACGCGCACACACACGCACACGCGCACACACACACACACACACACACAGAGTTTGCGTGGGTTTTAATAATCCTCTTTCCTCTGGTCAGTAATTACTGACTTAGCTTTTCATTTTCTACATCAATAATTTCTGAGGTGAGTCAACCTAACCATACCTTCTACACAACTTAGGATAGCCTCACTTCACAAATTCTTCCCAATGAATGATAACATGCAGTAAACGTGACTATTGTGTGGGCACAGTATTGAGCTCGAGGGAATAGGCTTGCTTCAAAGAGGGGAGGTGGATCGCATTAATGCATTTTGAAGCAAATGCAATGACACTGTGGGCCCAATATCAACAGCTAGGAGCATGATAAGACTTGAGATATGGCCAGTGTGGCAAAGGTTAAGATGGCTATTGTTCCCATGGCGATGGACCAGCAGCTGCCAGAACATTCCTTGATCCACATTGATTTGTGTGTGGGTAGAAAGAGGGGGATGCGATGTATTTAAAGGGCCCTGCTGAGCTAGTACATTAATGTTAAACCCTGAAATGTTCCCCACATCTCCACAGTGATTTAAATGAGAGGACACCTTGCCACAAATGCTTGTTTGCTATGTGGGTGTGTCAGCTACATGAATACACCTTGCCACAAATGGTTGTTTGCTATGTGGGTGTGTCAGCTACATGAATACACCTTGCCACAAATGGTTGTTTGCTATGTGGGTGTGTCAGCGACATGAATACACCTTGCCACAAATGGTTGTTTGCTATGTGGGTGTGTCAGATACATGAATACACCTTGCCACAAATGGTTGTTTGCTATGTGGGTGTGTCAGATACATGAATACACCTTGCCACAAATGGTTGTTTGCTATGTGGGTGTGTCAGATACATGAATACACCTTGCCACAAATGGTTGTTTGCTATGTGGGTGTGTCAGCTACATGAATACACCTTGCCACAAATGGTTGTTTGCTATGTGGGTGTGTCAGCGACATGAATACACCTTGCCACAAATGGTTGTTTGCTATGTGGGTGTGTCAGATACATGAATACACCTTGCCACAAATGGTTGTTTGCTATGTGGGTGTGTCAGATACATGAATACACACAGCAAGCACTAGGTCCATTCTCCCAATGGCCAAGGACTGTGCTTTGTTGTGAGGGAGTCAGACAGTGCAGTTAAAGCAGCAAGTGGGCAGCTTGAGTTACAACCTGTATCAGCCAATGCCTTGAGCTGCTCTTGAGCGAGAAAAGCGCAGTATCAGATAAGATAAGAATCTATTTATCTAGGTCCCATTCTTTCGACGCTCATTCTTGTGTTGTTTGCTAGTATTTTCATGGGGAACCAATCTACATAAATTGGTTTCATAGGCCTAACTAGTTGTCCTCAAATGGCCCTTTATGGTGGATTGATGGAATGGTATAACTACATATGAGATCAATGAGCGTAGTGGAGGCTAATGACCTCCTCCCACAGCCACATCAGATAGACAAAATGCTAGTCTCAGCTACTCTGTATATACATTAGCTTAGTCAGTGTCTGCACTCATGTAGCCTAATTTTGTGAGGGGTTGTATCATGATGTTAGGGTCATCCATTGACATTAGGTCATCATAGATTTTTGTGAACGGTGGGTTGTATCAGGATGTTAGGGTCATCCATTGACATTAGGTCATCATGATGTTAGGGTCATCCATTGACATTAGGTCATCATGATGGATTTTTGTGAACGCTTGGGTTGTATCATGATGTTAGGGTCATCCATTGACATAGGTCATCATAGATTTTTGTGAACGGTGGGTTGTATCAGGATGTTAGGGTCATCCATTGACATTAGGTCATCATAGATTTTTGTGAACGGTGGGTTATATCATGTTAATAATAATAATAATAACGGATTTTTTATATAGCGGATACTCCAGCCTATGACCAGACTCAACACGCTTTACATAGTCATTACATATAAGTACATGCACTCGATAAACCTCGCTTTCGCTACAATACACCAAAAGACAGAACAGTAAGGGTACAAATTATTTACACTTATGTACACAAATTACAATTTACAACTATGTACACAAATGACAGAAAAGACAAATAGAATAGCAAAAACATATTCACAGTTATTTATATGCCCGGTTAGGCCCAGGAGGAAAAACAATATAAATATGTACAGCCGTGTATACACTTACGGATCAGACAGACAAAGAGGAGAGAATGGCAGCGGGATACAGATCATTCTGAATAGTGAAGTTTGAAGAGGTGGGTTTTGAGGGCCTTTTTGAATGCTTGTGTTGATTGTATGTTGCGGATATGGGAGGGAAGGGAGTTCCACTGCTTAGGTGCGGAGTAAGCGAATGCACGTTGGCCGTATGTCTTAGTGCGGGTGACGGGAACCTTGAGTGTGCGAGTGTCAGCAGAAGATCTTAAAGTGCGTGAAGGGGAGTAGACAGACAGTAGATCAGCAAGGTAGGAGGGACAAGAATCTGTGAAGAAGTTGTGACAGAGAACAGAGAGTTTGTACTCTATGCGTGCTTGCACAGGAAGCCAGTGAAGGGAATGTAGTAGAGGTGTGATGTGATCGCGTTTCTTAGCTCGGAATATTAGTCTAGCTGCTGAGTTCTGAACCTTTTGTAGCTTGTCAATGATGTGTTTTGGGGAGCCAGCGAGGAGAGAGTTGCAATAGTCAAGACGAGAAAGGACGAGAGCGCAGACTAGGGTTTTGGTGGCAGTGAGCGTAAGATAGTGGCGAAAGGAGCTGATTTGGCGTATGGCCGTGTATGCAGAGCGACAGATGTTGGAGATGTGGTTGTTGAGGGACAGGTCATCGGAGAGAATGTAGCCGAGATTTCTTGCTGAGGATGAGAACTGAATGTTTGTTGTCCCTACCGTAAGCGATGTTGGGAGAGGCGGGAGTGAGGAGGAGGTGTTGTGCTTGTGAATGAGGAGGGCTTCGGTTTTATCGTCATTAAGCTTAAGCTTGTTGCGTGTCATCCATGACTTAATGTCTGTGATGCAGTTCTCCAAAGTCTGAACAGTGGAATTAATGAGAGAGGGGGCTGTGGATTTATAAAGTTGTGTGTCGTCTGCAAATGACTGACTCTCAACAGCATGCCTTCTAAGCAGGAGAAGCAGTGGCTTGGTGTACAGAGTGAATAACACCGGCCCTAAAACGGAACCCTGAGGCACGCCGCACACCAAGTCTGCTGTGCTGGAGAAACAGCCATCGACAGTGACTGCTTATGATCTGTCGGAAAGATATGAGTGGAACCAAGCCAGGACCGAGCCGGAGATTCCAAAGTAGTGTTGAATAGTGTTAAAGAGAATGTGGTGGTCGACTGTGTCAAAAGCGGCTGAGAGGTCTAGTAAAAGGTGAGAACGGAGACGTTACCATTATCTAAGGCCAGCAACAGATCGTTGGTTACCTTTAGGAGGGCTGTCTCAGTGCTGTGGAAGGGTCGGTAGGCAGACTGGTTGGGGCAAAGTAAAGCGTTATCATATAGGTAGGCAAACAGTTGTTTGAGAACAATTTTTTCTATGACTTTGGACAGGAAGGAGAGGTTTGAAACAGGTCTATAGTTCTTTAGATTATTTTTGTCTAAACTTGGCTTTTTAAGGAGGGGTTTGATGACAGCCGTTTTGAGCACAGACGGAACAACACCAGAGGACAGACTCTCGTTGATAATGTGGGTAATGGTCGGGAGTAGAGGGTCAAGATTCTCTATCAACATGGGGGTAGGAATGGGGTCAAGAGAGCAAGATGTTGGTTTTGAGCTTAAGATGACTTTCTTGACTTCCTGCTCTGTTACTGGTTGAAAAACTTCCATTTTTGCGGTTGTGAGGGAAGGTGAGAATGGGTTAATGAGTGGGATCTCATGGCTGTCAAGAGCGTCCCTTATGTCAGCCACTTTCTGTGTGAAATAATTACAAAATACATCTGGTAGCTGACATGGTGGATGCGTGGATGGGAGTGATGTTGCATTGCTTTTACCCCTTAGCTGATTGCAAATGTTGAACAACTGTTTACAAGTTTCGCTGCTGCTAATTCTGTCGCGAAAGTACCGGGTTTTGGCAGTCTGGACTATTTTAGTGACCCGTTTTTTTGCAGCGGTGAAAATCTGCTTGCTGACTTCTAAACCCGATTTAAGCCACTTTTTCTCTGCTTTGCGTCGGTGTTTCATCGCCTCGGAGAGCTCGTCCTTGATAGACTCGTACCAGGGTGCTGAGCATGTTGCCTTGACCTTTTTCTGGGCCACGGAGGCGTGCCGATCAAGCACCGCATGAAGTGTACTATTCAGCTGATCCACAGTGGGGCAGAGTTCTGGGGTCACTTTAGCGGTAAGCTCTTGCTTGAAAGCATCCCTATCCATGGTACGCAGGCTGCGAGCCTCCCTGAACATGGGGAGAGGAGGGGGGGGCTGCGACGTTTAGTTCGCACACGACACAGAAATGGTCAGATGTTAATTCCTGGGTGACTGAAGTTGATCTAACCACATTATCCTGAGGCCTATGCATAACCCAATCTATGATGTGACCACGGCTGTGGGTTGGTTCTGTGACTGACTGAGAAAGACTAAACTGATCTAAAAGTTCAATCATTTTTGCGGTGGAAGGTTGCTGGGGTTGGTCAAAGTGAAAGTTAATGTCTCCTAAAACTATGTATGTTCCTGACAGTGTGTTGCAATAATCGAGCAGGACTGGAAATTCTTGGTGAAAAATTGCATCAGTTAATTTATTCTTCTTGCTTGGAAAGGTGCGATATATGCATATGAAGTGAATGTTCTGTTGTGGGACGGACAAACTGAGGTGAACAACTTCAAAGGACGAGTGAGTAAATGCGAAGTCTGTGATGAAGCCAAGGTGACGGGACAGACTGTTTCTGTAAATGATAGCGAGGCCTCCACCACGATTTGAGCGAGGTAACGAACATACAGAATAGCCAGAAGGGGTTAAATCAGAGCATTTACCCTCGTCACCAGTCTGCCGAAACCACGTTTCTTGTATGAACATGATGTCAGTCTGCGTGTCTGAGATGAATTCACGCAAAGCCGTACGTTTTTCGTTAGGACCCAGTGATTGAGCGTTGAATGATGCAACGCGTAAAGGGCTGTGGCTATCGAGGTGTGAAGATAGTGGTTGAGGCGAGAGGTTGATGTGAATGAGATTGTCTGTGTTACAGCGATGAGTCTCAGGCCTAGTGGTACACGCTTTGTGTGATGCAATATGTAGCGTGGGGTCAGTGTTGGAAAGCATAGGCGATCTGTTTGAAAGGACAACAAGGATAGACGAGATGTTTTGTTTACGTTTGCCTCCCCGACTAGTCCGTTTTCTGGGCAAATGACGGCCGATCGATAACTCTTTTAATCGGAACACAAGGTCGGGAGCAAGATGTGAACATTTCGACTTCAATGACAATAGCTTATCGCGTTTGTAGCTTGTGGATGGAATTTCGGAACACAATGGCGGACTACGTGGGTGCGAGATAGCACAATGAACGAATGACATTAGGTCATCATGATGGATTTTCCTGAACATGTGAGTTGTATCATGATGTTAGGGTCCTCCATTGACATTAGGTCATCATTTTGGATTTTCCTGAACACGTGGGTTGTATCATTATGTTAGGGTCATCCATTGACATTAGGTCATGATGGAATTTTGTGAACGGTGGGTTGTATCATGATGTTAGGGTCCTCCATTGACATGAGGTCATCATGATGGATTTTTGTGAACGGTGGGTTGTATCATGATGTTAGGGTCATCCCTTGACATTAGGTCATCATTTTGGATTTTCCTGAATGCAAGGGTTGTCTCACGATGTTAGGGTCATCCATTGACATGAGGTCATCGTTATGGATTTTCATGAACTGATGAAGTAAATAAGAGGAATGATAAAGCTAGTGGTTTGGAATGTGTGAGGTAGACCCTGTGTATTTATGAATGCATGGCAGTGATTATTTTGGACTGTAGATGGCAAATTGCATGCTTGCAGCTGTTTGATATCCCCCTGCCCTGCTGTGATAAATGTCAATTTGTTTTGTATACTCTGACACTATGTGTAACATGTCAGCATGTATTTGGGTACAAATTGCCACGCTTTGAGGCTGAGTGGGGAATTGGACAAAAGGCGTGTATATAGTATTCAATAATATTATTAAAACTATTATTTGTTTATTCATTTATTATTATTACCACTACTACTACTACTACCACTACTACTACTACTACTACTATACTACTACTACTATCACCACCACCACTACTACTACTACTACTATTGTTATTGTTATGTGTCAAAATTAACTAAATAACTGTTAACAGGTTTTAACAATGTAGTTACAGCTTTTCTTCTTCCCTTACTTTTACTGATCCCCCTCCTCCTTGTTTGTCTTCTTCTCTCAAATTTAGTATAGGTTATAATGATTAAAATGCTACGTTATAAGACTCTTCAACTGGGTCCTGAGTGAAATGTTATGTCAGCGTGATTGGAGTTGTGAAGATATTACCTATTGTGATTGGAGTTGTGAACATATTACTTCTGGTGGCCGAACGAACATGTGTGAACCAATAGTTATTATATAATATGTGTGTAACCAACATATTTATGCATCTGTTGCAATGTATCTCATGCACTCATCAGCAAACGGAAGATGTTGTCAAAATAACAATATTTACATTACATTACATTGCTTCTTCTTCTTCTTCTTCTTCTGCTTCTTCTTCTTCTTCTTCCTCCTCCTCCTCCTCCTCCTTCTCCTCCTCTTCCCCTTTCTTCTTCTTCAACTTTTTTTCTTCTTCATTTCTTTCATTTTAATTGTGTACTTCCTTGCATTCTGTTTTATTTTGGCCTTGTTTATTAATTCTTCTTTCATCCCTTTCTCCTTAGCAACAGCCAACTGTCAATGTTGACTACCTTCTCTCAGTCACTGCAGCTGACATTTGTTGCTGTATTCACAGGCTGTTTATCTCTCTCTTTGTCTCTTAACCTCTCTCTTTCTCTCTATCCTAGCCTATCCCGTAACTTGTAAGTCTTTCGGGCACCACAGATGATCGTTTAACCAGCTTACTCCATTATATATATATATATTTTTTTTTTTTAATTTTTTTAATTTTTTTTTTTTTGGCAGTTTATTATTCCTTTCTATCTGGAAACTGTGGTCCGCCTCCTCTGGGGAAGGCGTAGTCGCAGCCTGTGGCGCGCCCAAACCCAACCTACCTAACATTATTTATGATTTTTTGAAATTTTGCTGGGGGAGCAAACCAGAATACCCGGAGAAAACCCCCGAGACGTTGCCTGAGTCGAAAGGAAATATTATTCGGAGAAACATAAACGCCCGGATGCTGGATTGAACCCACACCTGTGAGGCGCCATTGGCTCTCTCTTCTTTCTGTGTTCTCAGCAACCCTCATGGCTTTGCTCAGTCAGTGTCAAGCCAGTTCATTCTCGATTGTTGTCCTTCCACCTCTTTTTCTGTCTCCCTCTTCTTCTGTCTCCTTGCACTGTGCCTTGCAGGATGGTCTCTGCAAGGCCTGATGATCTGGTGACGTGGCCATACCATAGGAGATTCAGTTTTTTCACCTCTTTGAGCAGGTCATCGTGTTGTCCAATGGCTTGTGTGATGGTCTGTTGGACTTCGTCATTGGTGATGTGTTGTGTATAGGAAATGCCCAGAAATCTTCTTTAGCACCTCATCTCCATGCTTAGTTTGTATTCTTCGTTGTAAGTCTGCTGTGAGGGTCCATGTTTTGCAAGCGTATAGGGAGATGACAAGGGAGTGCAGAAACCTTACCTCGGAGTATAGACTGATGGCCCTGTCTTTCCAAATAGGCTTCAACCTTGTCTGGGCAGCAGTTGTTTGTGTGTTCCTTTCTTGAAGTCTACAAAATGATGATATATATTTTGTTGGTGCTGTAGGTATTTTTTGCAAATTATTCTGAGGTTGAAAAATCTGCCCTGAATTCTGCTTGTTCTCTCTCTCTCTTCCTTTCTCTTAACATCTCTCTCTTTCTCTCTCTCTCTCCCCTCCTCTCTCTCTCTCTCTCTCTCTCTCTCTCTCTCTCTCTCTCTCTCTCTCTCTCTCTCTCTCTCTCTCTCTTTCATAGAACTGAATGAACTGCCTGTATTTCGATTTCCTTTCCATCTAATAGCCATCTCCCTGCTTTTACACCATGTGTTTGCTGGGTGTGTGTGAGAGAGGGGAAACTGATCGCCGCTCTTTCAGACTGATTAGTAATTTGGGGAAAAGCGCATATATAGCATCCTGATCTATTAGTAGTAGTAGTAGTAGTAGTAGTAGTATTAACTTTAATATAAGCCTGTATGTTTATTGTAGGTGTCCACTGTGTTTTAATAGCATTATTTCAAATCCGTCATCAAACAGCAATAAAGGATTACTCGTAAATTGTAGTCCGTGTTTTTATAAGCTGGAATGACATAAATAGACCTGTTTTACTGGGCTAGGGCTGTTGGTGTGGTCTGGAGATTGGGGTTGATAGTTGTATTAAAGCTGCTAGTGTATAAGTGTGCTACACTCTGGACCGATTATTTTCATTTGTTCCCACCCCAATAACTCAATAACTTGGCGGCAGGGATAGCTCAGTGGTCAGAGCGCACGACTTGTGTAAGTGCGTCTTGGGCGACGTGGGTTCGAATCCTGACTTCAGCAAACTATTTTGTGATTGCTGGATATTACGGGCCAGCGCCTTGAGAAGCTCTCTGAGCTTGTAAGTGCGCTATATAAGAGAAAACTCAGTACCAGAGCATTTGTCTGGCACGCCGATGACCCACCTTCTATTGCCATGGTGGGCAAAATGTGTAAAAAATGGCCAATGTTCACTGTCCATGTTAGTAGTATGATTGCTTTGGTGGTTCAGTGTAGATTTAGGTCCCTACCTCATCTTTGTTGGGATGGTTATCCCAATATGCCATATTGTCAGTGGTGGGTGTAGATGTTACATTTAATGTTCATTCAGTTTTTACTCACATGGTTTGCAATATGAGTCTATGTACTCATCCCCCTCCTCCCTCCCCCTTTCCCCCCCCCCCTCCCTGTACTCATCCCTTGTGAGAGTTCCATAAGGAGCATGCGATTCATATGGGCTTTGCCCTTCTAGTTTTTCTTTTCATGAAAGCAGACAATATTTACAGATTGAAATGTTTGCTGCAGTTTGGCTTGCCAGTATTGTAATGATGCAGTGTGTGTGTGAGAGAGAGAGAGAGAGAGAGAGAGAGAGAGAGAGCAAACAGGAGAGAGTTGGGAGTGGGAATGTAGTTTATGAGCTGTGATAGGATTGTCAACCCCAGCCTTTAAGGCAGCCAGCGTTGCTTCACAAACCACTTTTATAACCTTGTTGGTGCATTCTGTTGCCTGTTAAACTGTTTTTACACACCAAAGTCCTTCTGCAGCTGCCTTATTATTATTATTATTATTATTATTATTATTATTATTATTATTATTATTGAGGATTTTTATAGCGCACTTATCTCGACGTACTAGACCAGACTCTAGGCGCTGGCCGATACAGGATCTAACTCAAACCGCCCGAGACGCCCACCCGCAGCCTTTGGGCGCATGGTCTGACGCCCGGACAACTGAGCACTATCCTGGCCAGCCAGGGATGGGGGAGAAGGACCTAGTGCATGCTGGGTGTGTTCTTGTTACCGGCACTCACCCGTCTAGGACATGAGCGTCAGGATCTTTAAAGTCCGTTATAATGGAATGTATGCGACACACAGACTAGACCTCGGTTTATACTCTCATCCGAAGGAGTAGGAAACGGGAGTAAAGTGTCTTTCCCAGGGACACAACACAATGGCCCGGCCAGGGCTTGAACCCGGGACCTTCAGATCCGCAAGCCAAAGCACTACCATTAGACCACCGTGCCTCCAATATAGGCCAGTGTAGTCCCTTAAATTGTCATTGCCCACAAAATGTGAGGGATGTGTAGTATAAAGAGGGGTGTAGTCTGATCATACACACATTCCATCCCACAGAATTTACACATGGCCTAGACCACCGAGTGCCAGCTACACAAATACACACAGCACGCACTACTAGGTCCTTCCTCCCTTATCCCCAGTCACGTAGGATTGTACTCAAGTCATCTGGGCTTCAGCACATCCAAAGGTTTAAAGTGGGTATCTTGAGTGGTTGGAGTTGTGGCCTGGAGTAGTTGTGGAGCTCAATATTAATAACCATCAAATAAATAGATGTTGGCCACAGCTTGCTGTCATAAATGAGTTTTTGCAGTATTGGTCAGTATCTTTCAGTACATTAGGTTGATTATGCTTGTAAATTCAATAATGAGTTTTGCAGTATTGGTCATTATCTTCCACCACATTAAGTTGATTACACTTGCAATTTCATATGGAAGAAGTTTATAGTCATGATAGATTGTAATGTATTTCCCCCCCCCTTTAACCCCACCAAGCAGATTAGCTTGATTGATTATACTTGCAACCCCCCCACCCCTCCCCTCCACTGTTATTGACATTAAGTATGGATCCGTGTGGAATGTCATGAATTACTTATATCTGACTGATCGTGAAATGTTATATTTGCGGACAAAAGGAATGGCTTTCAGAAGAATGAATCTTTATGCCGATATATATACAACACTTGTACTTGTATTATTATCTGATATATTCCACTTATCCTCAGTTGTTATATTTCATTTTGACCAAGGCCAGCTGATACACTAACCAGCTGAGAACTCAGTCAAAGGGCCATCTGTATCTATGGCACATACCCACAACTGGCCATCTGTATCTATGGCACATACCCACAACTGGCCATCTGTATCTATGGCACATACCCACAACTGGCCATCTGTATCTATGGCACACACCCACAACTGGCCATCTGTATCTATGGCACACACCCACAAATGGCCATCTGTATCTATGGCACACACCCACAACTGGCCATCTGTATCTATGGCACACACCCACAACTGGCCATCTGTATCTATGGCACACACTCACAAATGGCCATCTGTATCTATGGCACACACCCACAACTGCAAACCATTGGCAGCAGAGAAGCGGAGATAGATTTGTCCTATCATTCCCTCGTTCCACGGAGGACAGCAACTAATAAGGGTTTTATCCAAGATGCTATCAACACACTGCAGTCCATCTCTATAGACCAGCCACCTTTATCACTGGTGTTTTACACACACTGCAGTCCATCTCTATAGACCAGCCATCTTTATCACTGGTATTTGACACACACTGCAGTCCATCTCTATAGACCAGCCACCTTTATCACTGGTGTTTTACACACACTGCAGTCCATCTCCATAGGCCAGCCACCTTTATCACTGGTGTTTTACACACACTGCAGTCCATCTCTATAGACCAGCCACCTTGATCACTGGTGTTTGACACACACTGCAGTCCATCTCTATAGACCAGCCATCTTTATCACTGGTGTTTGACACGCACTGCAGTCCATCTCTATAGGCCAGCCACCTTTATCACTGGTGTTTTACACACACTGCAGTCCATCTCCATAGACCAGCCACCTTTATCACTGGTGTTTGACACACACTGCAGTCCATCTCCATAGACCAGCCACCTTTATCACTGGTGTTTGACACACACTGCAGTCCATCTCTATAGACCAGTCCCCTTTATCACTGGTATTTTACACACACCGCAGTCCATCTCTATAGACCAGTCACCTTTATCACTGGTGTTTTACACACACTGCAGTCCATCTCTATAGACCAGCCACCTTTATCACTGGTGTTTTACACACACTGTGTTACACTCAGTTCGATGATGGTGTTTTCTATCAGTATCTGATTCAGCCCCGATGCTTGAATTCCTGATAGTTGTGTAACTCAGATTCGTTTATTCACACAGCCCGTCCAAACAGCGTACAAGTCACAAAGTCGACGTATGAAGTTTTCCACTTTTATTCAGCACACATCAACAACTGCATACAATTCTCAACTCAACTCAACAACTTTCACAGCAACTCTCCAAATCACTATCAACAACTTTACTGTCTCAACAACAATCTCGGCACACGATTAAATAACCTCTCTCTTTTCTGGAACAATTGGGTACATGGTAGAAATGACGTACTGCCACCAATCGAACTAAAGATCGTCATCACTGGCTTACGTCATTACACATTTTCTCTACTTCCGGGAACATTCACGACCTTCGATATCCATCCGGAAATTTCTATCAAGAGTAAACACGCATATCCAGAAGATTCTCAAATAATATCGACTAACGCAAATTATCAACGTTATACAAAGCCTCTCCTAACAACAGTGCCAACTCAAATCAAAGGTAAATAAACTCCATTATTGAATACTTTGCAAATCGAAACGATTAGATCTATCGTGCGCGCTTTAGACACACTTTCGTTCGTTTCAACGTAACATAACCCCCCACTCAAGAAGAAATTTACCTAATTTCTTTCAACAACGTTGAAACGTAATGCACAAACAATGTACAGAATTAAAACTTACTTCAGACTGTCTCATTTACTGTCAATGTTCTCAGTTTATATACACAGAGTCCATGTTTTTCATCCGCAAGTCTTTCTGGATACTGTCAATGTTCACAGTTCATTCACACAAGGTCAATGTTTCTCATCTGCAAGTCTGTTTAGATATTGCCAATGTTCTCCACACAGTCAATGTTCTTTCATTCGCAAGGAAACGACGCCCTCGTCAGTTGCGGTCGTCATCGGCCCAGGGTCAAAGACGGTGATCTCGTGGGCTTTCCTGGAGTCAGTGCATCCTCCGTTGTCTTCCTCTCCATCGGATGTCCGGCGCAGTCGACGTTGTCAGCTCCCAGAATGCATTCGCTGGGTCTCACGGTCAGGTTGGCTTCTGCGGGACGGTGGAACAGCTCCCTCATGGTCTGCAGATGCTCCTTCCAGGTCTGGGTGTGGACTTCATGTTCGACCAAAGTCGTAGAGCCTGGGACATCATTGAAGTTAGGGGGAAACTCGCCCATAAGGTCCTCGAGCTCCAACGTTTGACCTTCCGTCAAGCTCGGTCCTAGCTTAACATCATCGATGCCTTCTTTGCTGTGGAAGTCTCCCAGTTCCAACAGTTCTTCGCTGTCAAAGCTGTCGTCGGTCACAGCTGCTGTTGCTGCATGTACAGTCTCTGGCGGCCTCTCCACGTACAGCTTAAGGAGGTTGGCGTGGTATATCTTGGAATGCTGGCCGACCTTCACCTTGTAGTCGTTGATTCCCACCACGGTCTCCACTTCGTACGGGCCTTTCCACTGCATCAGCAACTTATTGTGATCGGTAGGTAGCAGCACCAGCACTTTGTTGCCAGGTTTAAACTTCCTGTTCACAGCCCTACGATCGTAGTAGTGCTTTCCACAGTCTTGGGACTTCTTCAGGTTTTCTCTGGCTATCTCGAGAGTCTGCTCCAGCTTCTCCCGTAGCTCAAACACGTACTGGTAACTGTTCTTCACCTCTGGGGTGTCTACTTCTTTCGTCCACAGTTCTTTTAGGATGTGCATCGGCCCTCGGATGGTTCTTCCGTACAGCAGCTCGAACGGAGAAAAGCCGGTGGACTCCTGCGGTACTTCTCTGTAGGCGAAAAGTAAGGCGTTGATGTAGCGATGCCATTGTCTGGGCTGCTCGCTGCACAGTTTCTTCAGGGTGGACTTCAGCGTAGCATTGAACTTTTCGACAAGCCCGTTGCACATTGGATGGTAGGGTGTCGTAGTCAAATGCCGGATGCTCAGCAGTCTGTTGACCTCCTTCATGCAGTCAGAGACGAACTGCGTCCCGAGGTCTGTCAGAATTTCTTCAGGCACTCCAAGCCTACTGAACATGTCCACCAGTGCCTCTGCTACAGTTTCAGTGTCAATCTTCTTCAGTGGCACTGCTTCTGGGTACCGAGTCGCATAGTCCACTAAAGTCAGTACCCATCGATGACCTTCTTCACTCGGAGGTCTTATTTCGCCGATTAAGTCTAAGGCCACCCTCTTGAAAGGTCGGTTGATCAGAGGCATCCTCTGCATAGGCACTTTCGGGACCCTTCCTCGAGGTATGGTCTTCTGGCAAATGTCACATGATCGGCAGAAACGGCTGACGTCCGCATGAAGTCCTGGCCAGTAGAATACCGCCTGGATTCTATCCGACGTCTTCTTGATACCCAGGTGACCTCCCATGATTGAGTCATGTGCTACTTCCATCACCTGGCGCCTTAGGGGTAACGGTACCAAGACTTGACGTAGTGGTTTCCCTCCGTTGACCCTCGGGTGCTGGAAGATTCGGTACAGGATCTTGGCCTTCACCTCAAAATAGACCGTACCACTGCCTTTGGTCACGTGGTCTTGGCGGTTCCTGTACTTGTTTAAAGTGCTATCAGCTTCCTGGAGCTGGATCAGCTTATCTCTGTCCACGATGGCAGCTTTGGAGTTGTCGGCGACCTTCAGTGGTGTAGACACCTTGTCTCTCTTGGCCTGGGCCCTGGTAGTAACAGCACTGACGATCTCTGGTCGGCAGGGCTGAGCCGGAGTAACCACGTTGTCCCGTAGCAGCTCTGTAAGGTCTCCATCGGGAAACGGCAATGGATCCTCCTCCACAACTTCGACGCGTTGGGTTGAGGCAGGACTCCATTCTGAATCGGGGTCGTCGGGTCGTCTCGCGCCGTCGATATTCCCGATCATCAAATCGTATAGCGGCTTCTTCAGGCAAACCGCTTCTACTTCGCCTATGTAGAAAGGAGTGCTGACTTGAATCTTCGCAACTGGCGCTCTCACACATTTGCTGTCGGCCATAAGTGTCCATTTAGAATCGCCAGTGAACTGTTCTTTGGCGATTAAATCTTCTCTGACGATGACCCCACTGCAGCCAGAGTCTCTTAGAACAGTCACTTCATGATTTCCGACGCGTCCCTTTGAAACAGGCATGTTCTGGACGGTCACAGCTGCGCTGGCGACGACGGGGATGGATTTTCCGTTGGCAAGGAGAAGTTGGCCATCAGTCATGCACTCTTGCACGTCCGCAGGGGTAGCTGTGCGCGTGGTCTCACTCGGAAGAATGACGCTCCCGCCGCACACTTGATGGTCAGATCTACTGTTTTGCCGTTGATTGGAGAACCGCCTCTGCCGGTTGCCCGCCGCTGCGTTGTCCGTACTGCTCCGCTGTCCGCTACTTTTGTTTTGAGGACAGTTAGAAGCTCTGTGGTCTGTAGCGTTGCAGGTGAAACAGCCCCTTGAATGCCCTTCCCTGGGAGGAGGCGTGGAGTCCGTCTGTCTCTGGCTCGTCTGGCTCCCTTGGATCTGGTTCCCATGGTTTCCAGTCTTCTGAAAATGTTTCGTCGCGCTGGGTGGCCCCAGGGTTTTCCCATGAGCGATGAGATATCTTTCAGCAGCCTCAGTCACATCTTTAAGCGTCTGCAGCTTTTGTTCTTCTAAGTGGGTCGCTAGGTCCTTGTGACAGGCATTGAGAAATTGTTCCTTCACGATCAGGTCATGGAGACTGTCGTAAGACTTCGTTTCGCCTGATAACTCCAGCCACTTGTGTAGATATGACGACAGGCGCTCCACAAACTGCTTTGGCGTCTCGTCTGACTTAGGCCGGCATTCACGGAAGCGTTTACGGTAGCCCTTCTCTGTAAAGTTGTAGCACTGCAACAGGGCCTCTTTCAAGACGTCGTAGTTTTTGGCGTCATCGTTCGACAGTCTGGTGTAAACTTCGAGAGCTTGCCCCGTCAGAAGTGCACTCAGTCGAATTGCCCAGTCTTGAGGTTGCCAGTTAGAGCTTTCGGCGAACCTTTCGAATCTCGCCAGATAGCTGTCGATCTGGTCCTTCCCGTCGACGAAAGCTGGCAATTTTGGAGCCGTATGGTCGTTGGTGGCTTGTGGCGCATGCTGATTGTTCTGGATACGCGCCAACTCTAGCTGGTATTGACGCTCAGCTTCTAATCGTCTCTCTTCCATCTCGTCACGCCGACGCTGTTCCTCTAATTCTCTTTCTTGACGCCGGTCTTCTCTTTCTTCTCGGCGACGCTGTTCGTCCTTTTCTTCTCGGCGTCGCTGCTCCTCTAATTCTCTTTCTTCACGGCGACGCTGCTCTTCTAATTCTCTTTCTTCACGGCGACGCTGCTCTTCTAATTCTCTTTCTTGTATTCTCTCCTGGGACTTGACGTACTCCGTCAGCTGTTTGCCTTTGAGATTCAGTGCAATCCCTTTCTGCCAGAAGTCAGCCATCTTAATGCTTTTCTGGAAAGTTCTTTTCTGGAATGTTCTTTTTCTAGAAAGTTCTTGACTGTAGAGTTCTTTTTTTTTCTGGAAAGTTCTTGACTGTGCTGTACCTTTCTAGACTGTTCTAGAACAGCACGCTTTCGGCAGTAGCGCTGATGCTTGTCACTAGTCGCCTTCGCTGACGCAGGCCCCGCTGTCCTCGTCGTATGCGACGCTGCACCACGCTGGTGTTGATGTATACGCTCCTGTGCTGAAGTAGACGCGACGTCCGCTCGTCGCTCTCTATAACACTGGCGATGTAGCTCCGAGACTGTTCCTCGACGTAGTCTTGCGGCAGCTACGTAGTCCCGATCTGTTGTTCGCTCACGAAGCAACTCTCAGCGACTACACGCCCTTGCAGTCAACCCGAACCTATCGGTGATGTAGTCCCAGTATGTTGGCCCCTCTCGACGCAACTCGTTGGCGGCTACCCTCGATGACTGCCTCTCGTAACGTTGACTCGCTTGTTGTAGCAGTTGAACCCTTGGCTATGGCGTGAATCGCGGCTTGACCCCCAAAATGTTACACTCAGTTCGATGATGGTGTTTTCTATCAGTATCTGATTCAGCCCCGATGCTTGAATTCCTGATAGTTGTGTAACTCAGATTCGTTTATTCACACAGCCCGTCCAAACAGCGTACAAGTCACAAAGTCGACGTATGAAGTTTTCCACTTTTATTCAGCACACATCAACAACTGCATACAATTCTCAACTCAACTCAACAACTTTCACAGCAACTCTCCAAATCACTATCAACAACTTTACTGTCTCAACAACAATCTCGGCACACGATTAAATAACCTCTCTCTTTTCTGGAACAATTGGGTACATGGTAGAAATGACGTACTGCCACCAATCGAACTAAAGATCGTCATCACTGGCTTACGTCATTACACATTTTCTCTACTTCCGGGAACATTCACGACCTTCGATATCCATCCGGAAATTTCTATCAAGAGTAAACACGCATATCCAGAAGATTCTCAAATAATATCGACTAACGCAAATTATCAACGTTATACAAAGCCTCTCCTAACAACAGTGCCAACTCAAATCAAAGGTAAATAAACTCCATTATTGAATACTTTGCAAATCGAAACGATTAGATCTATCGTGCGCGCTTTAGACACACTTTCGTTCGTTTCAACGTAACACACTGCAGTCCATCTTTATAGGCCAGCCACCTTTATCACTGGTGTTTTACACACACTGCAGACCATACTTTATCACTGGTGTTTTACACACACTGCAGTTTATCTCCATAGGCCAGCCACCTTTATCACTGGTGTTTTACACACACTGCAGTCCATCTCCATAGGCCAGCCACCTTTATCACTGGTGTTTTACACACACTGCAGTCCATCTCTATAGACCAGCCACCTTTATCACTGGTGTTTTACACACACTGCAGTCCATCTCTATAGACCAGCCACCTTTATCACTGGTGTTTTACACACACTGCAGTCCATCTCTATAGACCAGCCACCTTTATCACTGGTGTTTTACACACACTGCAGTCCATCTTTATAGGCCAGCCACCTTTATCACTGGTGTTTTACACACACTGCACTCCATATCCATAGGCCAGCCACCTTTATCACTGGTGTTTGACACACACTGCAGTCCATCTCTATAGGCCAGCCACCTTTATCACTGGTGTTTGACACACACTGCAGTCCATCTCTATAGACCAGCCACCTTTATCACTGGTGTTTTACACACACTGCAGTCCATCTCTATAGACCAGCCACCTTTATCACTGGTGTTTTACACTCACTGCCGTCCATCTCTATAGACCAGCCACCTTTATCACTGGTGTTTGACACACACTGCAGTCCATCTCCATAGACCAGCCACCTTTATCACTGGTGTTTTACACACACTGCAGTCCATACTTTATCACTGGTGTTTTACACACACTGCAGTCCATACTTTATCACTGGTGTTTTACACACACTGCAGTCCATCTCCATAGACCAGCCACCTTTATGACTGGTTTTGTACACAAACGTTTTGTCTCACTCATCACAGGCATGCACTGTCACACTGCTAAATGATGAGATAAGTCGTCATAAGCAGTCAAGGGGTTAATACTACATTTTCTTTGTTCTAGATACGCACATTCAGCAAATTTTTTTATGCGGAATCGTGCTACACATTATTTTTGGATTGAATGACTGCTTGATAAAAGTGTTACACGACTGTGATTTCAGGTGCTCCCCAGGGTGTGGACTTTGAGCAGCTCAAGTCATTGCTGACATCTCTGGACTCAGTAGTCCACGTCCACAACCTCAACGTCTGGGCACTCACCATGGACAGAAATGCTCTGGCTGTACACCTGGCTGTGGGTGAGAACTCCATTTCCTGTCCGCCTTCTGATAGACACTTGATTTTACACCACATGGTTCAGTGATGAATGTATGTGTGTTGTGTTTGTAGGAGTGTCTGTAACATGTGAAAGTGTATGTAGGAGAGTCTGTAATGTAGGAGTGTCTGTAACATGTGAATATGTATGTAGGAGTGTCTGTAACATGTGAGTATGTATGTAGGCATGTCTGTAATGTAGGAGTGTCTGTAACATGTGAATGTGTATGTAGGAGTGTATGTAATGTAGGCGTGTCTGTAACATGTGAATGTGTATGTAGGAGTGTCTGTAACATGTGAGTGTGTATGTAGGAGTGTCTGTAACATGTGAGTGTGTATGTAGGAGTGTCTGTAACATGTGAGTGTGTATGTAGGAGTGTCTGTAACATATGAGTGTGTATGTAGGAGTGTCTGTAACATGTGAGTGTGTATGTAGGAGTGTCTGTAACATGTGAGTGTGTATGTAGGAGTGTCTGTAACATGTGAGTGTGTATGTAGGAGTGTAACATGTGAGTGTGTATGTAGGAGTGTCTGTAACATGTGAGTGTGTATGTAGGAGTGTATGTAACATGTGAGTGTGTATATAGGAGTGTAACATGTGAGTGTGTATGTAGGAGTGTCTGTAACATGTGAATATGTATGTAGGTGTGTCTGTAACATGTGAGTGTGTATGTAGGAGTGTCTGTAACATGTGAGTGTGTATGTAGGAGTGTCTGTAACATGTGAGTGTGTATGTAGGAGTGTCTGTAACGTAGGAGTGTGTATGTAGGAGTGTCTGTAACGTAGGAGTGTGTATGTTGCTTACAGATCACAGCCCTGGTTTAGGAATAAGGCGCTTATTGCATACAGTGTTAGGACGATGATGATGGTGGTGATGATTATAATTGTTACTATTATCATTAGTAGCAGTAGTAGTTTCACACTGAATAGTGACTCCATTATTCTTTCTTGGTCCCCTGTGGGGTTGCCGGGGGTTTCAGTATAAATAGTATCCCCACTTTCTGGAAACTTTAAATTCCCACTGTCGCTTTCTCCTTTGTTCTTTCTCATTCCTACTCCGTTCTATCAATCTACTATACTAGTTTCTTCTTCGCTTCAAAACTCTTCCGGGACAAAACTCCTCATTTGTATGTGAGGTCTGTTGGATCAGCGTGGGGCTTCCTATGATGTTATTATTTGGCAATGTAGGCATTTTATATGTATCTGTTTTGTTGATATTTTATAATGATGTTTATATTCTATTTTGTTTTTGTAAACGGTGGTTCGATAAATTAGAGTATGGCCTCGGCGTCTTCTGCATATGATGTCTTTATTGTAAAGTGATCGGCTGGTGGAGTGCCTTCAGTGTTACCACTAGGGTTGTTTCTGCAGATCTTCAAAATAATATTGGATGCAGTCAAATTAATCTTTAAAAAATACAAAACTATTTAACTTTCAGTTTCCTAATAGCGATCTCCCTGCCTTTACACCACGTGTATGCCTTGTATACTGTTGTCCTTGTTGTGTGTCTGTAATATATTTGTTGCACGTGAGCGTGTATGTTGGTATAGGTCGCCGCGCTTTGAGTTTGAAATCATTCGAAGTAAAGCGCGTATTAGCATCCGGTATTATTATTATTATTATTATCTTTTATGCGGATCAGGGGCAAGTTCTCTTTCAATGAAGTTGTCTTGATTTTGTGGTCCTGATTCGGCTCATTGCACTCCGCTGGACCCTGTAAGCTAACTAACCAATTCTTTCTTGGTGTTCTAAACTATGTACTACTACCTACTGCTGCCTACTGAGGGCCTCAACTCTAACCTTAAAGCTGGCAATAATTGAGTACTCCACAATTTTGAGTTACAGTCAGGGTAGCACAGGCAGTAATACAGTACTCCACAATTAGTTAGGACTCCTTGCATCCTAGCACAGGATTTTGTTGTAAATTCAAGCTAAAACAACGTGTAATCAACAGATATAATGTACAAAAATGATCCAATAATTTAATGAATTGACACTTTGAAGTCTAATTTGTATTTCACTAATTGGTAAATGTTTTGGTTTTGTTTTGTGGCTTGTTAAATTGTTTTATATTTATTTATTTTAAATGTCTTTACACATCTTTCATATTATGTTGTATTCTGCATGTTTGCTGGTAAGAAGTCACCATGTTGTTATGATGATGATGATGATGATTTAATGTTGCAGATGACTCCATCCACAGTCATGAGGTTCTGCAGTCTGCCACTAAGGTGTTGAAACAGCACAAATTTTACCATGTGACCATCCAGATTGAGCCATACAACCATGATATGATGTCCTCATGTAAAGACTGCCAAATGCCCATCAAGTGACCTTGACCCAATCCCTTCTGAGGTGTCAGCAACCTTGAAAGGTTAACAACGCTTTGACTTCAAATGACCTTAATGGATGATGGCAAATACTTTATCAGTTTAAACCAGTTCATCTGCTGCACTAAAAAATTGAGCTTGACGGGTTAGCATCCTTCAGGGGTTAATGACCTTGAGGGTGTTTAAATTAGAACCAAATCTGCTGAACTGAAAATGACATTCAGAGTTTTAGCAACCTTGGAGGAAAGTTATTGAGAGTCTAAACTGCTGTTTGATGTAGTTTTTTTGTAAAGCAGCGCTCACCCTCTGTGATTCCTCATTAAGTGTTCGTGATGTTTAGGTTGTGTAAGGACGATGTTGATAATAACTATTCCGAGGTCAAGGCCGTTTGTGATGGACCAATCAAGGGAGGTAATAACCCCAAACTTAACAAAACAATTGAACCTGAAACCTCGTTGTGTTGAGTTTGAGTGTAGAGGTTATCATTGTTTTGTTTGGTTCATGGTGACCTTTAATCCTCTATCTGCCTCCACTCCTTCCAACCTGTCCATGTTGAAAGACTGGACTGGAATTGCTGTGTTTCAGTTCATCTGTCTATCTCTCAAACCCATTTGATACATTAATATCAACCTGTGACTGGTTTCCTTGCCAAAAATTGTTGCAGTACTTTGCATTAGGTGGGGGAATTTTGTTTTACGTGTAATGGAATTTGTATTATTTATTTAACCAGTGTATCACATGTATCATTTATTACATGAAAATAAGTGTGAAGTGATGTTATGGGGTGAGGTGTGATAGGGTTATAGTTTTAAATGTAATGTAGTGTGGTGTCATTTGCTGGCTTTGTGGGGTGGTATAATTATCATTTATTTGGAACTAGGGTTTGATTTATCATGCTGGTTAATTTGAGTGAGATATTATACTGAATGTTTATATTGAGCCAAAATCTGTATTCACTTCAATAATAAATAAATAAAATCATCCATCCATTATGTTTAGGTGACATTTTAGGTATATACAAATTATTTTATCAAACATTGGTGATGATATTGGATAAAATTGCAAAAAAGAATGAAGTGTGTTTAGGTATCACGTCATGTTGTGACCTTCTCTTTGATCTTATCAAGTGAATCTCTGATTTCCTCACAGCTGATAAATTATGGCTCTTTGTTTTCTTGTATTTTTTCTCTTCTGTTTTTTTTTTAACTGTTCCTTGCTGATTTTTAATTTAGTTTTATTTTTTATTTGATGTGCTGTTGTTGGTTTTTTTTTGGGGGGGGTCACTTTATTGTCCATTTTTATCGGGAAATTCTGGGTCACCTTACATGGAAAAGGCGTAGTCGCAGCCTGTGGCGCGCCCAATCCCAGCCTAACTAATATTAGTTGTTAATTTTTTTGTTGTTGAAATTTTGCTGGGGGAGCAAACCGGAGTACCCTGAGAAAACCCCCGATATGTTGCCCGAGTCGAAAGTAAATAATATTGAGAGAAACCTAACACCCAGAGGCGGGATTGGTCTATCACTCAGGCACCATTGGTTTGTAGCCTGTGGACGAGGCAAGCTAGTCCCGCCGTTAACCACTGGGCCACAACGCTCGCTGAAGTGTTATTGTTAGTGTTCTTGTTATTTTTGCTCACATGTATGCAGCAATATAAATCCTTGATATTGACCACAAAACAATTGGAAGATTTGAAGTTAAGAGTTTTGAAGATTTTTATTTACAAAAATATTGCTTGGTAAGTTGGTTATTATAGTGACCATTTTGTGCAACCAGCCTGTTTAATAAGTTTGCTGAGGCATTTTCTCGTCATGTCCGCCCGTCAAACCTCTAACTGTTCCCCCTCTCCCCTCTTATGTACATTCCCTCTCCCCAATAATTTATGTTGCCAACTGTGATTTTAAACACATGCACAAGTTATGATAGTTTTTCTGTGTGCATAACCACTATAATATTCTATGTTCATCGTGGAAACTTTGTATGTATATTAACATTTGTAGTTTTACAATATTTTATTTTATTTTATGGGCTTACTCCCATACTGCCACTCTCATTTGGGATGCCAGCGTTTTGTGTATAAATAGTATCCCCACTTTGTAAAAATGTAGTGCTTTAAATTACCACTGTTTCTGTCATTCTCATTTCTTCTTTCTCATTCCTAATCAGTTCTATCAATCTACCATCTTCTTCTCTAGACCAGTCATCTACTGTTGTTTTTTTAAATCTCCCAAAACTCCTCATTTGATTATGGGGTCTGTTAGGTCAGCTTGGAGAAATTGGACGCTTTCTGTCAAATGGCCACTAAGGCTTTCTATTTTATTATTATTTAGCAATGTGGGCATTTTATATGTACCTGTATTGTTGATATTTTACAATGATGTTTATATTCCATTTAGTTTTTGTAAACGGGGATTCGAGTACTGCCTCAGCATCCCCTTGATTGTTAAGTGAGCGGCTGGTGGAGTGCCTTCAGTGTTACCATTAGGGTTGTTTCAGCAGTTCTTTTATACGGACCAGGGGTTGTGATCCTGATTCATCTCTTTGCAGTCCGCTGGACCCTATAAACAATGACTAACTCTGATACAGCCAGTAAGCAATATTAACAGAGTGAGGTATATTTAACCAGAATTAATTATATTTGTGTATCATAATACCAGTAGAACTGGCTGAAACGTATTATATGTATGTTTCAGCTGTTTGTTATTATTATTATTATTTTGCTTTTTTGATAGATGTTTTAACTGCCACTTAAACCTTCCTGATTTTTTGTTTTTTGTTGTGTTTTTTTAGGGGGGGGGGGGGGGGGTATATTTTCCTTGTATTATTCCAGGCTGAATACTTAAATATCTATTTTATTTACCCGTTACTTTTATCTTTTCATGAAAAGTCTGTTATCATTTTCCAAAATAATTCCAGGCCAGTACTTTTTGTAGCAAAATTATTTTATAGGATACTTGTTGCTTTTCTGGTATATTGTGTATAGTTTCCTAACCATCATCCCTAAATACATCTTTCTGTGATCACAGAGCTACGCAAATCCAGATGGAGCCAGATTGCTGCATAATTTTTTTACCAGTCATACTTATCCCAGTACAGGTTTCTTTTCAGTCCACGTTTTGATTTGCTGTTTGCTCTTCTTTACCCCCGTTGGGGTGCCGGGGGTTTCAGTATAAATAGTATCCCCACTTTCTGGAAATGTAGTGCTTTTAATTCCCACTGTCATTGTCTTTCTCATTTGTTCTTTCTCATTCCTACTCTGTTCTATCAATCTGCTATACTATCTTCTTTTTCGCTAGACCAGTCATTTACCTTTTTTCTTGAAAACTCTTCCGGAACAAAACTCCTCATTTGTGTATGGGTCTGTTGGATCAGCCTGGGAATATTGGACGCTTTCTTCGAGATGGTCACTAGGGCTTCCTATGATGTTATTATTTAGCAATGTAGGCATTTTATATGTATGTGTTTTTGTTGATATTTTATAACGATGTTGTATTCTATTTTGTTTTTTTAAACAGGGGTTCGATAAATTAGAGTACAGCCTCAGCGTCCCCTGCATGGGATGTCTTTATTGTAAAGTGAGTGGTTGGTGGAGTGCCTTCAGTTTTACCACTAGGGTTGTTTCAGCAGATCGTTTATGCGGAGCAGGGGTGAGTTCTCTTTTAGCGAAGTTGTCTGGTCCTGATTTGGCTTGGAAGAGTCCGCTGGACCTAAAGCAATAGTTATGTCATGTAATGTAATTCTCTTCTTTGGGTTATGAATTCTAATCATTACAATTTTTGTTGTTCAGAGTTTGGTGCAATGATTGCAATTTGAATTTATTTTTAAAGGACCCAATTTGAAGGCTTTGTTTAATTTTGACAAAAAATGGCTTACATTAAAATTTGCCTTGTTTTTACATTAAACAATTGTAAAGCTCACTTTCGTTGTCAAACCAACAATTAAAGTTTGAATGTTCAATTTCGGTTCTGAGTTATTGCCCCTGTTTTTAATGAAACCCCTGTGTGACCTTTGACCCTATTTCTGAGTTAACCACAAGGCTGGAAGTGTGCGTCTTTGGTGTCTAGGGGAGGGCAGGGCATGGGAGGGCAGGGTAGGGTACCGTAGGGTAGGGTCTATTATATCAACCTAAAACAAAAACCTTTACGAGCAATTGTTTTTGGTTCCTTCCCTTATTGTCTGTGGTAGCTGCTATTTTTAGCTCCAGACTGTTGGCTGGCTAGCCACGGCTGTTGTTATTAATAGGTACACAAAAGGACGGAGTTTATTCAGGTGAAAAATAAATATACTTTATAAACAGTGATTTGTTGTTGTAAGTTTATTTGTTTTGAGTGGGGCAACACTGTGACTGTTAACAAGATCTGTGGAGGGAGCAAGGTGAAAGGGAGCGCCTTTCATGGGGAAAAAGTCTTGACATTTATATTATTTATTCATTTGTTTTTCTGTAACCGCTTTCTACTTTTTCTCAATTTTTGTAACCAGTTTCAGTGTTTGTGTTTAAAAATCAAACAACCAGCTTCAATGTTATTTGTGTAAGCAGCACTACAAAACGTATTTGTAAAACTTTTGTTCATGCCTGTAATCATTACGCAATCAAATCTCTTTATCTGAATTGATTTAAGTGATTTGTATCTATCAAATTTAAAATATTTCCTCCATTTCTTTGTTTTGTTTGTTTTGTTTGTTTTGTGTTCAACTCTACTCTTGTTTCCTATTGTGATTATGTAATCAGTTGTCCCCATTCAAAAAAATAAGTGAATATTTACACACATAAAATATATTACTATTTTAATTGTTTGTTCGAATTTGGTAAGTGGTTTTTGATTGAAAAAATAAAATAAATTATTTTTATTTTTCTCCGTTTAACTTCATGTTTTAAATTTTTAAAAAGTTCACAGATGTACATTTCATCAATGTTTTCATTTTTTTATTAATTCATTTGAGTACCCCGTTGGGGTGCCTGGGGTTTTAGTATAAATAGTATCCCCACTTTCTGGAAATTTAGTGCTTTAAATTCCCACTGTCGCTGTCTTTCTCATTTGTTCTTTCTCATTCCTGCTCTGTTCTATCAATCTGCTATACTATCTTCTTCTTCGCTAGACCAGTCATCTACCTTTTTTCTTGAAAACTCTTCCGGGACAAGACTCCTTATTTGTGTGTGAGGTCTGTTGGATCAGCTTGGGAATATTGGACGCTTTCTGCCAGGTGGTCACTAGGGCTTCCTATGATGTTATTATTTAGCAATATATGTATTTTGTTGATAATTTATAATGTTTGTATTCTATTTTGTTTTTGGTTTGTATTCTATTTTGTTTTTGTAAACGGGGGTTAAAAAAATTAAGAGTATAGCCTCAGTGTCCCCTGCGTGGGATGTCTTTATTGTAAAGTGACTGGCTGGTGGAGAGCGTTCAGTTTTACCACTGGGGTTGTTTCAGCAGATCTTTTATGCAGATCGGGGGTTGTCAGGTCCCGATTTGGCTCGGAAGAGTCCGCTGGACCTAAAGCAATAATCATGTAATGTAATGTAATTCATTTGAGTTTTTACATTGGAGAGTGCTTTGTTTTTATTCGAGATTGTAATTTTTATTTTTTATTAATTTTTTTAAGTATCATTTTATGATTGGTGGACTTTATGTGAATTTTGATGGATATGATGTTTATTTGTTGATTTTGCTGCCTTTAATTTATTTTCCATTACCCGAATACCAGGTATTTTATTTTTCTCATCATGAAATGGCCATCAAGAGTTAATCACAGTCCCAGGGGGATCCCATGAAATTCCATGAAAAGTTGTGCTAATTAAGGATTAATTATAGCCATGCCTATACACATGCATTAAAATGAATGATGTCAACTGATTTTGAGACATGTGTATATATGTGTCTGTGTTTTCTTTTAATTTGGGGGAGTGAGAGAGTTTAAATTGTCAACAACAAAATAACTAACAAGTACTAAACCTCCTTAGAAATTTGTTAACTAAAGAATTGTCAACAACAACAAAATTAACAACTATCAAACCGCCTTAGAAATTTGTTAACTAACTGAGTTCTTAATATAGTTGGATCAAACTGCCATCTGAAGTCGTCGACTCGGACTGAATAAATGTTTTCAAGAAACAAGTTGATAACAAATATAGAAATGACATCTACTTGGGAGTCCTTATATGATCCTATCCTATCCTGTCCCATAACCCGAAGGTCGTAGGGGCACCACAGATGATCGTTTAACCAGCATACTCCATCTTTCTCTGTCCTCGGCAGCCCTCATGGCTTCGCTCAGTGTCAAACCAGTCCATTCTCGAATGTTGTCCTCCCACCTCTTTTTCGGTCTTCCCCTTCTTCTACCTCCTTGCACTGTGCCTTGCAGAATGGTCTTTGCAAGGCCTGATGATCTGGTGACGTGGCCATACCATCGGAGTTTCCGTTTCTTCACCACTGTGAGCAGGTCATCGTGTTGTCCAATGGCTTGTGTGATGGTCTGTCGGACTTCGTCGTTGGTGATGTGTTGGGTATAGGAAATGCACAGAAGTCTTCTGTAGCACCTCATCTCCATGCTTTGTATTCTTCGTTGGAGATCTGCTGTGAGGGTCCATGCTTCGCAAGCATATAGGAAGATGGAGATGACCAGAGAGCGCAGCAGTCTTACTTTGGAATGTAGACTGATGGTTCTGTCTTTCCAAATGGGCTTCAACCTTGTCAGGGCAGCAGTTGTTTGTGCGATCCTGGAGAGGACTTCCTGTCGAGATCCATTGTCTGACACAATGGCTCCTAAATATTTGAAGCTGTGCACTGTGTTGAGGGATTGGCCTTGTACTTTGATGTCCATGTTGATGCCATTGGTGTTGTTGGTCATCATTTTGGTCTTCTCTCTGCACTTATTTCCATTCCATAAGCTCTGGAGGTGGTGTCAAGCCTCTGTACAAGCTGTTCAAGTTCTTTTTCCTCTCCAGCCAATCCATCAATATCATCCGCAAAACGAAGATTGGAGATTGCTCTGCCCCCTATGCTGACTGTGCCTTCGTGATCTGCAAGAGCATCTGACATGATGCGCTCTAGGAAGATGTTGAAGAGTGTTGGAGAGAGTAGGCATCCTTGACGCACACCGATTGTTGTTCTGAACCAGTTCCCGATGACGCTGTTATGGAGGACTGCACTGGTAGCCTTGTCATACAGGCTTTTGATGACTTCTATAATTTTAGGGCTGATGTTGTACACTTTCATGGTTGCCCATAGAGCTGCATGCCAGACTCGGTCAAATGCCTTCTTGAAGTCTATGAACACATGGTATAGATGTTGTTGGTGCTGTAGGTATTTCTCACAGATTATTCTGAGGTTGAAAATCTGTTCAGTGGTACTTCGCCCTGCCATGAATCCTGCTTGTTCTTCAGCTATGATTTGTTCAGCTTGTGGTTTCAACCTGTTGAGTATTATTTTCAGGAGGACCTTGCTGGATGGCTGATGAGGCTGATGGTGCGGTAATTTTCACACTCCTGAAGGTTACCTTTTTTGGGAAGAGTGATGACAAGCGACTGGGTCCATGGTGTAGGCCATTCCCCACTCTGCCAGATCTTGTTACAGATAATGGTGAGAGCATCAGTCATCGCTTCTCCTCCTGCTTGTAGCAGTTCCGCTGGTATGTTGTCCACTCCCGCTGACTTCCCTTTCTTCAGCGATTGCACTGCTGCCTCAACTTCTTCCCGGAGAATTGGGAGGATTTCTTCTTCTTCTTTGCTCTCGGGACATGCTAGAACTGATGGGTCTCCATTTGGTGTATGGTTGTAAAGGTCAGAGCAGTACTCTGTCCATCTGTCCAAGACTTCTTGTTCTTCTGTAAGGCATATGCCAGACTTGCTTTGGATAGTGGAGACTTTGGGCTGTTTAACACTTGTCAGCCGCTTCACAGTCTCTGGTAGGCCTTCTTGCTGTTGTTCTTGTTCAGATTGTTCTCTATTTCCTGGCATTGATCTTCTATCCAGTTCTCCTTTGCTGTGCGCATGCCTTTTCGGATGTCATTGTTGATTTTTCGGTAGACATCAGCTCCCTGTGAGGTGTTCTTTTTCTTTTTTAACTCTCTTCGTTTATCACACAGATCCAAAAGTTCAGGTGTGATCCACGGCTTCTTCTTTGGTCGGTGCTTGCCAAGGATCTCAGTGGCGGCATCTGTTACAGCTGAGTTGAAGGTATTGGTCATGGTGTTGACATCTACTTCGCCTGCCCCCAAAATAAGCAGTGGTGCAAATTTCCCTCCAATTGTGGCCTGAAATATTTTTGCCACCTCCGGGTCTTGCAGTTTGTCCAGGTCGAACTTCAGTCTAGTGCACTTTGCTGTATTTACTCTCTTCAAATGGAGCCGGAAAGACATCATCACGAGATCGTGGTCACTTCCAATGTCTGCTCCTGGAAAAGTGCATGTCCTGCCAATGTTGATGCTTGATCTGAAGCGTTTCTTGACCATGATGTAGTCGATCTGGTTGTGATGTTCCCCGCCGGGACTGTGCCATGTCCATCGTCTGGATTTTTTGTGGAGACCAAGCGTGTTTGCCAGTACCAGATTGTTGTATCTGGCAAACTCCAATAGCCTCAGACCCCTGTCATTTGTCTCGTTGTTGCAGTGGGGTCCACATGTGTCTCCCCAGTTGTGGTGCGCATCTTGGCCAACCTTGGCATTCCAGTCGCCTTGCACTATGACTATGTCCTTCTTCGGCACTTGGTCAAGGACCGCCTGTATATTTTCATAAAAATCCTCTACTTCGCTGTCTTCATAGTCTGATGTTGGGGCATAGGCCTGGATGATGGTAATGTTGAAAGGGGTTGCTCTCAGACGGATGGTAATGAGTCTACTGGAGACTGGGCGGCAACCCATGACAGTGGCTAGAATGTTCTTGTGGACCAAGAATCCAACGCCGTGTTCGTGCCTGTCATCTCTACCGCTGAAATAGAGCTTGTGGCCTTTGTCAGTCGTTGTTTCACCTAGGCCTTTCCAGCGCAGTTCGCTGATACCTAGAACGTTCCATCGATAGTGGTCCAGCTCGTGGGCCAGTTCTTCTAATTTTCCTTCCGCAGTTAGGGTCCTGAGATTCCAGGTTCCTATGACGATGTTGTTTCTCGTGCGGATCTTGCTAATTTGTCCATCAGTAGCATACTTAACACCTCCATCCTGGTGGCCAACGGAAGGCGCGGTCCTTGTGTAGCCGGGCAACGACCGATCCAGCATGGAATTAGTGGATAGCCTCATCATGTGTTGTGTCTTGGGCAAAAAAGACCTGGCAGGGCCCAATCCTCTCCAGGCTGTTGGCCACAGCCGAAATCCACGAATACAGTGTGGCTCGCCTTGGCCCTGAGCACGTGGTCGTTGAACCTGTAGTAACGTGAGGTTCCTCCGCCCTGGCCGGTGACTTCTGTGTAGAAGACTTTCGCCCAGTGATGCCGTGCTAACATCACCCCTGTTAGTCGCCTCTTACGACACGCCGGGAAACGTTGGGTCTATTCTATTTGCCCGAACCCACAGAGCAACCTTATATGATGTCATACACCAATGCCTAAAAACCAATGGGTCAGAAGTCATTAAGTTAAAAAAAAAATCTTATCTTGAGGGGGAAAGGCTTTTTAAATTAAACATATCGTATATGCCAAAATATGTTATGCTACGCCATTAACTCAGCGAAAGCCTATAGTATATGCCAAAATATGCTATGCTATGCTACGCTATTAACTCAGCGAAAGCATATAGTATATGCCAAAATATGCTATGCTACACTATTAACTCAGCATAGGCCCGTAGTATATGCCAAAATATGCTATGCTATGCTATGCTATTAACTCAGCAAAGGCCCACACATGTTCATTACCTCAAGCTGTCGCTGGCAATAAAAGTCATTTTCTTCACACTGTTTTAAGTCCTCCAGCTAATGTATAAAATGAACCCTGCCTATAACAACCCCACCCCCTTATGTCCTGTTCCACCTACTTCCCCTCACCACCCTTTGTTCCTACCTCCCTCTTCCCCTTTGTACACTACAGAAAGAAAGTGGCCTGTTACAATGTCTGCCCTCCCTCATCTCCTTCTAGTCTTCCTCCCTCTTCCCCACTGTTTGTAGTGTAGCTAATTATAGGTAAAACCTGCTTATGACTGGTAGGATACACAAAACACAGTATCTAATTATAGGTAAAACCTGCTTATGACTGGTAGGATACACAAAACACAGTGTAGCTAATTATAGGTAAAACCTGCTTATGACTGGTAGGATACACAAAACACAGTGTAGCTAATTATAGGTAAAACCTGCTTATGACTGGTAGGATACACAAAACACAGTGTAGCTAATTATAGGTAAAACCTGCTTATGACTGGTATGATACACAAAACACAGTAGCTAATTATAGGTAAAACCTGCTTATGACTATTAGGATACACAAAACACAGTAGCTAATTATAGGTAAAACCTGCTTATGACTGGTAGGATACACAAAACACAGTAGCTAATTATAGGTAAAACCTGCTTATGACTATTAGGATACACAAAACACAGTAGCTAATTATAGGTAAAACCTGCTTATGACTGGTAGGATACACAAAACACAGTATAGCTAATTATAGGTAAAACCTGCTATAACTGGTAGGATACACAAAACAGTGTAGCTAATTATAGGTAAAACCTGCTTAAAGTTGTGATTGGTAGGAAACACAAAACACAGTGTAGCTAATTATAGGTAAAACCTGCTTATGACTGGTAGGATACACAAAACACAGTGTAGCTAATTATAGGTAAAACCTGCTTATGACTGGTAGGATACACAAAACACAGTGTAGCTAATTATAGGTAAAACCTGCTTATGACTGGTAGGATACACAAAACACAGTGTAGCTAATTATAGGTAAAACATGCTATTACTGGTTGGATACACAAAACGCAGTGTAGCTAATTATAGGTAAAACATGCTATTACTGGTAGGATATACAAAACACAGTGTAGCTAATTATAGGTAAAACCTGCTATTACTGGTTGGATACACAAAACACAGTGTAGCTAATTATAGGTAAAACATGCTATTACTGGTTGGATACACAAAACACAGTGTAGCTAATTATAGGTAAAACATGCTATTACTGGTTGGATACACAAAACACAGTGTAGCTAATTATAGGTAAAACATGCTATTACTGGTTGGATACACAAAACACAGTGTAGCTAATTATAGGTAAAACCTGCTATTACTGGTTGGATACACAAAACACAGTGTAGCTAATTATAGGTAAAACATGCTATTACTGGTTGGATACACAAAACACAGTGTAGCTAATTATAGGTAAAACATGCTATTACTGGTTGGATACACAAAACACAGTGTAGCTAATTATAGGTAAAACCTGCTTGCTGTTCCCTTAGGGACTATACATTCCCCCAGGTCTCAAACATTTGGACAGCTCACACATTCGGACAGCTCACATATTTTTGAACAGCTCACACATTCCGACAGCTCACATATTTTCCAACAGCTCACACATTTGGACAATAACTCACACATTCAGACAGTTCACATATTTTTGGACAGTTCACACATTTGGACAACACATTCAGGCAGCTTGCATATTCAGACAGCTTACAGGTTTGAACAACTCGCATTCTGACAGATTACACATTTGGACAAGTCACACGTTTGCAAATAATACAATCTTTAATACATCTGAGTCCTCTCTTATTTGTTTGTAATACTATTTTAGAAAACGTTTTATAGCGTAGTTTAAGCTTACCTTACATTTTCTGGTTATTTGTTAATAATAATAATAATAACAATAATAAATGCATGCTTAATGTGTCTTATTCCTAAATCAGACTCAAAGCACAGCATTGTGTATAACCAAACATACATTATGTTACACACACTCTTACACACACATTCATTGTTCAAACAAGCGGTCTAAAGGGAAATCACAATTAGAAGACGGAAAGGAAATCAAATTTTTAATGTTAAAATGTTTACATTGACTGCCTTAAAAATACCATGACTGAAGGGAGGGAGGAATTTACACTGCAGTAGCAGGAGAGAACTCTTGATGACCTGAACAGTCTATAACTAAGCCACACAAGTTTGCCATCGGTGGGATTCCAACCTGCAACTTTCGCCATAGGTTACCAGCACCTAGCATAATATCATTATGTTGTTAACCACTCTTACTCCTCATAATATATTTATGTTGTTAACCACTCTTACTCCTCATAATATATTTATGTTGTTAACCACTCTTACTCCTCATAATATATTTATGTTGTTAACCACTCTTACTCCTCAAAATATATTTATGTTGTTAACCACTCTTACTCCTCATAATATATTTATGTTGACTACAGTCACAAAAAGGAAGATCCAATGGCATGGCCATGTTGTGGTGCCCCAACAACCCAGGGGATTATGGGATTGTGATACTAGTCCTGACTGCCTCTACAAATTGTGCATGTAATTATTGAGACGAAAGTGAACACATGTTGTTATTGATGTGCACTTAAGACTAAACGTTAGCTGTCAGCACAGTCCGGCACCTTTGATTTTGCCAACACTGGTCAATTCCCTTTACCACTCTTACAGCTCAATTCTCAAAATATATTTTATGTCCCTAATATCTTTTATACCTCTGTTAACGTTTACAGCTTATTTTAAACATTTTTAGTATCCATAAGATCATAAGCATGACTTGACATCGACAGATAATTCAGTTTGAATCGATCACTTATTTATTTTTAGTGTTTTTTTAATGACAGCTTTCCTTTGAAATTGTTGGTATGCCTGATCTCTTCATGGGCAACAGATCACCGAGCTTTGAGCATCAAGTACCTTGGAGTTGATCCAACTGATCGAGAACCTTTGCATGCAGAAAATCTCAAGTGGTGCCCTGTGAAGGTCCAAGTCCTGTGCATCCAACCAGTTCTGGGCTATAGATGCATCAGTGATGTGGGACCCTCATCAACAAAACCTTAAGTCAGTTCAACACCTTGCTGTGTGCAGAATCCTGAACCACTTCAGCAGAACCTCCAGCGCCACTGAGATGGCTGCGGCTGGACCAGTTGCAGCAGTGGACAAGGCTATAGAATGATGTATAACATTCTTAACAGCCTTGTGGACGTTTGTTTGCACCAACAGACCACTCGTTCCCTCACAACCCATCGAAAGAAATTCTGTCAGAAGCCTCTGCTCCCTCACAGCAGAGCTAATCCCTACTCTCCTTTCCACAGCAGATTGTGAAATTTACTCAGTGACGATGCCATCAACTCCACCACCTTCCCTGGGGTCAGAACATCCAGATCTGGATTAGCTGAGGACCAACTTATTCCACACCCTCACAAAAAGTAGGAGGAGGAGGAAAAAAAAAAAAAATAAATGTGAAAGTAAATTCAGGTGGAGATTATTGAGCTGTGTCCCTTGCTGAAATTGTCTACCAAGACTTCATGCAATCTAAGTACTTCCCAAAACCGCTGGACCTAAAGCAATAACCATGTAATGTAATGTAACTTCCTAAAATTCCTTTGTTTCTTGTTTAAAAACAGCATAGACTAATTTTACACCCTTATGGTCATAATGCCGGGACATAGAATTTGATATCACAGAATAGAGTTTGATATCACAGATCTGACCTTAATTAACGAAAAAAAAAAAATTCGATCTTTTTATTTATTTATTTTTTAATTGTGGAGGGTGTGTACCTCTCCTTTTCTTATTTGGACAAATACACTTAATAACCCGTACAATTAGAGGTTTCTGGTAGCTTGAGTTAGATCCAACACCTTTAGTAGATCTTGAACTGGAAAAGAACCTATGTACAAGAAAGGTAAAGTGGCCGGCTGGTGGAGTGCAGTCAGTTAGTATTAGGGTTGTTTCAGCAGCTCTTTTCTACAGATCGGAGGTGAGTCCTCTTTGAACCGAATTGTGGTCCTGATACGGCTCTTTGCAGTCCGCTGGACCCTATAAACGATGACTAACTCACTAATACAAAAACGATAAGCTTAAATTAATTACTCCTTTTTTAAAAATCTCAAAGACATATGTATATATATTTACATCTTGCCATTAACCGGACAGTATATGATATTTTTATGGCACTTAGGTAGTTTATTTTATCACCTTTCCTCGCTGGGAAAACTTAAAGTTTGACAATTTGATGATCGTTTTGTGTGCACCTGCTGTTGTCAGCAGCGGGCATGACATAATCTGTCTATAGATTTGTACTTTATAATAGCACAAGCTGTGATTGATTGGCATTTTCTTTCTTCTTCTTTTTTTGGTCTGTGTAGTGATGATTTGTGTTTTGTCCTCACTGTTTGTCTGCTTCCCTCATTGCCACACACCCTCATATCTCTCTGTCCGTTTCTTCCTCTTTCAGATGATGTTGGTCTGTCTGTATGTTCCTCTTTCAGATGATGTTGGTCTGTCTGTATGTTCCTCTTTCAGATGATTTGGTCTGTCTGTATGTTCCTCTTTCAGATGATGTTGGTCTGTCTGTGTGTTTCTCTCTTTCTCTCTCCCATATGATGTTGGTGTGTGTACACTCTTCTATAAAGTGTATAGATGTTAGCTTATATTTAGGCTGATTTTAAAAGCATAATGTCTGTGTGGGTGCTCACGGGTGAGTGTGTGTGTGTGTAAGCGTGAGTGTGCCTCTGTGTGTGTGTGTGTGCGTGTGTGTGTGTGTGATTTCCAATTTAATGTTAAAGGTATATTTTGTTATTTTGGTAAGGGACAGATTGGAAGATAAGACTTTCTAATTAGCCTAAAATCTTAATTAATCCATAATAAATTTAAAAAATAAGTTTTAAAGTTTCTCTCCATTTTTCTTCCTTTATTCCTATCCGGCAGGGGCGGACGAGGGTGGAGGGGGCACAGTGGGCACGTGCCCCCCCCCCTCCCCTTGGGCGACCAAAAAAAAGAAAAAGGAAGAAAAAAAAGGGAAGAAAAAAAAAGAAAAGAAAAAAATAATGAGAAGAAAACAAAGGGGGAAAAAAACCACACACACAAATAATAATAATACAAAAAGTTTAAAAGGTGGAAAGAAGAAAAGCGTGCCCCCCTTCCCCACTAGTCCATCCACCTGTTCAGGGTCCTCATTGGCCCTCGGGCACGCATTCAAGAACTTAACAGGCAGGCTCTGTACTTCCACTGCGCATCTCATTGCTTGAACCTTTGTGTTGTTCATGCCTGCAGAATTCTAGAAGTGAAGAACATGTTTGGAGACCTGGAAGAAGTGTCCCTGTTCTTCTCTTTTTCTCCAAAATGACAGAAAAAGTTTGAACATGTGGTGGAGTCAGCCCAAGCAGAAAGCAAGAGGAGAAAACTGGTCGACCTGTGTAAAACAGGGTGGGTCGAGAGGCACTCTGCCTTTTAAACTTTTGCCGAACTCTTCCCTGTGGTCTTTGACTGCCTTGACCAGATGGTGCAGGAGAACACAGATTGGGACAGAGAAACGCTCACCAAAGCTGTAGGGGTTTTGCACACTTTCCAGTCGGGTGACTTTTTGGTTGCTTTTGTCGTCACCAGAAAATGCCTGCAAGTTCTCCGTCCACTGACTTTGAAACTTCAGCAAAAAGCAAAGGATGTTGTGGCTGCGTACGGAGAAATAAGCGCAGTGAAGACAACAGTTAATTAAGGGATTCATGAATTACGTCATTGCAACCTTCAGCAGCTGGTTTTAGGAAGCAAGTCGGATGGCAGCAACAGCCGACTGATCTGCGCAGACCAAGGGGTGCAGAACGACAGACATGTCGGAGTAACCCGCCAGCAGAGACAACTGAAGATTACTTCCGCAGGTCCATATAGGTATCCCGTTTTTGGATCACCTCATCGCCCAGCTGGACTCTCGCTTCACCACCGGCTCTGAAATATTGCTGTTGACGGGCTTGGTCTTGTACCCTCGTGCATCGTGCAAGGCAGGAACGGGCCAGTGGCAGGTTTTTGGAAGGTACCCGAGGGTATCGAGCGACTTGCCAGTCTATGGCAAGCAGATCTGCCAAGTTTTCATGATGGATGCACAAGTGGGAGAGCTCTGATGCAGGGGCCGTTCCTGATACTGTGGCCAAGACTCTCAGAGCATGCAATGTGGATTTTTTCCCGAACATTCACGTGCTACTGATCCTTTTGTGCACTCTTCCGATCACAACAGCTGAATGTGAAAGAACTATCAGCGGCATCAGGACTCTGAAATCCTATCTGAGATCAACGATGGGTGAGACCAGGCTCAACGGCCTCGCTCTAATGAGGGCTCACCGACACATCACAGCGGACATTGACGATGTCGTAGAACGGTTTGCGGGAAGATACCGCACCATCATGGCTCTTCAACCTCGCAATATGCTGAACGCCTGAGAAAGTAAGTGTTCTAGCTGTGGGCCAATGTGTCAACCTTTTTTTTTTTTTTTTCCTTCTCACAACTAATTTCTAATTTCACACGAAACACGCACGTGTTGATCTCTCTCTCTCTCTCTCTCTCTCTCTCTCTCTCTCACACACACACACACACACACACACACACACACACACACACACAAACCACACTCATGTCAACCTTTCTTTTACTGTGTTTGAGTGCAAGCACGAATCTGTATACCGGATAAAAAAATTTTAAAAATGGCAGTGCCCCCCTCCGGGCATGTACTCTGATCCGCCCCCTTAATCCTGTCCTATCCTATCCTATCCCATAACTCGGAGGTCGTAGGGGCACCACGTTTCGTTTAACCAGCGTACCCCATCTTTCCCTGTCCTCAGCAACCCTGATTGTTTCGCTCAGTGTCAAACCAGTCCATTCTCTAATGTTGTCCTCCCACCTCTTTTTTGGTCTCCCTCTTCTTCTACCTCCTTGCACTGTGCATTTCAGGATGGTCTTTGCAAGACCTGATCGATGATCTGGTGACGTGGCCATACCATCGGAGTGTACGTTTTTTCACCACTGTGAGCAGGTCATGTCGTGTTGTCCAATAGCTTGTGTGATGGACTGTCGGACTTTGTCATTGGTGATTTGCTGGGTATAGGAAATGCCCAGAAGTCTTCTGTAGCACCTCATCGCCATGCTTTGTATTCTTTGTTGGAGATCTGCTGTGAGGGTCTATGTTTCGCAAGCATATAGGAAGATGGAGATGACAAGGGTGCGCTCAACCTCGACAGGGCAGCAGTTGTTTGTGCGATCCTGGAGAGGACTTCCTGTCGGGACCCATTGTCTGATACAATGGCTCCTAAATATTTGAAGCTATGCACTGTGTTGAGGGATTGGCCTTGGACTTTGATGTCCGTGTTGATGCCATTGGTGTTGTTGGTCATCATTTTGGCCTTCTCTGCACTTATTTCCATTCCATAGGCTCTGGAGGTGGTGTCAAGAATCTGTACCAGCTGTTCAAGTTCTTGTTCCTCTCCAGCCAACCCATCAATGTCATCCGCAAAACGGAGGTTAGAGATTGCTCTTCCCCCTATGCTGACTGTGCCTTCGTCGTCTGCAAGGGCATCTGACATGATGCGCTCTAGGAAGATGTTGAAGAGTGTTTGAGAGAGTAGGCATCCCTGACGCACACCGATTGTTGTTCTAAACCAGTTTCTGATGGCGCTGTTGTGGAGGACTGCACTGGTAGCCTTGACATACAGGCTTTTGATGACTTCAATAATTTTAGGGCTGATGTTGTACACTCTCATGGTTGCCCATAGAGCTGCATGCCAGACTCGGTCAAATGCCTTTTTGAAGTCTACGAACACATGATATAGATGTTGTTGGTGCTGTAGGTATTTCTCGCAGATTATTCTGAGGTTGAAAATCTGTTCAGTGGTACTTCACCCTGCCCTGAATACTGCTTGCTCATCAGCTATGATTTGTTCAGCTTGGGGTTTCAACCTGTTGAGTAGGCCTATTATTTTCAGGAGGACCTTGCTGCGATGGCTGATGAAGCTGATGGTGCGGTAATTTTCACATTCCTGAAGGTTACCATTTTTGGGAATAGTGATAACAAGCGACTGGGTCCATGGTGTAGGCCACTCCCCACTCTGCCATATATCTTGTTACAGATAATGGTGAGTGCGTCGGTCATCGCTTCTCCTCCTGCTTGAAGCAGTTCCGCGGGTATGTTGTCCACTCCCGCTGACTTCCCCTTCTTCAGCGATTGCACTGCTGCCTCAACTTCTTCTCTGAGAATTGGGAGGATTTCTTCTTCTTCTCTGTTCTCTGGACATGCTAGAACTGATGGGTCTCCGTTTGGTTTGTGGTTGTAAAGGTCAGAGAGTACTCTGTCCATCTGTCCAAGACTTCTTGTTCTTCTGTAAGGCATATGCCAGACTTGCTTTGGATCGTGGAGACCTTGGGCTGTTTAACACTTGTCAGCCGCTTCACAGTCTGGTAGGCCTTCTGGCTGTTGTTCTTGTTCAGACTGTTCTCTATTTCCTGGCATTGATCTTCTATCCAGTTCTCCTTTGCTGTGCGCATGCCTTTTCGGATTTCATTGTTGATTTTTCGGTAGGTATCAGCTCCCTGTGAGGTGTTCTTTTTCTTCTTTTTTTTTTCTTTATTCCTTCCTTCCTTTATTCAAGGATTCAAGATGACAGTTCATTTTGAAATTGACAATGAGTTTTTCCCGTGGACAAAAATTGTAATTTACCACACAAAATATCTCTAACATACACAACATGCAACCACACACGCGTCACTCACCCTATTTAATTTTTTTTTTTTTAAAGATGCCGAAAATATATGAAGCGGTGAAGTACTCGGTTATGTAATGGTACCCAGATAGCAAACAAAAGTTTATCAAAAACCTTAACATGGCGGAAGTTACCTTACTAAATTCTTCACTTGACAATATCTTAAATAATAATTCTGTTGTCCTTCATCAAAGTGATATTGATGATATTTGCAATAAAATATGTAACGTCATGAGGCAAGCAGCAGACATGATAGGTTTATTTAAAATAAAGAAAAAAACGCAGAAAACGAATCGAACAAATGAAAACCTTCCGTGGTTTGATAGTGAATGTGAAAAGAGTAGGAAAGAATTTCTTAAATCTAAAAATGCTTGTAGGAAAAATACAAACTCATTTCTTAAGGAAATTAAGCACAAAGCAAGCAATAATTATAAAAGACAGTTAAGAATATCATTTAAAAAATATCAATCAAATTTAATTAAGAAAATTAGAACATTGAAAAGTAATGATCCAAAATGCTTTTGGAAGCTTCTAAATGGTACACGCACTGAAAAAAGGGACACATATGGTAAAATAACATGTGAAACGTTTTTTGAACATTTTAAGAAAATTTCTGATTCCGATGTTGAGAATGACACTCTTGACCAGAATACAAGCATGCACGACACCAAAACACATTTTCTCCTTGATCAACCCTTCAATGAGGAGGAGGTTAAAGAAGCTATACGTACTTTAAAAAATAACAAAGCTTGTGGTATAGATTATATAACTAATGAATTTTGAAGTCAGTCCCTTATGAAGTCATTAAGTTGATAACTAAATACTATAATATTGTACTACAATCTGGTAAAGTGCCCGAGGATTGGACTATAGGGATTATTAAGCCTCTTTATAAGCAGAAGGGGGACAAAGACAATGCAAATAATTATCGTGGAATATCTATCTTGAGCTGTTTTGGTAAATTGTTTACAAGCTTAATTAACAAAAGACTAGGTTCTTTCTTGGAGTCTAATAATGTTCTGGGTGAAGAACAGGCTGGATTTAGGGGTGGATACTCTGTTTCTGATCATATATTCACTTTACACTCTCTTGTAGAATTCTTCCTATCAAAGAAAAAGCGTTTGTACTGTGTTTTTATTGATTATGAAAAGGCATTTGATTTTGTTAATCGTTCTTTGTTATGGCAGAAATTATTAAATTTTAATGTAAACGGAAATATACTCCGTATAATAAAAGACTTGTATAATAAAGCAAAATCACAGGTACAGTGGAATGATACTCTTTCTGATTATTTTTCTTGTAAAACAGGTGTCAGACAAGGTGAAAATCTGTCTCCGTTATTGTTTGCTGTATTTTTGAATGATTTAAAAAGTTTTCTTGGTGAAAAACTAATTGGTCTAAGAACTGTTAAGCTTGCAGCATCGGATATTTTTCTTGATGATGACTATATTGAGACTCTGTATAAAATGTTTATTTTGCTTTATGCCGATGACACCGTAATTTTTTGTGAATCTTCTGCTGAATTACAGTCTTCTTTAGATGCCATGCATCAATATTGCACTAAATACAAATTAAAAGTCAATGCTGCTAAAACTAAGGTCGTTGTTTTTTCAAAAGGCAAAGTAAGAAATCTACCTAATGTATTTTACAATGGTGTTAAATTGGACGTGGTATATGATTTTCAGTATCTCGGAATTAAAATTAATTATAATGGTAGCTTTAAACCAGCCCAGAAAAATTTATATGATCGTGCCTCCAAAGCTATGTTTGCTCTTTTAAGAAAAATTAGAAAGCTTATGTTACCACTAGAAATTCAAATTGACCTGTTTGAGAAAACTATAGTTCCTATTCTGTTATATGGTTCAGAGATATGGTGTCCTCAAATGAGTGACCTTGCCACTAAACTGCAACTGCGTTTTTATAAACTAATTTAAAGCTGGGCAAGTCTACTCCTTCTCAAATGATTTTTGGTGAATTAGGGCAAGTTCCTCTGGAGTTACAGGCAAAGCAAAGAATGTTAAATTTTTGGTATAAGCTTGTTCACCCTGATAACAGTAATAAATTGTCCAGCGTTATGTACACTTTTTTGTTTCACATTGATTTGCATAAAGGTTATAAATCTTCATTCCTCGATTCAGTGCGGAAAGAGTTAAATAATCTAGGACTTGGTAATATTTGGTTAAATCAGGGGCTAACCAATGTTATGCCTTCTGCTTCAGTTTTTAAGTGTACAATTAAACAACGCCTACATGATCAGTTTATTCAAGGCTGGTTCGAGGAAATAAACAATAATGAATGTTACTATAATTATCGAATGTTTAAGCTACATTTTGAATTTGAAAAATATTTGCATGTTCTACCAACAAATCTTGCAATATCTGTTCTAAAGTTTAGGACACTTAACCACAGAATGCCAGTGCAGAGAGGCCGATATTTTAACATTCCTAGACATGAACGTGTATGTCAAAAATGTAATAGTGGCGATCTTGGTGATGAGTTTCATTATTTATTTTTGTGTTCACATTTTTGTAACTCGAGAAAAGATTTATTAAAATCATATTATTATAGATATCCCAATGCCATCAAATTTCAAGAATTATTGTCATCTAACAAAAAGTCAGAATTATTAAAGCTTGTAAGTCTAATGAAATTAATAATTAAACAAATGTAACGTTTTTATCCCATGTTAAAAATTAATATAGTTCTGATGTTGACAGGTTATGTGTAATAAAAATTATTTCAATAGTTTGTCATTGATGTGTTTAGGTTGAATTGTATTGTTAGTTATGATTCATAGTTGTTGTCCCCAATCAAGTTCTTTTTTTTTTCTTTCCCCCACTCCATACCTCCCCCTGCCACCTCCCCCCACTCCACGCTATCCCGCTGTATAAACAAATAGTTTAAAATTTTTATTTTATTTTTAAATCTAAAATGTTAATTAATTATTTTGCATTTTTGTGTATATTATTTTAACCATGTCCATGTGCCCTTAATGGGTTTTTCTGGAATAAAATTTGCCTTGCCTTGCCTTGCCTTGCCTTGCCTTGCCTTGCCTTGCCTTGCCTTGCCTTGCCTTGCCTTGCCTTGCCTTGCCTTGCAGTTGCCTAGTTTTGCGCACTGTTCAGTCGCACTGAATGTTTGACATATTGCTGATCTCCCCTGAAAAAAAAATATTGCAGTGAAGAAGTTGCAAGGAAAATATTTTGTGTGTATGTGTGGGTTTCTGCAATATTTTCCAGCAGGACTGGACTCAATAATGTTACGATTGTGTTCGTGTAAATACCGAGACGCAATAGTATCAGCCACGAAAGTTAATTGTGTGCAGTTTAGTAATTAATTATTAATTTGAATAAATTTTTTGTTTTGCATTATGATTTTGGCTTGAAGTTGAACCATTACCTTGGCTTGGTTGGAGAGACAAAAAAGTGTGTGTAAAGCACAGGTTGTTCACTTGTTGTCTCGATTAGAGAAAGGGGACTGGAGTATTATGATCGCGTTTTGGATATATAATCCTTATTAGATACTGACCTCCGAGGAACAAAGGGATTATAGGAAGATTATCTCCCCTTCTCTGATGCCAGTTTCTATCTTCCCCAGGAGTTGCACATCATCATGTATGCAGAACACAGTTTTCCCACAAAGGTGCCATTTTTCCACAGTGTGCAGTTTGTACCAGTGAGCCTCAATATTAAAAATTCAAATCACCTAATCAGGCATCGTGGAGTTTGTTCCTGCACTGACGGTGTACCAGGTTTGTCACCAGAAATTGAAGTCTGAAGAAGAAGAAGAAGGGTGTTTTTAGTTTTACTTGATGAGAAAAGTCTTCGCCGACCGTGGTGACCAAACGAAAGCCACTGGAGTGAAAAGAATTGTTCAGTGACAGACAAGAACACTATGGATGCGAAACAACAGCACAATGAAGCAATGGAGTCATCAGACTACTACAATCTGCCCATCTTTTGGGGTAACTATATTATTATTATTCATAATATGGTGTTTTTTCCTAGGAGCATGGTATTTAACTGTTATCTATTACATGGTATACACACATATAATCTGATTGATATTACATGGTGTATACCTGTTATCTATTACTAGTATTACAATCTAACCATAATTTGGGTCTTCTGCTTTACTTCCCACAAGACTTAGTTTTAATGGGAGGTACATACTAGATTAAAAAAACCAATGCTCCTAGGAAATCACCCATACTACACTACACTAAGCTACACTACTCTACACTACATTGCACTACATTACACTAAACTACACTATCACCCATACTGCATTGCTCTACATTGCATTACATTACATTACACTATCACCCTTACTACACTACACTATCACCCATACTACACTGCACTATTCTACACTACATTACAATACACTAGACTATCACCAATACTACATTACACTACACTACACCACACTACACTACATTTCACTACACCACACTACTCTACACTACATTTCACTACACTACCCTAGTCACAGAAGGAGGATGGTGGTGGTGTCTGTTTCATGGTAAACAACCGTTGGTGCACGGACACACAAGTATTTTCTCAGTCGTGCTCTCCCTTCCTCGAACATCTGACTATCAACTGCAGACCATTCTACTCCCCTCGTGAATTTTCCTCCTGCATTCTCATCGCTGTGTATATACCATCCGGCGCCAACGCTACTGCTGCAATCAGTGAACTGACTAGGCATGTTGTTGCTGCCGAGTCTGCCTTTCCTAATAGTTCTATCATCATACTCGGCGACTTCAACCAAACGAACCTGCATAAGACTTTGCCTCGGTACTATCAGCATGTGCACTGCCCCACTAGAGGAGAGAACACTCTTGATCACTGCTACACTACGCTGAAGTCTGCCTATCGCGCTACTACAAGGGCTCCCTTGGGGGAGTCAGACCATGCTATGGTTCTGCTCACTCCGACCTATCGCCAGAGACTGAAGGCTGTGAAGCCTGTCACCAAGCGGGTCAGGATGTGGACCAGGGAGTCGACGGAGGCGCTGCAAGGGTGTCTAGAGGTGACGGACTGGAGTGTTTTCAGAGAGACCAGCAGTAGCCTGGACGAGTACGCAGATGCAGTGACGTCGTACATAGGCTTCTGTGAGGAGGCCTGTGTTCCTACCAAGACCGTCCGGATCTTTGGCAACAGCAAGCCGTGGTTCAGCCGCTCAGTCAAGGTAAAACTTGACTGTAAGAACTAGGCCTTCAAGAGCGGCGACCGGGAGCAGTACAGGAAAGCCAAGGCTGCGCTACGTCGCGAGATCAGCAGAGCGAAGGCGACCTACAGGAAGAAGATCGAGGACCAGTTCTCCTCCAACAACACACGAGAGGTGTGGCAGGGCCTGCAGCGGGCCACTGGCTACAAGCAGAGGGCATCAACCCACGACGACCCAGACCCGGAGCTCCCGGATAGGTTAAACCTGTTTTACAGCAGGTTTGACCAGAAGAACCCCTCTCCTGGCTACCGTCCTCTGCTTCCTGAAGACGCGGCGGCTGTGACGCCGCCCTTCAGCGTTCAGGAGGTGGAGGTGAAGCGTCTCTTCCAGAGGCAGAATCCCAGGAAAGCTTCTGGTCCCGACCACGTGTCTACGGCTGCCTTGAGGTCCTGTGCTGACCAGCTCGCTCCTGTCTTCACCGACATCTTCAACAGCTCCCTACAGCAGATGTCGGTGCCGCGGTGCTTCAAGTCGTCTGTGATCGTCCCTGTTCCTAAGAAATCCAAGGTCACCCAGCTGAACGACTACCGCCCCGTGGCGCTGACGTCTGTTGTCATGAAGGTTTTGGAGCAGCTTGTTCTTCGCTACCTGAAGGCCTCCACGGGTCACTTGCTTGACCCACTCCAGTTTGCCTACCAAGCGAACAGGTCAGTTGATGATGCAGTCGCTCTTGGCCTGCACTTCATCCTGCAGCATTTGGAGACCCCACGTACCTATGCCAGAGTTTTGTTTATTGACTACTCCAGTGCTTTTAACACGATCATCCCTCACAAGCTTTTTGACAAACTCTCCCAACTCAATGTTCACCCCTCTATCTGTCACTGGATTCTTGACTTTCTTCTAGACCGTCCTCAGGTCGTCAGACTCAACAACTTATTCTCTGCCTCGGTAACACTGAACACTGGCGCTCCACAAGGATGCGTTCTCTCTCCACTACTCTTCACTCTGTTTACAAATGACTGTGTATCTGCAACCCCGTTTGTGAAAATGTTGAAATTTTCCGATGACACTACCCTCGAAGGTCTGATCTCCGATACGGACGAGACTGCGTATCGGGAAGAGGTTCGAAGAATGGTTGGCTGGTGCTCGGACAACGACCTGGAACTAAACGTCTCGAAGACAAAAGAAGTCGTGATCGACTTTCGCCGAATAAAGGTCCCGGTATTGCCCCTTGTCATCAATGGGGAAACCGTTGAGCAGGTCGACTCGTTCAAATTTCTCGGTTCCATCATCTCGAGCGACCTGACTTGGAATAATAACACCACGTCTATTGTAAAAAAGTGCCAACAGCGTCTCCACTTTCTGAGACAGCTGCGAAAGTTCGGTATGTCTAGTAAAATTATGGCACAGTTCTATCGCGCGGTGATGATAGAGAGCATTTTGTGCTTCTCTATCACTGTCTGGTACGGCAGCACAACCGCGATAGAAAAGAAACAGCTCGAGCGCATTGTTAAGACTGCCTCTAAAATAGCTGGCTGCGACTTTCCATCTGTCGCCTCCATTTTCACAACGCGAATGAAACGGAAAACGGAAAAGACAGTCTGCGATCCATCACACCCAGCCAACAGTCTCTTCGAGCTTCTGCCCTCTGGCCGTCGGTTCCGTGCTTTAAGAGCCAGAACTTCTCGATTCAGAAACAGTTTCTTCCCAGACGCTGTCCTCAGTACATCACCAAACATAGAATGATCTGTATAAACTGAAAACTCATTACCATTGCTTGATTTGTAGGCCTACCTTTGTGAAATAGGAGTATGCTATGCTGTGTGTGTGTGTGCGCGTGGGTGTGTGTGTGGTGTGTTATGTTGTGGTGTATGTAGATCTGGATGTGAAGCCTAACATTCTTAATAATTCTCATTTTATTTAATGCTGTTAAATTGTTTTAATGCTGTATTTTGTTTTACTTGCAGTGTGTGTTTGACTCCATAACTTTATATGACTGATGAGTGATGTATGTTTAACAATGTGTTTACCTATCCTTTAGTGATATATGTTGTATGCCAATGAAGTGTATGACGCGATGAATGCATGTGTGACTGTGCAAGAAAGGACGTATTTCATTGTCGCCATGCCACACCAAAATCCTTGTAACGTTTTTACTTGGTTAATAAATATTCTTATCTTATCTTATCTTATCTACACTATACCACACTAGTCACTACTCTACACTACATTTCATTTACACTACCCTAAACTACATCACACTACTCTACACTACATTTCACTACACTACTCTCTACACTACACATTACTGTACTCTACACTATCACCCGTACTACACTACATTACACTATGTTTGCACTACACTATCAGTATCACTATCACCCATACTACATTATATTACACTATGTTTGCACTCACTATCACCTATACTACACTACTCTACATTACATGACACTACTCTACACTACATTACACTACTCAAGTTTCTACACTACTAAACACTATCATCCACACTACACTACACTACTCTATACTACATTCACATTGTACTACACTACACCACACTACATAAAAGTACATTACACTACACTATCACCCATACTATTATTACACTACACTAAGTACTCTATACTACATTGAATTACACTACACCACACTACACTACATTACACTACACTATCACCCATACTACACTACACTATTCTATACTACATTGCACTACACCACACTACATTACACTACACTATCACCCATACTACACTACACTACTCTATACTGCATTGAATTACACTACACTACATTACACTACACTATCACCCATACTACACTACTCTATATTACACTACACTACACTTAAAAAACAAAGTAAAAATAAAAGAATTGATGCATCATTTGTCAGTAACTTGAGTTCAGTAAGTAATGGAATTTATTTGAGTACTTCTATTCACAGCTTCTTAAATGTTACAGTTGCTGTCAAAACTTGAAATACTTTAGTTTCAGTTTACTGAACAAGAGTTGTTAAATGAAATCAATAAATAAAGTTGGCATTTTGCGTGCAACATAGCGGAGACTTTACAATGTCTCCCTCGCTGTCTTTTCTATAAGTTATAACCATAACAAGTGGTTTTGTTGGATTTTCAGGTCAGACTGTCAAACCAGAACCCGCATTTGAAGCAGCAGTAGCAGCATCCCACAACTGCAGTACAGGGGAAAGAACAACAGACAGTGACAAGGTACTATCAGTGTTGTGTAATTGTTAATATGATGTTCAGTTCATTTTAGTTGGCATGAGGATCTTATTACTATTACTATTAGTCCATAAATACAGCACTTTATTTTGTGAAACAGTAACATCCACAGCCTCATAGGCCAACAAAGAAACAACCTCCCAGTCCCAATAGGCAACTCACACATCCATGAACACACACACACACATGTGTACACACCCACATCTTACATCAATTGATTAAACGTCCATTGCTAAATTGTACCATTGTCATTGATTACTTGTGTGATACTCTTTTCCACCCATCATTAAAGCTGGTCATGCTTGACTACATGCTACTCAAGGCCCCTCCAAACACAGTGTAGGAAAGAAGATGGCAACCGCACACCACATGTTTCACACAGTGTCCATACCTGCGGAGGTGTGCATTGTACCTACTGGTGTATGGTGCATGACTCAGCAGACTGTGTCACAGTTTTCTGCCTTAAGGCTGCAATTTGGTGGCTTGAACTAGACCCTGCTTCGGACAGTGCCTTGAGTAGTTCTTGAGTTGGAAAAGTGCTATATGTTAAAGAATAAATAAAAAATAATCTGCTCCCACTGACTTGAAAATGATATGGACTCTCTTTCTCTCTCCCTTTGTCTCTCTCTCTAACTCTAGACTCTCTCAGAGTCTCTTTTATAATAATAATAATGAATATATTGCAGCAAGCATAATATCCTGAGTGATTGCTCTGTATTTATTATGTACAATGAGTTCATGGCTATGATTAGATTTTTTTTATTGAAAGGATTGAATAATTTTTGCAGGAGTCTGAAGATGAAGGAGGTGCATTTGGATCAGCAAAACAACACATCAAGATCAAGATCAGGAAATCACAGCTGATAGAGGAAGAGTCGTGGCAGGAGAAGGAGAAGAGAATGAGGAGGAGCGAATATGTTCGGCACAAGCGAGCCAGCATGTCAGAAGAACAAAAAGCCTTGTGCAGAGCTAGAGAGGCGGAGAGAAAACGAATAAAACGAGCACTGCAGTCTGAGGAACGGCGCCAACAGGAGCGATTCCAGTCTGCGCTCAGAGCCAGGATGAGGCGCGCAAACCTCAGCGAAGAACAGAAGGCAATGGAGCGGAGAAAGAGAGCCCATGAGATGAGGATGAAGCGAGCCTTAATGAGCGCCGAGGAGAAATTTGAGGAACGCTTGCGAACGCTAGAAGATTTCAATGCTGCCAAGTGGGAGCCCAAAGGCCAAAATAGTGTCAGCAACCCCCCTGGCAGATGTGGTGTAGACTTTGAAGACAGCCTGAGCTTTTGTGACAGCAAAGATACGTTGGGGAACGATAGTTGGTTAGAGGATGAAGACAGGACTTGCAGCGCAACAGGGAAAGCCACAGGGGGTAGTGGCAGCGACAGCAGCAATGCAGCTAAGGGGAGACAATTACCAACATGGTGTTCCATGTTGTCTGACCAGGAAAGAGCTAAGCTACAGGCGGCCAAAGCTGAAGATATCAGAATGAGACGCGCTTTGATTTCTGATGAGGACCGCGACATATACAGAGAAAAAGAACGGCAGAGGACCAGGCGATACCGAGCAGCACTGCCGGAGGAAACTAAGGCCGTCATTCGAGCTGCCAAGGCTGAGGAAATGAGAATAAAGCGAGCGATGATGTCTGAGGAGCAGAAAGCGGAACAAAGAAAGATTTGCAGAGAGCGAGCTCGCCGACGGAGAGCCCAGCTTTTGGCTGAGGACCGAACTACAGTTTTAGCCAGAAACGCTGAGAAGAAACGTTGCCGCAGAGCGGAGCTGAAGCTGTTAGGCATCCTGCCTAAGAAGAAGTCACAACCTAGTAGCCGCATCATGGACCCAGAGTCTGCTGAGCCTTGTTTCTCCTGTCACCGTTTTCTCAGCAAGAAGCTGCTGATGGTGTTCAAACCACACAAATACCCACACACTGACCCAGCTCTGCTGGACACGATCACAGACTGCTTCACTTCCATGACGGGGCTGCAGAGTACAGTCGTGTGCAGAAGCTGTCATCAATCATTGACCAAGAATCTTATGCCTAGAATGTCGCCTGCGTCTCCTGTTACCTCTGCCATGGCCATAGAGCAACTGGTAAACGATGATAAACTGCATACAACCAGTGGGAGTTCATTGCAAGTATGTATTGTCTTTAGTTTTAGGTTAGATTGCCTTGTTTGTGGATATGCCTTCAGACACTAGCACAGCACTGAAAATGAAAAAAAGGTCCCACTAGCCTTTGGCTAGTAACTTAAAAATTTTACTAGCCAAACTAAAAATTTTACTAGCCAAACTAAAAAAAAGTTCATTTTAGCGCACTTGCATTTGACGACTAAAGTTTTTTTTTTAGTCGCCAATTTTTTTTTCACTAGCCATGGCGACTAAATTAGTTGCCATTTTCAGGCCTGTAGCATTCATTCATTTATACAGAACCAGGGAATTATTATAAATTACAGTATATTTATACCCTTGAAAGTTGCCACCCTGTATCGGTGGTCAGGAGTGTAAAATCATTGTGACTGTTTTTGTGTTTTTTAGCAATAAGGTGCTGAGAATCTTGACCTTGCTTCAACCATGTCCTGGAGCTTGATTATTTCTTGTGCCATGTATGTTATTTTTTTATGACGATCAGGGTGTTATGTGGTGAGTGGGAAGGGTAGCATTGATACAGACGCCAGATATTCAACATATTGTGTATCAGTGTTGATCCAGATGCTTGAGATATTGTGTATATATATGTGTTGGCAGCAGGGGAAAAGCAGTCATTCAGGGCCAGCAACCATGGTTTCACAAGAACAGATTATGTCCCCTGAGTCCACAGCTCAAAGTGATGATGAGATGGGTGCCACAGCAGACAAGCAAGGCCACTTGCTTGGTAAGTTATCTGTGACAGCTATTTTTTTTACATTACATAGTGCAGGGTGCTTGCCCAGTCACAACCACAATTCTTGTCCACAACTAAAACCTTCAGCTGACAAAATCATCTGGTGACCTGACTTGCACCCATTCAGTCCCTGTAGCCATTCTGTTTCAGTGTTTTTCATTTTTTTCAAGTTCTGCCAAAGTGCTTTCACAACTAGTGACAATTGCTGTTTGTGACAGTGCTTTCAGAACTAGTGACAATTGCTGTGTGTGACAGTGCTTTCAGAACTAGTGACAATTGCTGTGCGTGACAGTGCTTTCAGAACTAGTGACAATTGCTGTGTGTGACAGTGCTTTCAGAACTAGTGACAATTGCTGTGTGTGACAGTGCTTTCAGAACTAGTGACAATTGCTGTGTGTGACAGTGTGTCACGACCCACACTCAGTTTGAACTTTATATTGTTGTTTGTAGATAGGTGGTCTTCTCGCAAGTGCCTATGAATCATCGTTTTGTGTGCCTTTGAATAAGCCGGGACAAAAGTAAATGAAAAGTGTGACGTAACTTATTGTCGTAGAAAAGAGGAAATGACGAAAGAGAAAAAAGACAGGTATTTTGGTCGTTACATGGAGGTCCGAGAAACAGTGAATCTAGGAGCAGTGTGTTGAATCGTTTTTCGTCCCTGCTAATCCTTTATCCGTCAACTGTACGCTTAAGGAAATACGTACGTGATATCCTCACGTAGCGGTGCCCTACGACAAGAACTTGAGTTTTCACCAGAAGTCGTTTGAGAACGATGAGGGAGAAAGAGTTCGACCTTGAAACTGGTGCAAGTTCGACTGTTTGTTTTAGTCAATGAAGATCGAGACGACTAGTAGACCTGACCGTTGACCTACCTGTACCAAAAGGAATGCTGCGGATGAAGAGACGTATCCGACCTTAGCCGCATCACCGTATCCACGGGTAGTTGAGTAAGTGTGGACTTGGTGTTTTCACTGGCTAGTCGGGTGTCTCTTTGTTGTCATTTATTTCTGTGGTCCGTATTTTGTCGTGTCATTGTTGGTTATCATTATGTTGTGGGGCTAAAATATTATGGGGAAGTATTATACTCGAATAAGTGATACCATATTTATTACAATCATTATTCTTCCAAGCATACAACACATTCAAGGTTGCAGTCATTCATTCATACATGCGTTAGATTTACATTTGTGATTGTTACAATACAAGAGTTAGCGATTATTATTATTAAGGAAAATGGTTGAGTTTTCAATTGCATCAGGAAGCATGTATAAATTGTTACTCAAATTCTTAGAAGATTTTGTATGGGTTATGTTGCAGTGTACCTTTCGCTTTTTGCCTTTGGTTTCATCTTCAACTTCGATTTTACCTTCAACTTCAACTTTAACTTCGACTTTGTTTTTGGTTTTACCATCACTTTTCACCGATTGTATTATAATAGACTTTTTGCCAGTGAACTTTTTGCCTTCGCTTCTTCACCACAGACTTTGAAATATTGGATGACCACGGCGGATGCATCTAATCGTAGCAGCTACAGTCCCAGTGACATTCGAGGTGTATGCACTTATCGATTACATCTAGTGCATTGACAATTTTTTAGTTTATTTGCCTACTGTGTTCCCAGGGCATATATACATTTCACTCCTGCGTTGAGCGAGTTCGTGCTCTAGTGTCTTCGGGACGTTTTTTGTTATTATGCAATTTCGTATTGCAAAGGTTTGATCGCAGGAGTGTGATATGTATTTGTAAAACGGGACTTGTGAACTGAAATCGTTATAACAGTAGTAGCAACAAATTTGTAAACAGTGCATAGGTTGTGTGCGAACAATGAGTGAACAGTAGAAAAGGAAAACAAAGAGACTGAACGAGAATACTGTGTAGAACCATTTAATTTATTTAAAACAAAGAACATTTCATTCTGTCGTTTGATTTTATCACCTTTATAAATTTTAGTTATTCATTTACGACTCCATGTTATGTTCATGTGAATAAATTGTTGTTTTATTTTGCCAACGTAATACTTGTCTCTATCTATTCATCCGTCGTTCACGTATGGTTGCATACACTGCTCAGAGTTCCCCTTTATGGTAAGAGAAACGAAGGACCGTAAGGGGGGGCTTTGACATATTTGGTGGCAGCGGTGGGATCGAACGGATGAATGGAGGAGATAGAATTACGTTGACATTGTTGTGTTATACCATACAATCAGAGTAAGTGACGTGGGTGGTTGGCGGGTGCTGGAGCGTTTTGAATCGCGTGGGCGCACTTAGAGCACCCGACAGTAATAAGGTAAGCAACCAAGCCCACACTTTACTATAATACAACTTAGTGTCATCTGAGCCAAACCGTGGTATAACTGTTATTTGAACTCTGAGATATATAGTTGGTAAATAGATTTGTTGTTTACCAATTATACAAGAAAAGGTGGTCGGCTAGCAAAATGTCCGCCACCCGGAAAGGTACAAAACGTGCTGGAGCCAAGAAAACGATTGGTGGGGAAGGGACATCGATCACCCCTAGCAGCGACTCAGCCGATATTGTACTGGGAGCATCGGGAGAAGCGACCATGTCCAGTTTGACGAGAGAAGAGACTCTGAGTACGTCTGTCTTAGGTTTCCCTCGCATGGCGGTAGCCGTACAACCGTCAAGGAACCAAGAGACGTCCGAAGTGATTGACGTATCCGTGAAGTATAGAGAATTAGGTATGAGCCTAGGCCTGCGAGAAGAGGCGCTAGCGAGATTTGTCGTGGATGGCATTCAAAAGGAAGAAGAACGAAGAGAGCGAGAAGAAGACAGACGTTTAGTGGAGAGGAAAATGGAAGAAGAGCGAAGAAAAATAGAAGAAGAGCGAAGAGAGCGCGAAGAAGACAGACGGCTAATGGAAAGAAAAATAGAAGAAGACAGACGTTTAGTGGAGAGGAAAATGGAAGAAGAGCGAAGAAAAATAGAAGAAGAGCGAAGAGAGCGCGAAGAAGACAGACGGCTAATGGAAAGAAAAATAGAAGAAGACAGACGTCTAATGGAGAGGAAAATGGAAGAAGAGCGAAAGGAAAAAGAAGAAGAACGTCGCCGACGCGAAGAGGAAAAAGAAGAAGAACGTCGCCGACGCGAAGAAGAAAAAGAAGAAGAACGTCGCCGACGAGAAGAGGAAAAAGAAGAAGACAGACGTCTGATGGAGAGGAAAATGGAAGAAGAACGTCGCCGACGAGAGGAAGAGAAAGAAGAAGAACGTCGCCGACGCGAGGAAGACAAAGAAGAAGAACGAAGATCATTAGAAATCAGAATGGAGGCAGAGAAAGAACGGATGAAAATGCAGATGGAGGTGATCAGAGAAGAACGCGAAGTTTTCGCTGACCGTTCAACTCGTAGAGAACATCATGATGGTTACCGACTGAAAATTCACCCTTTCGATGGTAGAGAAGACATCGAAGCTTATCTGCGTCATTTTGAACTCATAGCTGAATCACAAGGATGGAATAGAGATTGCTGGGCAGCAAGGTTGTCTCCACTATTGTCAGGAGAAGCGCGCGATACGTATTTGCGTCTGACACCCGAACAGGCTCAAGATTTTGAAGAAGTACGCAACGCGCTGTTACGTCGTTTTCGCCGCGATGCGGAATGGTATCGCCGACAGTTCCGAGAGACCAAGAAAGAACAAAATGAAACTTTTCCGCAATTTCTCATCCGGTTGCAGACATCTGTAGAAAGATGGTTTTCCTTGGCAGACAAAGACATCGATGACGCGAAGTCTGTATTAGACATGTTTTTGGCTGAACAGATATATTCAGTAATGAATCCTGAGCTCGAGATGTTCGTGCGTGAACGATTGCCGACAGACGCCGCACAAGCAGCCGAATATGCTCAACTGCATTTGGACGTAAAACGAGCCGTATCCCGAGGACCTGTTTTCCAAAGAGCGAGTCCACGAACACCGAGCAGTCAACCCGAGCGTAGACCGAACGAGTCACAAACGAGATTGAGGGAACCTATTAGGAGACCAGTTGTCGGTAGAAATGAAAGAGACAGGAGGAATTCAGACAAGTGCTATAAGTGTGGGGGTAAGGGACACTTCGCCAGGCAATGCATGAAAACGCATGCAGTCAGTCAGGTTACAATTGCGACCGACACCCTACCGATCTATACTCCGCCAATAGACGTCCGATCTATTAAACCCTATAACCCGTGGAGTGAGGGTCGGATCAACGAAAATACAGTACGCATCATGCGTGATACTGGAGCAGAGATGGGAGCAGTTGCTTCAAAATGGGTCAAACCTGAAGATTACACAGGGAGGAGTGTTGAAGTGTACTTAGCAGACCAGACAAAAACAGGAAAGTACCCTACAGCATGGGTGAAACTTGAATCAGGCTTTGTGACAGGGACTGTTGAACTGTTCGTCCTTGACCACATGGGACCTGACATTCTTCTGGGTAACTGGATTACATTTTCATCTGGTTACCGAAGCCCAGTTACCATTGATGGTAGTGAATGTGCCGTGGCAGCAGCAGTCGAAACAAGAGGACAAATAGAACGTGAAAAACGAGCGACAGTACCTTTGCAGGTATCGAAAACTCTAGGAGTGGAAGTCACACCGACAGAGTTGGCTGCATTGCAAGAAGAAGACGATAGTCTTAAAAAAGTTCGAGCGTTGGCTGATGCCCAGAGCGAACTGAAGTCAGGAAATGCTACAGTAAAATTCACGCGAAAGAAAGGGTTACTATACAGGTTGCATCAGTTGCGAGGAGTGGAGACATCGCAGCTAGTAGTTCCCAAGAAACTACGAAAAGAAGTCATGAGGCTAGCTCATGATCCTCCCATGGCAGGACACCTAGGAGGAAAACGAACTCGCGAACGTATATGGAATACGTTTTTCTGGCCAGGTATGTGCGCAGACGTTCGCAGGTACTGTGCATCATGCATTGAATGCCAGAGAGTGACACCAAGGGGTCGAGTCAGCAAGGTACCCCTACAAAAGATGCCTTTGATGGACGAACCATTCCAAAGAGTGGCTATCGACATTGTAGGTCCGATTGCACCAAAGTCGGAACAAGGTAACCAATACATTTTGGTAGTTGTCGACTACGCTACACGATACCCAGAAGCAGTTCCGTTGAAAAGAATTGACACTGAAAAAGTAGCAGAGGCTCTGTGGACCATATGGTCGAGGGTAGGCATCCCTCGTGAAATACTAACCGACAGGGGGACACAGTTCATGTCAGCAGTCATGGATGAAATGAACAGATTGTTGGCCATCCATGGAAAAGCCACCACACCCTACCACCCTCAGTGTAACGGGCTGGTTGAGCGGTTTAACGGCACTCTGATGACCATGCTGAGAAAACTGACTACAGAACAGCCACGGATGTGGGACCGGTACATACCAGCTCTTCTTTTCGCCTACCGAGAGGTACCTCAAGAGGCTACTGGATTTTCACCGTTTGAGCTACTATACGGAAAAACAGTCAGAGGACCGATGGCCGTGTTGAGAGAGCTATGGTCGAAGGAGATTGCTGCTGAAGAAGTGAAAGTAAGCAGTGAATACGTAGTCGATCTACGCAATCGCATCGAGGAGACGTGCCAGATAGCAAAAGAACATATGAAAGGTGTTGCAGAGCGCCAGAAACACTACTTTGACCGAAAAGCGAAACCCAGGGTCTTCAAAGCAGGCGACAGAGTGTTGCTGTTGCTACCCACTAAACATAATAAACTCCAAATGGCTTGGCAAGGACCTTATGAAGTCATAGAAAAAGTTGGCGAATGCGATTATCGCATATCAGTAGGACGGAAAACTAAACTCTTCCACGTCAATCTGCTGAAAGAATGCAGAGAAAGAGTGACAGTCGATACAGTAGTGACAGAAGACGATCAATGGAAAGAAGAACAAGTGGGCAACGACATTCCAACGTGTCCGTTAGTGGCGACCGAGGGTCCGAAAGATGTACACGTTGACCCAGAATGTCCAGAAATTCATGAGGACATCCTAAACATAGTGTCAGACTATGCAGACATTTTCACTGATTTCCCTTTACGATGCACCTTGGATACGTGCGAGATAAAGATGATCAATGAAGAGCCAGTCCGTACAAGACAATACCCTTTACCTCATTCGCAAATGCAGGTGGTGAAGGATGAAGTAGAAACGATGATGAAATTACGGGTCATTGAGAGAGCAACGTCACCGTATAGCTCACCGATTGTGCTAGTGAAAAAAAAAGATGGACAAATACGATTTTGCGTTGATTTTCGCAAAATGAATCGTAACATCGTCTTCGACGCTGAGCCTCTACCTGATATCGATTTTTTGTTCTCGAAGCTCGCAAAAGCGAAATACCTGAGCAAAATAGATTTGTCAAAAGGGTATTGGCAAATCCCAATGAAAAAAGAGGACAAAGAAAAGACAGCGTTCACCACTCCTGAAGGTCAGTTCCAGTGGTGCGTGATGCCTTTTGGATTGAAGACTGCCGGAGCTATATTTTCCCGAATGATGCGGAAGTTATTGGCACCCCTTCACATGACTGAAATAGACAACTTCATGGATGATTTGATGATAGCTACACAAACAAAAGAAAGGCATTTGGAATGTCTAAGAGCGTTGTGTCAGAGACTCCGCGAAGTGCAGTTAGCTGCAAGACCGTCAAAATGTTTCCTAGGATTTCAGAGTTTGGAGTATCTGGGACACATGGTAGGGCGAGGTAAGATTCAACCAGACCGTCAGAAAATGGATCGCATCAGAGAAACGTCACAACCAACTACAAAGAAACAAGTGAGGTCGTTTTTGGGGTTAGCGAGCTACTACAGGAGGTTTGTACCAAACTTTGCAGCCATAGCCGCACCTCTATCCGATCTGACGAAGGGAGGAAAAACAGGACCAGTCGCATGGACGGAAGCATGCGAAAGAGCTTTCAACACTTTGAAAGAAAGGCTGTGCTCTAGTCCTGTATGTTGTCTGCCAGATGGCGAAAAACCGTTTGTTTTGCAAACAGACGCGTCAGACACAGGTATTGGAGCAGTACTATGCCAAGATCAGGGTCACGGACTCCAACCAGTGGCTTGTGTCAGCCGGAAGTTAGTTGCCGCAGAAAAGAACTACTCAACGATTGAGAAGGAATGTTTAGCGTTGATTTGAGGACTTCAACGATTTCAGCAATATGTGTACGATCGGACAGTCATCGTACAAACTGATCACCAACCGCTGAAATACCTTCAGAAATCGAAAACTACCAGCAGCAGGTTGATGAGATGGGCGCTGTTGATGCAGTCGTTTCCACTGGTTATTGAAAGTATTCCTGGAAAGGAAAACGTCACTGCAGACTTTTTGAGCAGAAACGTGTAAGTCGTGAACTTTGAGTTTGAACAAAACCAAGGTTTTGTCTTGAGGGGGGGGGTATGTCACGACCCACACTCAGTTTGAACTTTATATTGTTGTTTGTAGATAGGTGGTCTTCTCGCAAGTGCCTATGAATCATCGTTTTGTGTGCCTTTGAATAAGCCGGGACAAAAGTAAATGAAAAGTGTGACGTAACTTATTGTCGTAGAAAAGAGGAAATGACGAAAGAGAAAAAAGACAGGTATTTTGGTCGTTACATGGAGGTCCGAGAAACAGTGAATCTAGGAGCAGTGTGTTGAATCGTTTTTCGTCCCTGCTAATCCTTTATCCGTCAACTGTACGCTTAAGGAAATACGTACGTGATATCCTCACGTAGCGGTGCCCTACGACAAGAACTTGAGTTTTCACCAGAAGTCGTTTGAGAACGATGAGGGAGAAAGAGTTCGACCTTGAAACTGGTGCAAGTTCGACTGTTTGTTTTAGTCAATGAAGATCGAGACGACTAGTAGACCTGACCGTTGACCTACCTGTACCAAAAGGAATGCTGCGGATGAAGAGACGTATCCGACCTTAGCCGCATCACCGTATCCACGGGTAGTTGAGTAAGTGTGGACTTGGTGTTTTCACTGGCTAGTCGGGTGTCTCTTTGTTGTCATTTATTTCTGTGGTCCGTATTTTGTCGTGTCATTGTTGGTTATCATTATGTTGTGGGGCTAAAATATTATGGGGAAGTATTATACTCGAATAAGTGATACCATATTTATTACAATCATTATTCTTCCAAGCATACAACACATTCAAGGTTGCAGTCATTCATTCATACATGCGTTAGATTTACATTTGTGATTGTTACAATACAAGAGTTAGCGATTATTATTATTAAGGAAAATGGTTGAGTTTTCAATTGCATCAGGAAGCATGTATAAATTGTTACTCAAATTCTTAGAAGATTTTGTATGGGTTATGTTGCAGTGTACCTTTCGCTTTTTGCCTTTGGTTTCATCTTCAACTTCGATTTTACCTTCAACTTCAACTTTAACTTCGACTTTGTTTTTGGTTTTACCATCACTTTTCACCGATTGTATTATAATAGACTTTTTGCCAGTGAACTTTTTGCCTTCGCTTCTTCACCACAGACTTTGAAATATTGGATGACCACGGCGGATGCATCTAATCGTAGCAGCTACAGTCCCAGTGACATTCGAGGTGTATGCACTTATCGATTACATCTAGTGCATTGACAATTTTTTAGTTTATTTGCCTACTGTGTTCCCAGGGCATATATACATTTCACTCCTGCGTTGAGCGAGTTCGTGCTCTAGTGTCTTCGGGACGTTTTTTGTTATTATGCAATTTCGTATTGCAAAGGTTTGATCGCAGGAGTGTGATATGTATTTGTAAAACGGGACTTGTGAACTGAAATCGTTATAACAGTAGTAGCAACAAATTTGTAAACAGTGCATAGGTTGTGTGCGAACAATGAGTGAACAGTAGAAAAGGAAAACAAAGAGACTGAACGAGAATACTGTGTAGAACCATTTAATTTATTTAAAACAAAGAACATTTCATTCTGTCGTTTGATTTTATCACCTTTATAAATTTTAGTTATTCATTTACGACTCCATGTTATGTTCATGTGAATAAATTGTTGTTTTATTTTGCCAACGTAATACTTGTCTCTATCTATTCATCCGTCGTTCACGTATGGTTGCATACACTGCTCAGAGTTCCCCTTTATGGTAAGAGAAACGAAGGACCGTAAGGGGGGGCTTTGACACAGTGCTTTCAGAACTAGTGACAATTGCTGTGCGTGACAGTGCTTTCAGAACTAGTGACAATTGCTGTGTGTGACAGTGCTTTCAGAACTAGTGACAATTGCTGTGTGTGACAGTGCTTTCAGAACTAGTGACAATTGCTGTGTGTGACAGTGCTTTCAGAACTAGTGACAGTTGCTGTGTGTGACAGTGCTTTAAAGTTTTCAAATTACTTTACAAAATGTTAATTTCATATATATAAATTGGTGAACGACAGCACAGATCGTTTCACACTCATTGTGTGGACAGTATGTAAATTTATAAATCAAAAAGAGAGGAAATTGTTATTAAAATGTCAAATGAACAACAAAAACAAAAAAAAATGTGAATAAACCAAATGAAATAAAGAAAGCTAGGAAAGAAGAGAAGAGCAAAATAAATTGGAATTATGAGGGTTGTTTCAAAAAAGTAGGAAAAATAAATATGAAATTTGATCTTTTTTCCAGCCTTGTCAGGTAAAACGGCAGCAAAGAGAGTGGCGGAGATTGACAGCAACACCAGTGATGGTGCCTCACAGCCCACCATGCAGCACTTCACCTGCACCCACTGTGGGGAGAGGCTCCCCAATGCTAAATCTCTGGCTGCTCACTTGTACCTACACGCTGGCACCAAGAATGTCTGCCAGCAGTTCGTGTGCATCACCTGTGGACATGACTGTGGGGATAGCATGGCGTACAGCAGTCACGTGGAGGCCAGTCACCGTGAACTGTGCACAGCGCTGTGTGACATCTGCGGTCAAGCTTTCTTCCACAGCCACAGCCTGGCCGTGCACAGGAAACAGCACGTGGCTATCCCATCACCCCTGGGTAAAAAAGCCAACAAGTTACCCTCCAAGCTCCATCCCCACTCTCCGCACTCCAGCCACCACAAACTGCACACCTGCTCCACGTGCGGGGAGAACTTCTCCCAAGCAAATTCCCTGTCCCTGCACATGCGTGTGCACGCCAACCATCGCCCCTACTGCTGCAAAATGTGCAGCAAAACCTTTAAGTTCTACGCCCAGTTGGCCAAGCATTATTCTCGTCAACACAGTTGTGGCAGTCCAGCCAAGCCAAGCTCACAGCAGCAAACTGATGTGGTCAATACAGGCTTGGACGAGCCTGTTACCCTGCCTGAGGGAGTAGAGCCCACAGCTAGTGCCAAATACTGTGGACATCCTAAACTGCCAGGTTTGATGAAGGTGAAAACTGAGGCTGGCCACAGAGAGGCCATGGCTGTCAACAAACTTCACACAAGAGCCAGGTGTGACAAAGGGAACAGGAGGAAGAAGAAATATTCACAGCCCGAAGACCATTCGGACCAGTTTAACACCAAAGACTACAATTATAAAAGACTAACAGCCTCAGACACCAGGAAGATTATGAGAAATTGCGGATCTCAAACTGGGAATGAAGTTACGGAAGAGACTGGGAGAGCCACGGGTGCTGAGCTTTGTGGAGGGGACATCAATAGGGGTGGTGTGCATGGAGAAAGCATTGACGGCGAGATATTTCCATCACATGCATCAAACGCAGATGCCCAGCCCACAGTGGGTGAATTGAATCATGGAGATCTGTGGCCCCAAACCCCCTTCAAACCATGCTTCAGGCTTGATTTGGACTTCCATCTGCCCAGACAAGAGTTGATGGCACAATGGAAAAACAGGAAAAGTATGCGTCCAGATCAGGAGAGAGAGCAGAGCGTTGACACACGGGCCAGGGAAGGTAATAAAGTTGATGAGAAAAGTGGTTTAAGGGATTCAATGTGTGAAAGTCACAGTGAATCAAGAGGAGGTCAACTGTGTCAAACTCCGAGCAGTGAAGTCAGTAGGAAAACAGGGAATGAATTGAGGACTGATTTGATGGATGAATTTAGAAGCAGTTTGAGCGGTGGTTCAGTTAGAGAGGTTAGGAGCGATTCATGGAATGATTTGAAGGATGAATTTAGAAGCAGTCCAAGGAGTGATTTTATGAGTGGAGTGACCAATAAGTTGAAAGCCGATACCAGAATCAGCTCAATGAACGAGTTTAGGTGTGATTTGGGTGAAATCAGAACAGAGTCACAAAATGATGCCAGCTGTGCTGAGAAATTTGACTACAGGTTACAGGGGATGATGAAAGACTGTGGTAAAGATAGGAATAATCAAAGCCCTGCCACTGTCCCCCAGCAGCACAAAGCACAGCATGCTTCCATCAGCCCTTACCCACAGTACGCTGCACTCTCCGCCCCTTATTCACAGTCACACACTCACCACAATCTAATGGGAGGTCAGCTTTTTTTTCACTCTGCTGGCTCCTCAACTAGTAAAGATAGGCAAGAGCTACCTGTTGGAAACATGGAGCAAAACTTTGACTTTAACGCAAGAAGCCCCATTAGAACCATACGGAAAGACGCTCACCTGGCTGAAAGCCTCTCAAGCAGAGCTAGGCTTGGTGCGTCTGCTAGCGTGGCAAGGCAGAACATTGACATCAGCGCTCAAAGGGAGATATGGAGTAGAATGGGTTGTGTCAACATCAGCAGCAGTAGTGGGGGTGGTGATCAGGATTCCGCCTTTCAGCTGCAGGGAGAAGCGGGAAGTGTACGTGTCAACAGTCAATGTTCCCCTGCTCGTCAGTCGCCAACTAGCGATGCAGGAAGTCTCCAAGATCAGGCACAGCTGTTGAGTCCAAGGCAAGATGGTATGAGTTGTAGGCAATTGGAAGATGCGATAATCAGAATGAGGCAAATGGAAGACTCCATGAGTAGTAGACAAATTATAGACTCCATGAGTAGTAGGCAAATTATAGACTCCATGAATAGCAGGCAAATGGAAGATGCTATGAGTAGAATGAGGCAAATGGACGATGCCTTTATGAGTGGTAGACAAACGGAAGACTTGATGAGCAGTAGGCCGGAGGGAAATATGATGAGCAGGATGAGACAGATGGGAGATTCGGTGAGCAGTAGGCAAGTGTTAAACTCCAGCAGTCATAGGCAAACCGAAGACTGCACAAACAGCAGGCAAACCGAAGTTGAGGTGAGTTTCCCAGGGCAGGGCGGGATGTTGGAGGAAGCAACCAGAGCACCGTGGCTAAACTGGAATTACATGTACAGCGCTGGACATTTGGGAATACTGGATGCCAGTAGAAACATGGAACCGCTCTCACAGCAGACGTACAAACATTGACCATACTGCAGCTGGTTATTTTGGAAGAAGTGATTACTGATAAGCCTTGAATGCCATGGCAGAGGAAGTAGTGACAGAGGACTGCTGCCTTGCTAGCTCCCTCCTCTGACCCCTTCCTCCAGTTCCATCTGTAGCTTTACTAGCGTAGAGCTTCACAGTGCTGATTATTGCATGTAATAATGCTCTGGCAGTAAGGAATCATTTACAACTACATTATAATAATAAATAATAACAATAATAATATTAATGCACTGATTTATTACATGAAAATTCGAACGGTTCATGTGAAACATAGATTATAGTGTCAAATTGTTGGTATTCATTATATCCTTTTTATAAAATTGATCATTGAACATATCTTGCGTAAGTGGAAAAAACCCACCTGTGTCACTATGATTCTTTGAATAAAAGGGCCGTGGACATGTTAATGGGCCTGAAAGTTGTTTTTTTATCTCCTGATTTTTCAAAGTAATAGTCATTTTAGGGGTTGGCACCTTTGAAAATCTTTAAAGTGTGGATTATACATTTGTAATGCTCCAATGCTATCCAAGGAACTATCCTATCCTATAACTCAAAGGTCGTTGGTGCACCACAAATGATCCTTTAACCAGCGTCGTTGGTGCACCACAGATGATCCTTTAACCAGCATACTCCATCTTTCTCTGTCCTCAGCAACTCTCATGGCTTCGCTCAGTGTCAAGCCAGTCCATTCTCAAATGTTGTCCGCCCACTTCTTTTTCTGTCTCCCTCTTCTTCTGCCTCGTTGCACCGTGCCTTGCAGTATGGTCTTTGCAAGGCCTGATGCTCTGGTGACTTGGTCCGTTTCTTTGCCACTGTGAGCAAGTCATAGTGTTGTCCAATGGCTTGTGTGATGGTCTGTCGGACTTTGTCGTTGGTGATGTGCCGAGTATAGGAAATGCCTAGAAGTCTTCTGTAGCACCTCATCCCCATGCTTTGTATTCTTCGTTGTAGATCTGCTGTGAGGGTCCATGCTTTGCAAGCGTATAGGAAGATGGAGATAACAATGGTGCACAGCAGCCTTACTGCTGTAGGTTATTAATGGACCCTGGGAACCCTTTTTTCTCTGTTTTTTGGTGAAGAGTTATAAGGAAGAGAAGGCGGCGGAGAAGATGTTTAATAATAATAATAATAATATGAACAATGAAATAGTGTGTTTTTGTAACACTAACAAACATTACTTGGCAAATGTGTGAATAGATGCGTTCTGTTTGCTTGCTATATACCGTACATTAATATTGGTAAGTTTTGTGTCATTTCTTGCAATATGTGTGTGATATGCTTGTGGAGTGGGTATTTTTGTTAGCGAGCCATATTTAACCCTTACACTACCAATAGTGCATTCATGCGACTTTAGGGCCGAGTGCAGAAAACACATTTCTATGATCATGTTATTCATGGGAGAGAATGCAGGCTGGAGTCTTGAGTTCTCTCCCATGGGTCATCTGACGTTATTCTACACAGATTGTAGTGGCTATTTATGTTGTATTGTGTGTAGGTGTGCGAACACTGTCTGCGGTTCTGGACAACTGGCATTAGGAATGAATTAAGTGGCGCCTTCACATCAAACCTACATAGAAACTACGCAACAATGTGTAGCAATTTATCTTGCCTCAGTTTATGAGAAAACATCTTGTGGCCTTTAAACTGGAACCAAGATTTAGAGCTATTTCTCTGTATGAAGATTTAGAGCTATTTCTCTGTATGAAGAGTAAGAGCTGTTTCTCTGTATGCAGATTTAGAGCTATTTCTTTGTATGAAGAGTTAGAGCTGTTTCTCTGTTTGAAGATTTAAAGCTATTTCTCTGTATAAAGAGTTAGAGCTATTTCTGTATATGAAGACTTAGAGCTATTTCTAGAGCTATTTCTGCATATGAAGACTTAGAGCTATTTCTCTGTATGAAGATTTAGAGCTATTCCTCTGTATGAAGATGTCCTACAACTACTTGCACATAGTAATGATGTGATGTTGGACTGGAGCCATACACTGCTGGTGCTCAGTATTGATGTGATGTTGGACTTGAGCCATACACTACTTCAGCACAGTGACCCAGCCTGTGTCTGATGCTGACCTTCTAAGAAGGTCCAAACAGATGTCAAGCAACAGTGGTCCTCCTATAGAGAGTGGAGACAAATCATGCACAAAGACTGTCACCTTTCCTTTATAAGACACTGTCACCTTTCCTTCATAAGACACTGTCACCTTTCCTTCATAAGACAGCCTCACACTGTCACCTTTCCTTCATAAGACAGTGTCACACTGTCACCTTTCCTTCATAAGACAGCATCACACTGTCACCTTACCTTCATAAGACAGCGTCACACTGTCACCTTACCTTCATAAGACAGCGTCACACTGTCACCTTACCTTCATAAGACAGCATCACACTGTCACCTTACCTTCATAAGACAGCGTCACACTGTCACCTTACCTTCATAAGACAGCGTCACACTTTCACCTTACCTTCATAAGACAGCGTCACACTGTCACCTTTCCTTCATAAGACAGCATCACACTGTCACCTTACCTTCATAAGACAGCCTCACACTGTCACCTTTCCTTCATAAGACAGCATCACACTGTCACCTTACCTTCATAAGACAGCGTCACACTGTCACCTTACCTTCATAAGACCGCGCCACACTGTCACCTTATCTTCATAAGACAGCGTCACACTGTCACCTTACCTTCATAAGACAGCATCACACTGTTACCTTGGATGGCAAATCTTCATTAGCAACACTGAATCATTAGTTCTTTTTTTTACAAGGCATTAGGAATGTCTGCAATTGCGGACAACTGGTGATGAACAGGTTATTTTGTGTAATACCTTGCAACCTGTTTATGATTATTAGTAATGTTATTATGTTACTAGTTTGATGTGGAAATGTTGTGATCATGAAAATATTCGGCGTTTTTTTTTTTTTTTTTACACTATGAATAAGATGAATTATTATTTTAAGATGATGCATGTTTTACTATTACCTTGCTAGGCAACAGTGTTGAAAAGCTTTTATTGTTTGTGTAGACATCTTTTTCAGTGTGTAGACTAGTAGTATATACATTTGACATTGTATAGTAACATATATACACACACACTTAAAACAAAACACTTTGAAATGACAAAATGTTATCCACTCAATTTGTTTATTCTTATTTTGTTTTTTTAAAAAGAACTTCAATGCCCTGAAGGTTTTATATATATATATAGAGAGAGAGAGAGAGAGAGAGATATCCTATCCTATCCTATCCTGTCCCATAACCCGAAGGTCGTAGGGGCACCACAGATGATCGCTTAACCAGCATACTCCATCTTTCTCTGTCCTCAGCAGCCCTCATGGCTTCGCTCAGTGTCAAACCAGTCCATTCTCGAATGTTGTCCTCCCACCTCTTTTTCGGTCTCCCCCTTCTTCTACCTCCTTGCACTGTGCCTTGCAGAATGGTCTTTGCAAGGCCTGATGATCTGGTGACGTGGCCATACCATCGGAGTTTCCGTTTCTTCACCACTGTGAGCAGGTCATCGTGTTGTCCAATGGCTTGTGTGATGGTCTGTCGGACTTCAACGTTGGTGATGTGTTGGGTATAGGAAATGCACAGAAGTCTTCTGTAGCACCTCATCTCCATGCTTTGTATTCTTCGTTGGAGATCTGCTGTGAGGGTCCATGCTTCGCAAGCATATAGGAAGATGGAGATGACCAGAGAGCGCAGCAGTCTTACTTTGGAATGTAGACTGATGGTTCTGTCTTTCCAAATGGGCTTCAACCTTGTCAGGGCAGCAGTTGTTTGTGCGATCCTGGAGAGGACTTCCTGTCGAGACCCATTGTCTGACACAATGGCTCCTAAATATTTGAAGCTGTGCACTGTGTTGAGGGATTGGCCTTGTACTTTGATGTCCGTGTTGATGCCATTGGTGTTGTTGGTCATCATTTTGGTCTTCTCTGCACTTATTTCCATTCCATAAGCTCTGGAGGTGGTGTCAAGCCTCTGTACAAGCTGTTCAAGTTCTTGTTCCTCTCCAGCCAATCCATCAATATCATCCGCAAAACGAAGATTGGAGATTGCTCTGCCCCCTATGCTGACTGTGCCTTCGTGATCTGCAAGAGCATCTGACATGATGCGCTCTAGGAAGATGTTGAAGAGTGTTGGAGAGAGTAGGCCGGGGGTTTCAGTATAAATAGTATCCCCACTTTCTGGAAATTTAGTGCTTTAAATTCCCACTGTCGCTGTCTTTCTCATTTGTTCTTTCTCATTCCTGCTCTTTTCTATCAATCTGCTATACTATCGTCTTCTTCGCTAGACCAGTCTCCTACCTTTTTTCTTGAAAACTCTTCCGGGACAAGACTCCTTGTTTGTGCAGGGTTGCCAACCACTATGGAATTTCCGTATCATCATGTGTCATCATGTAGTGTGTCTTAGGCAAAAAAGACCTGGCGGTGCCCAATCCTCTCTAGGCTGTTGGCCACAGCCGAAATCCACGAATACAGTGTAACTCGCCTTGGCCCTGAGCACATGGTCGTTGAACCTGTAGTAACGTGAGGTTCCTCCGCCCTGGCCGGTGACTTCTGTGTAGAAGACTTTCGCCCAGTGATGCCGTGCTAACATCACCCCTGTTAGTCGCCTCTTACGACACGCCGGGAAACGTTGGGTCTATTCTATTTAATGCCCGAACCCCATGTTGAATCCATGATGCCAAAAAGAAAGAAAACTAACAATGAAAGCCCAGAAAAAAAGAAGAGGACAGCAAATCAAGAGTACAGGAAAGAGTATTCTGAAAAATTTCCGTGCATCACTGCGTCATCGAGATCACACGATGTGACGTGACACGTGAATGGCAACAGTCACAAAAGTCGTTGCCCTGATCCAGAAAAGTTAGTCCCTGTTCGGTCGGTAGCCACCTTCTTCAAGCCCGATATGGATCTCTCAATAATTCGTGCGGAAACACTCTTCATGACCTTCGTTGCAGACTGTGTATGCATGTCTTCGTTTAAAAAAAAAAAAGCGAGGACGTATGGCTACGGAAAATGTCATAAAACTACTGAAATTCAGAAATTTTACTACTGAAAACTTTTTTGGGGGTTGGCAACTCTGTTTGTGTATGGGGTCTGTTGGATCAGCTTGGGAATATTGGATGCTTTCTGCCAGGTGGTCACTAGGGCTTCCTATGATGTTATTATTTAGCAATGTAGGCATTTTATATGTATGTGTTTTGTTGATAATTTATAATGATATTTGTATTCTATTTTGTTTTTGTAAACGGGGGTTCGATATGTTGGGGTGAAGCCTCAGCCATCCCCTGCGTGGGATGTCTTTATTGTAAAGTGACTGGCTGGTGGAGGGCATTCAGTTTTCCCACTAGGGTTGTTTCGGCAGATCTTTTATGCGGATTCAGGGTTGTCCGGTCCTGATTTGGCTCGGAAGAGTCCGCTGGACCTAAAGCAACAATTATGTAATGTATGTAATTCTATCTGTCTACTTTCTATCTTCTTCTCTAAACCAGCCTACCTTTTTTTTGTGGAAAACTGTTCCCAAACTCCACATTTGTGTATGAGGTCTGTTGGGTCAGCTTGGGAATATTGGACGCTTTCTGCCAAATGGTCACTGGGGCTTTCTATGATATTATTATTTAGCAATTTATAAGTATTTTATATGTATGTGTTTTGTTGATATTTTATAAAGATGTTTGTATTCTATTTTGTTTTTGTAAACGGGGGTTTGATAAATTAGAGTATAGCCTCAGCGTCCTCTGCGTGGGATGCCTTTATTGTACAGTGAACGGCTGGTGAAGTGCCTTCAGTGTTACCACTAGGGTTAACCGGTTGTTTCAGCAGACCCTTTATATGGATCAGGGGTGAGTCCTCTTTCAACCAAGTTGTGATCCTGATTGTGTGGTCCTGATTCTGCTCTTCACAGTCCGCTGGACCCTGTAAGCAATGAATAACCAATATAGATACATAGGCGTTATTTTTTTTTTTCAATTTACGAACTTAAGACTAATTTTATTTATTACATTTTTATGATTTTATTTTAATTATTTTTAAAGTATTTATTTAATTATTTTATGTTATGTTTTGGAGGGGAGAAGATTTTTATATATTTATTTTATTTTTATTGTTTCTTTTTTTTTTTTTTTTTTTTTTGGGGGGGGGGGGAAGGGGGGTGGTAAAGATGGTGGGTTTGAAAGAATATTTTTAATGCAGGTTTTTTTTTGGGTTGGGAGGAAAGGGGTGAGGGTGGGGAAATATTACTTTGGTGGAGACGATGTAGTTTGAAGAACTGGATTTTTACAATGTATATTTTTACCTTCTGGTTGTATTGATGGAAAAGCTATGTGCCATACACATTCAGTTTCATGTTGTAATGTCAACTTGCTTATTTATTTATTAATATATTATTAATGTTTGCATGAAAGAGTTACATGAATGTTTATAACTGACTTATGACTGTACTTTATTTTTTTCCTCTTTTTCTCGCGTTTTCTCTCTTCTGTCCATGGTATGTACGTAGTATGTATCTTCATGCCTTTCCAGTTTGTCTTCTCTTCTTTGTCCATAGAAATGTAATATATGAGTGTTTTCATGCCCTCTCTCTCTCTCTCTCTCTCTCTCTCTTTGGTTGGTTTGTTGTATTGCTAACTCCAGTGTGTTTTCACAGGGGCACTATTCAATTTAGTTTCCACTATAGCGCAGTGGTTTAGTTGTGCAGCTTTTGAACTGGGAAAACATCATAACTATATCCAGCAAGCAATAGGTCCATTCTGTCCATCTCCGTTGATCCAGGATGGTGCTCAGTTGGCAGCAAGCAATAGGTCCATTCTGTCCATCTCCGTTGATCCAGGATGGTGCTCAGTTGGCAGCAAGCAATAGGTCCATTCTCTCCATCTCCGTTGATCCAGGATGGTGCTCAGTGGGCAGCAAGCAATAGGTCCATTCTGTCCATCTCCGTTCATCCAGGATGGTGCTCAGTTGGCAGCAAGCAATAGGTCCATTCTCTCCATCTCCGTTCATCCAGGATGGTGCTCAGTTGGCAGCAAGCAATAGGTCCATTCTGTCCATCTCCGTTGATCCAGGATGGTGCTCAGTTGGCAGCAAGCCATAGGTCCATTCTGTCCATCTCCGTTGATCCAGGATGGTGCTCAGTTGGCAGCAAGCAATAGGTCCATTCTCTCCATCTCCGTTCATCCAGGATGGTGCTCAGTTGGCAGCAAGCAATAGGTCCATTCTGTCCATCTCCGTTGATCCAGGATGGTGCTCAATGGGCAGCAAGCAATAGGTCCATTCTCTCCATCTCCGTTCATCCAGGATGGTGCTCAGTGGGCAGCAAGTGGGCAGCACTTAGTTATTGCCAGCCATTTTGATTTTCCTTGCTCACAGCTGACAATGGCAAGTTGAACTAAAATGGTGCATTAGTCTTATCATTGCCAGACTAATTCTCTCTACTAAATTGCAACAATTACTACATGTAAATGGTCGACAGCTGCAGTTGTCCCACACTGTGGCAAAGGCTACATTAGGGTTAAACTTTGACAGGATTATCTTCGGATAATATGATATTGTGATTTGGGTTTAAAACTACTTTGCCTTTCTTTTAGTGCTGTATGCAGGATGATCACTAAATGGTCTGTATGACAAGATGAATACATGCCAGGCTTTGTCAAGTGAGGCGGTATTTTATTGTGGCCATGCCACACCAAACTCTTTGTAATTGTTTATTTGGGGAATTAATAGTCCTATACTAGAACAAGTGTTGTGGATGCATGGTCCAAGGCGTAACTAACATCATAAACATGGCTTGTCCATAGGCTAGAAACCAATGGCGCCTGACAGGTGTGGGATCGATCCTGCCTCTGGGCATTGTTTTTCTGAATATAATTTACTTTTGCAACAGCTCAGGGGTTTTCTCTGCATGCTTCGGTTTGCTTCCCCAGCAACATTTTAAAAAACACAACTAATATTAGGTAGATTTGGGTTTGGGTGCCACAGGCAGCAACTACGCCTTCCCTAGTGGAGGTAGGCCAGCAGAGCTGCCAACCCCTACGGAACGTCCGTAGTTTCTCCGGAAAATGTTCTTTAATTCCGCAACTACGCCATTTCAAGAAATACTACGGAAGAAAAATTTCAAAGCATACCTATTTTTTTACAAGTATCGAAACAAAGCCGCGAGAGACGTAGGCCTACTAGGCTTTCGTCAATATCATAGACTTTCGTATAGCGCTTTGCGTGTGCGCTATTTTTAGCTCAGCAGCCACTGCGCGGTAGACTGAGAGAGAGAGAGAGAGAGAGAGAGAGAGAGAGAGAGAGAGAGAGAGAGAGAGAGAGAGAGAGAGACAGTCATGTCCTGTGATCCCCGTGTTTCCTTCAGGCGATTACACGCGAGGACTCGCGATTAATCGCGAGTCCTCGCCGCGTATGGTGTTTCCTCGCGCACTTATTAAATTTTCCTACTACATTCGTCGCTTCCTGTTTTTTTTTTTGTTTTTTTTTTAAATATAAATAGCAGTGGCTAGAATGTTCTTGTGGACCAAGAATCCAACGCCGTGTTCGTGCCTGTCATCTCTACCGCTGAAATAGAGCTTGTGGCCTTTGTCAGTCGTTGTTTCACCTAGGCCTTTCCAGCGCAGTTCGCTGATACCTAGAACGTTCCATCGATAGTGGTCCAGCTCGTGGGCCAGTTCTTCTAATTTTCCTTCCGCAGTTAGGGTCCTGACATTCCAGGTTCCTATGACGATGTTGTTTCTCGTGCGGATCTTGCTAATTTGTCCATCAGTAGCATACTTTTCACCTCCGTCCTGGTGGCCAACGGAAGGCGCGGTCCTTGTGTAGCCGGGCGACGACCGATCCGGCATGGAATTAGTGGATAGCCTCATCATGTGTTGTGTCTTGGGCAAAAAAAAAGACCTGGCAGGGCCCAATCCTCTCCAGGCTGTTGGCCACAGCCGAAATCCACGAATACAGTGTGGCTCGCCTTGGCCCTGAGCACGTGGTCGTTGAACCTGTAGTAACGTGAGGTTCCTCCGCCCTGGCCGGTGACTTCTGTGTAGAAGACTTTCGCCCAGTGATGCCATGCTAACATCACCCCTGTTAGTCGCCTCTTACGACACGCCGGGAAACGTTGGGTCTATTCTATTTGCCCGAACCCACAGAGCACTGTCATGGGTTGCCGCCCAGTCTCCAGTAGACTCATTACCATCCGTCTGAGAGCAACCCCTTTCAACATTACCATCATCCAGGCCTATGCCCCAACATCAGACTATGAAGACAGCGAAGTGGAGGATTTTTATGAAAATATACAGGCGGTCCTTGACCAAGTGCCGAAGAAGGACATAGTCATAGTGCAAGGCGACTGGAATGCCAAGGTTGGCCAAGATGCGCACCACAACTGGGGAGACACATGCGGACCCCACTACAACAACGAGACAAATGACAGGGGTCTGAGGCTATTGGAGTTTGCCAGATACAACAATCTGGTACTGGCAAACACGCTTGGTCTCCACAAAAAATCCAGACGATGGACATGGCACAGTCCCGGCGGGGAACATCACAACCAGATCGACTACATCATGGTCAAGAAACGCTTCAGATCAAGCATCAACATTGGCAGGACACGCACTTTTCCAGGAGCAGACATTGGAAGTGACCACGATCTCGTGATGATGTCTTTCCGGCTCCATTTGAAGAGAGTAAATACAGCAAAGTGCACTAGGCTGAAGTTCGACCTGGACAAACTGCAAGACCCGGAGGTGGCAAAAATATTTCAGGCCACAATTGGAGGGAAATTTGCACCACTGCTTATTTTGGGGGCAGGCGAAGTAGATGTCAACACCATGACCAATACCACACCTGAACTTTTGGATCTGTGTGATAAACGAAGAGAGTTAAAAAAGAAAAAGAACACCTCACAGGGAGCTGATGTCTACCGAAAAATCAACAATGACATCCGAAAAGGCATGCGCACAGCAAAGGAGAACTGGATAGAAGATCAATGCCAGGAAATAGAGAACAATCTGAACAAGAACAACAGCAAGAAGGCCTACCAGACGGTGAAGCGGCTGACAAGTGTTAAACAGCCCAAAGTCTCCACTATCCAAAGCAAGTCTGGCATTTGCCTTACAGAAGAACAAGAAGTCTTGGACAGATGGACAGAGTACTGCTCTGACCTTTACAACCATACACCAAATGGAGACCCATCAGTTCTAGCATGTCCCGAGAGCAGAGAAGAAGAAGAAATCCTCCCAATTCTCCGGGAAGAAGTTGAGGCAGCAGTGCAATCGCTGAAGAAAGGGAAGTCAGCGGGAGTGGACAACATACCAGCGGAACTGCTACAAGCAGGAGGAGAAGCGATGACTGATGCTCTCACCGTTATCTGTAACAAGATCTGGCAGAGTGGGGAATGGCCTACACCATGGACCCAGTCGCTTGTCATCACTCTTCCCAAAAAAGGTAACCTTCAGGAGTGTGAAAATTACCGCACCATCAGCCTCATCAGCCATCCCAGCAAGGTCCTCCTGAAAATAATACTCAACAGGTTGAAACCACAAGCTGAACAAATCATAGCTGAAGAACAAGCAGGATTCATGGCAGGGCGAAGTACCACTGAACAGATTTTCAACCTCAGAATAATCTGTGAGAAATACCTACAGCACCAACAACATCTATATCATGTGTTCATAGACTTCAAGAAGGCATTTGACCGAGTCTGGCATGCAGCTCTATGGGCAACCATGAAAGTTTACAACATCAGCCCTAAAATTATAGAAGTCATCAAAAGCCTGTATGACAAGGCTACCAGTGCAGTCCTCCATAACAGCGTCATCGGGAACTGGTTCAGAACAACAATCGGTGTGCGTCAAGGATGCCTACTCTCTCCAACACTCTTCAACATTTTCCTAGAGCGCATCGTGTCAGATGCTCTTGCAGATCACGAAGGCACAGTCAGCATAGGGGGCAGAGCAATCTCCAATCTTCGTTTTGCGGATGATATTGATGGATTGGCTGGAGAGGAACAAGAACTTGAACAGCTTGTACAGAGGCTTGACACCACCTCCAGAGCTTATGGAATGGAAATAAGTGCAGAGAAGACCAAAATGATGACCAACAACACCAATGGCATCAACACGGACATCAAAGTACAAGGCCAATCCCTCAACACAGTGCACAGCTTCAAATATTTAGGAGCCATTGTGTCAGACAATGGGTCTCGACAGGAAGTCCTCTCCAGGATCGCACAAACAACTGCTGCCCTGACAAGGTTGAAGCCCATTTGGAAAGACAGAACCATCAGTCTACATTCCAAAGTAAGACTGCTGCGCTCTCTGGTCATCTCCATCTTCCTATATGCTTGCGAAGCATGGACCCTCACAGCAGATCTCCAACGAAGAATACAAAGCATGGAGATGAGGTGCTACAGAAGACTTCTGTGCATTTCCTATACCCAACACATCACCAACATTGAAGTCCGACAGACCATCAGAAGCCATTGGACAACACGATGACCTGCTCACAGTGGTGAAGAAACGGAAACTCCGATGGTATGGCCACGTCACCAGATCATCAGGCCTAGCAAAGACTATTCTGCAAGGCACAGTGCAAGGAGGTAGAAGAAGGGGGAGACCGAAAAAGAGGTGGGAGGACAACATTCGAGAATGGACTGGTTTGACACTGAGCGAAGCCATGAGGGCTGCTGAGGACAGAGAAAGATGGAGTATGCTGGTTAAGCGATCATCTGTGGTGCCCCTACGACCTTCGGGTTATGGGACAGGATAGGATAGGATAGGATAAATAGCAGCTTTAACAATTTGGTTTTAAACCAATGCAGTATCCATGCCATTAGTATGTAGTGAGCCATTGGGTTAGCTTTTCCGAACAAAATGTTAAAACTGTTTTTTTTTTTTTTTCAGGAACATTTCTATCATTTTAAAAATAAATATTTGAAAGTTAATGCTTTTTGTGTTGGTGTTTGGTTTTTATTTAAACTAATATCAACATTTTAAATAATGCTCATTTTATCATGTGAAAATTCTTGTTCGTACATTTGCTACTGAAATTGAGCTGAAACTACTGATATTTTTCTTTGTTTGCTACTGAAATTTTTTTTATGGGTTGGCAGCTCTGGGCCAGAATTTCCAGATAAAGAGAAACATTCTGTACTATATTCCTGAATTTGGGCTTTTTCCATGTGTCCCTTATAATCACTTGTCAAAATAAATACATTTTATTCTTTATATATATTCACACACACACACATAACATAAAACACTAGCAACAATCAATCAATCAATCAATCAATCAACATAAAACACTTCAAAACAACAAAATGTTTACCACTCAATTTGATTTTGCCAAATTTTCGGTTTGTAATAACCTTCTTTAGGGCATTACTATGTCAGTGTGATAATGTGCAAAACGTTTTACCTAATACAGTAACAGAATTCATGACTATAATTCACAAAATACCACACATATATAACGAATGAACATGATCACAACTCTATTATAAAAACCCGCACACACAACCACACACATACACAAACCCACAACCACATATATGTGGAGAAAAACAGAAGTGGGAGAGAGGAGGGGGGGGGGAGACAATACAATACAATACAAGATTATTGCTTTACGTCCAGCGGACTCTTCCGAGCCAAATCAGGACCAGGAGGGGTGGGGGTTGGCGGGGGGTGGGGGGGCAAGGGGGGAGAGAGAGAAAAGAGAGAGAGAGACAGATACAAAGTATCATAATAATAACACCAACATTTTCAAAACTTAATTACCATGTTCTCAATCACTTTGAATCCATAATCAAAACCGTTGACTAAACCCCACACCTACATTTCCCACTACTCCATAACCACATAACTACCAACATTATACACATACACAATAACATCTATAAACTATACATCTCATCAAAACTACTACCAAAGTTACTCCCAACCAAATAAATAAATTAAATAATAAATTTTAAAAAAATTAATTATTAAAAAATTATAAAAATGTACAAACTAACAAACTCCTCCCCTCCAAACCCTTCCTCCCCTCTCCCCCCACCCTCTTCCCACACACACAAGACACTGCACATTCTAAACACTATCAACCTATCCTAAATATATTATGCTAAACTTAAGGATCTACATACAGTTCTAAATATTCATCTTACAGAGTCTTTAATCCCGGTAATGAATCCGACTTTTCAACAACACTCCAAAATCCTGCCTCTCATTACCCTCACTGAGTAATGTGCCCAAGTTATCCTGCAAAAAAATCTCTCTCTCTGTAGTAGCTCTTCTTCTTGCTGAACAAACTCGATCGCAAATATAGCCAAATAAGACAAGGTTGGATCATCCGGGTGCTGAAGGGAATTGCAGTGCCGTGCTACCCTACATTTTTGGGATTTTCCTGTCTTGGCCATCACTTTTGTGTCCAGCCCACCTTGTTTTCAAATTTACAGTCGACCCCCTGTAAATAAAATCCTTGTGCTCATTACATATCACAACATACACTGTGTTGGGGGTATTACACCTCAGATGCTGTGGTATATATATATAATAGAGAGAGAGAGAGAGGAGAGAGAGAGAGAGAGAGAGAGAGAGAGAGAGAGAGAGAGAGAGAGAGAGAAATATTTTGTCGCTTCTTATGACACTACGTGCTGGTTGATCCAGCGGGCCCTGGGTCATTGGGAGGAACTACATCAGGGTCCAGCGTATCGACTAACTCTGCCAGATCCATGCGCCCGTTCTCTGCCAGGGTTTTCTTCAGGACCTCTTTAGTGGCCTTGGATCCACAGCTGGTGCACCAGTAGCGAAGAAGAAACATGTTCCTCTCGGCCAAGTCATGGGGGTGCTCTGTCTTGGCCTGAGCTATAATGGGCTGTAACAATTGTACAACACAAACGTAAGAGGAGATAACCACAGTGGGAAATGGCTATATGCCTTCACTATAACTACCAATGGCATGGATATACTGGACGTAGCCAATTTAACCCTTTCCAGCATTCATACCACTGGAGAGAGGAGATGGGAGAGAGGTACTGCTGCCAAAAAGGTACTCAGGATGATTTTATAATACTGCAGCCAAGTCCTCTATTTGGGTAAGACTTCTTGACAGACATTTCTAACGTTGTCTCACAGGAAGAACTGATTAGTGATAATCGTATACCCACGTCTGTAACATTGAGAGCCCGGATGATCATGTATCCAGGTCCCAGCTGCTGAGCGATGGCACGAACGACACGTTCCTTCACGTCTGTTGAATAGAAGGCATTTATTTAACCTTGTATTAAACATCAAACGGCTTGCTTTCCATTAACACAGTGTTCTTGTCTGTGACTAACTTGCCTAGAAAGAGACTAACTTGCCAGTGGTGTCCATTACTATTTAACTAAATCAAATAAAACAAACTTGTTGTATTCATTGTACAAAATTTGCTCTTAACTTGAAGAATTTAACTAGATTTGAAAACCCATTGGGCATTGTAATTGTAAATAAAACAGCAAGAATAAGTAAACTAATCCTAAAAGAACAAGCACTGAGGAAAAGGAGATGGGCAGTGTTGTGGTGAAGCAGGTCCTGTCAAAATGTGTCCTTGCTGTCTCTCCTCCTCAACATCCAACTTTTTATAGGAACAACCCATTATATATTTTACTAGTAAATGCATTTTAAGGTAACAGGTTGACATAACCCCCCTCCCCCTCCACTCCCCCTCGTGGGAGCGCCGGGGGTTTCGGTATAAATAGTATCCCCACTTTCTGAAAATATGCTTTATTTACCACTATTTCTGTTCTCATTTGTTCTTTCTCGTTCCGAATCTGTTCTATCAATGTACTATCTTCTTTGCTAGATCAGTCATCTACCTTTTTTTTAAAAATTGAAAACTGTCCTAAAACTCATTTGTGTTTGGGGTCTGTTGAGTCAGCTTGGGTCTACTGGATGCTTTTTGCCAAATGGGCACTAGGGCTTTCTTATTATTTAGCAATGTAGGCATTTTCTAGGTATTTTTTTTATATATTAATAGTTTGTCATTATTTAGCAATATAGGCATTTTCTAGGTATATTTTTTGTAAATATTTCATAATGGTGTTTATATTCTGTTTTGTTTTTATAAACGGGGTTCCATAAATTATGTAGCAATGTAGGCATTTTCTAGGTATATTTTTTGTAAATTATTTCATAATGGTGTGTGAGTGCGTCTTGGGCGACGTGGGTTCGAATCCTGACTTCAGCAAACTATTTTGTGATTGCTGGATATTACGGGCCAGCGCCTTGAGAAGCTCTCTGAGCTTGTAAGTGCGCTATATAAGAGAAATTTCTTTCTTTCTTTCTTTCTTTTAATGGTGTTTATATTCTATTTTGTTTTTATAAACGGGGGTTCCATAAATTAGGGTATACTATAGCCTCAGGGTCCCCTTCATGAGGTGTCTTTATTGTAAATTGGCCGGCTGGTGGCCTGCCTACCCCCGTTGGGGTGCCGGGGGTTTCAGTATAAATAGTATCCCCACTTTCTGGAAATTTAGTGCTTTAAATTTCCACTGTCGCTGTCTTTCTCATTTGCTCTTTCTCATTTCTGCTCTGTTCTATCAATCTGCTGTACTATCTTCTTCTTCGCTAGACCAGTCGCCTACCCTTTTTCTTGAAAACTCTTCCGGGACAAGACTCCTTGTTTGTGTATGAGGTCTGTTGGATCAGCTTGGGAATATTGGACACTTTCTGCCAGGTGGTCACTATGATGTTATTATTTAGCAATGTGGGCATTTTATATGTATATGTTTTGTTGATAATTTATAATGATCTTTTATGCGGATTGGGGGTTGTCCGGTCCTGATTTGGCTCGGAAGAGTCCGCTGGATCTAAAGCAACAATTATGTCATGTAATGTAATGTAGGTGGCCTGCCGTCAGTGTTACTACTAGGGTTGTTTCAGCAGATCTTTTATGCGGATCAGGGGTGAGTCCTCTTTCAGCCAAGTTGTGGTCCTGATCTTTGCAGTCCACTGGACCCTATAAGCAATGAATAACTAACTAAATCAACCTACTTTTTTTTTACTTCTACAGCTACACAACCTTTTCTTTCTTTTTTTTTTCTTTTTTTTTGGGGGGGGGGAGGGGGGAAGGCAAAGAGACGTAACACATGTAAACACATACTACTAGTACTACTCACGTATGTATGCAGGATCCATTGACACTGGCGTCTGACTCTGCTCGTCCAGGGTTTGCAGAGGCGTCAGTGAGCGGCTGTCTCTTCTAGCTGGCGAGTACGTTGCTGCCATACATGGGCGGGAAAGCATTGTGTCCTTGGCCATGGCTAGAGTAAGTCCACGTATCTCTGACGAGGTGTCCTGTCGGTACGTGTAGGTCCCATCTGGATCCTGAACACAGTTTTCCAGTGTTATGCGGCGCATGACTGCAGAGTCGCTATCACTGCGCTGGACGCGGGTAGCCAGAATATTGTTAGTCTCGTAAATCGAAGATGGGGGCGCGCTTTGGCAGGTTCTGTTAGGATCAACAGCCGGATCTGTTGCTTTGTTTTTGCCATCGCCAGAACGGCTTCTCTGTCGGATCCTCACGGTGCTTCCTGTTTGGGTACTGCTGCTCTCGTTGTCCTCTTCGTTTTTAGTGAGGGTATTGGCCTCTGACCTTGAAATTAACGTCTCTTCGAAGCTTTGGTTTGACTGACAAACATCAGCCTGGAGATCGCCTAGGTCGGATGCAGAGCTGCCAAGAGTAAAGCGAACGGAGGTGGATTTTCTGGCAAGGCAACCTTTGGTAGGAGTGCTCGTAATCTGCTGGTGCGTGACCTTGACCTCTGGAGGTACAGTGCTTGGCGTGGCCCTGTTATATCCCGGGTTTGTGGAAACGGAGGACACGGAGTTGGCTGGGCTGGAACCCAGGCTGTTGTTGACTGGTCGACCACGGAGGTTGTCAAACACGTCCTCCAGCTTGACCTGAATGCCTGGTACAGATGATCTGGGACCCACTGCTTGGCGCCTCTTCACTATCAGATCAGTCAGCTCATCGTCCAGTCGTTGAAGGTTTTGGCCTAATGAACAGAGGAACAATTTTCATCGAAATTCTTTTCTGACTAAATTGCACTCTCTGTCACCAGAAAGTATTTGAAATAAAAATGCAAGGCTCGTTAATACTTGTAATCGTTGCTACTTTGATAGTAAAGGAACGTCGAGTAATTTGAAATGGAGTGTAGATCTAGACTTGAGGCGAGTCACAGAGATGACAACACTGGTGTTTTATTATAACTGGAAAGGTCATGTTTCATATTACACTCCCTTTCATATTACCCGTCTTTCTCTTAATTACAATTTAGTACCACATCGAGTAAATACATGCACTGCATTGACATCGTGTGTAGACCTATGATAAATTAGCAGACGTTATGTACATGGTGAATGGTAAGTTAGAAAGCACTTACCATGAAAGACAGTCTCGCCGTCAGACATAGCGAGGACGTGCTGGTTAACTGTGCCATCAGAATTGGAGTGGATGACCACCATTTTGCCTGGGTACACTGAGGTAAAGCACACGTTTTCAACCCGCACCAGCAGCAGAATTGGAGGCTCGCCCAAAATCTCCCCTAGAATATCATCGTCCGAAACGACGTGGTCTTTCACAATAGCACTGACTTCACAGTCATGGAAACTTTCCACTTCTCCTAAAGTTCGAGCGAAGGCTTTGACGCATCTCACAGTAAAAGACAGGCAGTCGTCGACAAGAATTTTATACTTGCGTCCGTTTGGCATCCGAACTGACATTTCCAGTCGGTTGACATACACTTTGGCCTCCAGAAAATCCCTGTTCCTGATGCGATTTTCAGAGAACGTCTTGCTGTATATCAACGATTGCCCGTGGAGAAAAATTTCCACCTGGTACAGAGGCACCTGCAGTCTCCATGACAAGTCCCTTTTCATGGTCTCCACAAAGTCATATGAGTATACGAACACCTGCAGAACTTGTCGGCCCTCATTTGGGGAAGGGCATTTCACCACACTGACGCTCAGTGTCATCTTCTTCTTGGGTGACACGTAGATCTTGCTGCCCGGCAAGGAAAGGTCCTTCTCCAGGTCCACCACGCTACCTAGCTTCAGTGGTCCGATGGAGATGCGCAGGCTGATGGCTTCCTTCCTTACAACCTTGGACACCTCGTCACGAACATCTTTCTCTGACGCCTGTGGCGGTAAAACGACCACTGGACCATCCTGGGATTTGTTCTCATCTTTCAGTTCCAGCTCCACGCAGAGAGCATTTGCCGGTTGGAAATGCACAAAGACCTCGATGTACGCCTTGTCAGGGTAACTATGATCTGGTAAAAGGACGAGAAGAGATTTGTCTTCCGGAGTCATGGTCATGTCACCTTCTTCTAAAGCGCGTGTGACGATAGAGTTAAATGTTTTCCGTAGAAGTTTATCAGTTATTACCTTGTTGTCTTGCGTGAACCACACAGCTTCAGGGCACAGGCATGTGGTCGACTCCACTTGGCTGTACACTTGCAGAAATTGTTGCTTAACTTCAGGCAGAGGTTCGACCGTCCTGCAGCTTAAAAAGTAACGTTTGTCGCAGAACAGCGCGAAGCGGTGCGAGATGCGCCATTCCAGAATCACGTTTAGGGCTATAACTAACAGGCTAAACCTGGGAAGATCCATGACGTTTGACCTCAGGGGCTGATCGTTGTAAAGTAAGCACACTGGCTTAGCAGTAGCAGATGGTTTTCTCTTTGGAGTTGCATCGAAAGGAAAATATATCGCCCTACTTCTGGGTGACTGCTCAATCCGGAATTGCTGAACTTGCTCAATAATTGACTGAGGGCTCGTGTTGCCCTTGACCTTCAAGCAGTACAAAGACGACCCAGCTTTGACGAACAGGTGAAGGTCATCGACCCTGGTGCCTGACACTATGGTACGAATACCCTCCAGGACCATCTCTTCTTGCTCCAAGGTATCTGCCCCCAATAAATTGGCCACTTCTTTCAAATCCTTTGGCAAGGGAATCATTCTTTCATTTGCACAATTTTTGCCATTCATTAGGAACAGCCTAGTCGCTACCCGTATATTATCGCTGTTGTAGCCCTGTTGTTGAATTGCACGGAACTGTGTTTTGCCATCACGTAATGGAACTGAAAATCAACAGACAATTGTGATTTGTACATGGAGAAAAACAAAGGAAAACGCCGAATTTAATATTTAAGATCCAAGATCCTAGACCATTGGTTTATTCTAGAACGTTCACTGTAAAAGATTCAAAACTCAACAGTCAATATATATTAATTGTCCCATTAATTACAAGGAAATTTGGTTGTGCTGTGACAATTCCATTTACAAGGACAATACTAAGAAAAATATTAATAAAAAAACAACTAATATAACACCCAATTCTGTATATATCACATTTTACACTGAGCAATAAATAATGTTTTCCTGAACAGTAAAATCAGGCACACTTTTACCTCTACAGACACGTCACACAACCCCATTCGTAACAAAGCTTCCAGGCCATCGGCAACTATCACACCTACACACCCGCAACCAAACCACACTTGCAGTCCTCCACCAAGCAGCACACAAACCATCAACATACAACATATGAAGTCTGTAAAATAGTCAGAAACAGATACGTGTAATAAAGGTGGAGAATGCAACAATATTAAGAAAAGTACTACTATCTGAATAAATTGAACCAAAGTTACAAATTAATAAATCAATAAAATAGCCATCAGTGTATAAAAATATATTACAACAATAAAATGGTAAGAAATGTTCTTTTAAATAAATGAGGCTACAGTATCTGACTCAACAAGAATTAAGTTTAAATTTAGGAGTCGGTTGTAAATGGAGTTACGCAAATGTTGTAATACAATTATGTTGTGACAGGTTTGATTGCTGTTTTTAAATGGTTGTGAGAATCGGGCAGTGAATTGTAAAAGTCATTTGTCATTTACTTGTTTTATCAGAGCAAGATTGATTGGTTCATTCATTACAGTGTACTAACACAAAGCTGCTTTTTTTTATTAACAAGATCCTCGCTATCCCCTGTCCCCTCCCATATACAGAAAATAACATGTGTAACCTTTTTGGTCAAGATCACCACTGACCACTGTTTGGGTGTTAAGCTGGGGAGATAACGACTTGCCTCGGTCATTGTTCTAGCGTGTTAACGGATCCGCATCATCGATTTCAGCTGGAGTACTCTCTCGCCCCGGTTAGTAGGTGTATCTCGCCAGGGTATCTTCCAACTGACCATGGAGTGAACTTGATAAACTGAACCCAAACGATATCAGTTCACATGACATGAAATCTACTGTAAAATGATTTTTTAAAGGCATTAAGCAAAGCTTTTGTAAATTGTTTTCTCAAAGGGCTGAACATTATTGATCTTGCTTGAGTGATCCATTTAAAATGTGAATAGCATTCACTACTTTTCATAGTGTTATCGTATGCGCCTTTCCAATACGTTCTTGTCGTCCGCTGGACCTAAAGCAATAATGATGTAATGTAATACGTTGTTGTCACTCTCTGTCAGCTGGACCTAAAGCACTACTCATGTAATGTAATACGTTGTTGTCACTCTCTGTCCGCTGGACCTAAAGCAATAATCATGTACTGTAATACGTTGTTGTCACTCTCTGTCAGCTGGACCTAAAGCACTACTCATGTAATGTAATACGTTGTTGTCACTCTCTGTCAGCTGGACCTAAAGCACTACTCATGTAATGTAATACGTTGTTGTCACTCTCTGTCAGCTGGACCTAAAGCACTACTCATGTAATGTAATACGTTGTTGTCACTCTCTGTCAGCTGGACCTAAAGCACTAATCATGTAATGTAATACGTTGTTGTCACTCTCTGTCAGCTGGACCTAAAGCACTAATCATGTAATGTAATACGTTGTTGTCACTCTCTGTCAGCTGGACCTAAAGCACTACTCATGTAATGTAATACGTTGTTGTCACTCTCTGTCAGCTGGACCTAAAGCACTAATGATGTAATGTAATACGTTGTTGTCACTCTGTCCGCTGGACCTAAAGCAATAATCATGTAATGTAATACGTTGTTGTCACTCTCTGTCAGCTGGACCTAAAGCAATAATCATGTAATGTAATACGTTGTTGTCACTCTCTGTCAGCTGGACCTAAAGCACTAATGATGTAATGTAATACGTTGTTGTCACTCTGTCCGCTGGACCTAAAGCAATAATCATGTAATGTAATACGTTGTTGTCACTGTCTGTCAGCTGGACCTAAAGCAATAATCATGTAATGTAATACGTTGTTGTCACTCTCTGTCAGCTGGACCTAAAGCACTAATCATGTAATGTAATACGTTGTTGTCACTCTCTGTCAGCTGGACCTAAAGCACTAATCATGTAATGTAATACGTTGTTGTCACTGTCTGTCAGCTGGACCTAAAGCACTAATCATGTCATGTAATACGTTGTTGTCACTCTCTGTCAGCTGGACCTAAAGCAATAATCATGTAATGTAATACGTTGTTGTCACTCTCTGTCAGCTGGACACCTTACAGTTTAAGAAGACTGAAAAACCCAAAGGGAGTGTCTCTTGTATCCAAATACAGATTCACGGATCACAATGCATAGGAATTAGCCTGTCACCAACGTCTGGAAATTCTGCATGCCCCACAAGGAGGTAAAGGCGACAAGTAGATTACAACTCGGTTGAAGGCATATATAATATTATTCTGGCTATTCCTATCGGGGCGAGATTAACATGGGCGGGTTCATACTCCCACATCAGCACACCCGGTTTTGAAAGGTAGTAAATTTCCGCAGTTTTAATTATACCAATAGAAAATGATGTAAGCGTTAAGTTTATTGTCGCTGCGCATTGTAACCTTCGTTTCATCCACTCATAAACAACCAGAAATTCAATGACAGCCTTGACCTACCGTGGCCAATCTCGACTCCTTCCAGGAAGTTTTGGGTTAAGTCTGGGTCTTGGAGGGCGGTGCGTGCTTGGGCAAATGCAGCAAGTTCGCTGAAGACGCTCTCGTCTGTCACACTCCCTTGGCAGTCCAGCGGCTCCATCATTGTGTGGTTGATCATGCATCCGCCATAGCCCAGAGAGGACTCCCGTTCGCTTCAATCAAAAGCATAATTTTGTTGCACTTCTTTACAACATATTGTCGTCACCACAATTATATTTAATGACAACGGCCACCACCACCATCAACAACAACAAATAAAATAAAATATAAAGAATGTATAAAATAAAATATTAAAAGACAATACATAATGAATAAAGTAAAGCAAACATCGGACGCACATATATCTCACAACTAACATGCATTCACAACAATTCTCACACATTGTTTTGTTTAAGGATCAGAATACAGTCGACATCGGTTATGTTAAACATTTTGCCACAGCAACATCAGTCGAACAATCTTCAAAATGATGTTAATATTATTTCCTTTTACAATGTAACCGCCACTGTTTTCCGAACAGTTTTAGTTACTAAAAGGATCGATCTTAGACCGAGAGCTCTGCGGGAGAAGGGAGACAACCACTGCGAACCATTGCCGCAATTCGCTAATATTGATTACTTCCCTTTAACTGACTTGTCTATTTTTTGGCTGTCATCAAGCGGTCGGGTAAAAAATAAAATAAGTAAACTGGTTAAGAAACAACAACTTAAAATATGAATAATAATAATGGAATAAAGGTAAATTAAATTAGAAATAACATTATTGTTATTAATTATGGTTCTAGGACTTGTATTCTTCCACAGGTGTATTAGGGAATTCCCATATCCTTGCATCCACAGAATAGAGTCCCTGTAATATTTATTGTTTGTAGCTTTACTGGGATTGCCCATTCATTAATGGGTAGTGGTTTAGTTAGCATCAGTTATTGTAGGTCGGATGCACTAAAAACATCAAGTTAATATTGAAAATCTCAAGTTAGTGCAACTTAGCATCCTGCATCCTTTTGTCTCATCCCGTTAAGTTCACTTGAGGTGCCAGAGGGTCTGAAAGTCGGCCGCATTTGTCTAGATCGGAAACTTGTTGCTATTTTTTGGTGGGGCAGCAAGAAAATCCTAAATCAGGGTTTTCTGTTTTAAACTCCCCAAAAGCCAAGTAGCCACAAACCCAAATTGCCACCTGAGTTTACTGTTTTTCTCCATGTCAGTCTGCCTGATCCGTTAAAGTTTTATTAATTGTCGTTTTTCAGTAGCCCAGTCGTATTTAAGAATAAGTGGTTCCCTTTGTTTTATTCTTTATGGAGTATATCATGACTTATTATTATAAACGTTAAACGCAGCCAACCATAAAAATTAAAGATCCATTTTCGTAAACTGCAGCTGTGGGTTTATTGTTGTTTTATTTATCCATCTCTATTTCTTTATTGTTATTTTCTGTCTTTCTTTCACTGCAATCCGCCCAGTGTCTATTGTGCCACATCTGTGTGCTCATATTATGTAGTACACAGATCGTGGGGGTTACAACAATATCAGGAATCATAAGTACTATTGTTTTTTAATTACAGAGAAATAAAGAAAGGTAAAGGTCAGTTTGTTGGCTGCAAAATTCTACACTTCACGCCTGGTAAAAATGTGGTTTTAAAAGCATTTCGTTTCATTCGTAAAATGAGACCTAAAGCATTTTATTACTTTTTGCATCACTAAATTTCTTACATCATTTGAAGTGTGATTGCTATACTTTTCCCATATTGTAAACTCCATAATTCCATTAATTTCTTGAGCCTGGTTGGACATTCGGGGGTTTCTGTATATAACTATAATCACCACTTTGTAAAAATTTAGTGCTTTAAATTACCTCTGTTTCTGTCATTTTCATTTGTTCTTTCTCATTCCTAATCTGTTCTATAAATCTACTATCTTCTTCGTTAGACCAGTCACCTACCTTTTTTCTTGAAAACTCTCCCAAAATTCTTCGTTTGTGTTTGGGGCTACTGGACGCTTTCTGCCAAATGGTCACTAGGGCTTTCTATGGTATTATTATTTAGCAACACAGGCATTTTATATGTATGTGTTTTGTTAATATTTTATAATGATTATATTCTATTTTGTTTTTGTAAAGGAGGTTCGATAAAACAGAGTGAAGCCTCAGCGTTCAGATGCTTTTTTTGTATATATAGTGACCTTCAGTGATAATCCTACAGTTGGAGTTGTTTCAGCACATCTTTTATACTTATAAGGGCTGAGTCCTCTTTCAACCAAGTTGTTACTTGATTTGGCTATTTGCAGTCCGCTGATATAAACAATGACTAACTAATAACATTGCTGTAGTGATAAATGCCAACTTAATATTTGCTTTTAGCGGCTCTTGAGTTGGTAAAGCGCTATATAAAAATTGATTTAAAAAAATGACCACTAGCACATAGTGGGTCTTTGTTCCCACTTCGGTTGTTCTGTCGTTTACTAAACCCAACACAAACTAACGCTCCTTCGCCAAAGTATTAGTTTATTAATTAAGTGTACTATTTCACATATATCGTATATTAGATCTGTTCATAACTGTAACATAACCTTTATAATGCGTGAATAATACGAAAAAAATAGTTATACTGATAAATGGTTATGCCACTTATGGGGGGAAAATATATAGTTTAAGTGAAATCCATTAATATAGCAGTTATTTCAGATATAAATTCTGAAAATTTTTCCCGTAAATAATAAGATTTCTTTAAAATTATTTAGCGCAGGAATAAAAAAAAAACCTAGCTGATCCTGATGATGACTCATCTGTACAAATGTTTAAATTACTGGGATTTTTGTCATTTGTAATTTGAACGAACAATTGAAGCTAATTGGATTGCCTACTTTCTTTCTTTATAAACGTATGAGAAACACCAACTTACCTTTGTAACCTAATTTCTAAGGCAAAGGGTTTCAGTGTAGAACACTGACCTTTTCGCAAGAAAACAGACATTATTTCGACACACTTTTCATTTTCTTGACATTATTTTGACATTTTCAATTTTTTGAAGCTATCCCTAACCCTAACCCGCACCCTAACCCGTAACCTAACCCTAATGCTAAAACAGCTCTAACTCAACGGAGCACTATTTTGACGTCAAAATAGTACGGCCTTCCAAAAAAGTCAGAAGAAACCATGTGGAGTTTCATGTGTGTCATCAGAACGTCGTTTCTACATGCCCACACACACACACACACCCACACACACGTGTGTAGAAACGACGCACGCACACACACACACACATTTCTGTGGAAACGACGTTGTGATGACTGTTGTGAAGCTCTACATACATTATTTTGACACACTTTCCATTTCTTTGACATTATTTTGACATTTTCAATTTTTGGAAGCTATCCCTAACCCTAACTCTTTCCCTAATCATAACCCTAGTTAACCCTTAACCTAACCCTAAGCCTAACACAGCCCTAACTTTAACGGAACACTGTTTTGACGTCAAAATAACGGGGTCCGTCAAAAGAAAGTACGTAGAGGTTCAAGTGTATGTCAGAATAACGGCGTTTCTACCTAGCCACACACACACACACACACAAACACACGCACACACCCACACCGACACACACACAAATGCGCGCATTATTAACACTTTAAATTTTCGCCCCTCAAACAGGGCTTCATTAGGGTTATCAACAGATTCACAATCAACACTTACACTTGTTGTAAGTGTTGATAACCCTGTAAGAAGGCGAGAATATATATATTGTTTGTGTTAATCTGTCTCACGCTTATAGTATCTATATTATATTTACATAAGAAACACATCAATACAATAAATCGCCATACGTACTTTGTTTGGATCGCTTGGAAGTCCATTGCCTGCCAACTGTTGCACTGGTTTTTCCCGCCTCAACTTAATAATGGCCGAGTTTCAACAACCAAACCGTAAGTTTCAACTGATCGTCGACGCCAAATGAACATTCAATCGCGTAAAGAGCACTCCACTATAACACAGAGTAGACTGAAAACTACTAATAAAAAAGATCGGTTCATAAAGAATGCGCCTACAGCTTCGCGTTTGTACAGGGCTACCACAACTTTCTCCAAAGCAGTAGTTTTCTTACTCAAAGAATGTTCAGCAAGCAGGGAAGGGGATTCCCCATAGGCCTGTTTAGGTTTGGGCTGTTACGTCAACGGTGCGTGCGATAGCCTCGCAGTGCGCACAAAGAGCTTATACTAATATATTTATAGTCTTTGGTGCGCATGCAATAAGTATTAGAACCCGTATGGGTTTCTGCGCTCAATGGAGCATTACGTCTCATTACGTGAACATGGCATCCCACATTGACAGTCATCTGCAGATGTAAAATAAATGGAGAACGGCTGGTGATTTTCGTTCACATGGGATAGCGTTTGCGATATGGCACGGCAGTGCGCGACAGAAATGAACGTTGGATACGACTGGATAGCAAGGATTCTGGCAGACGACAAAAAAACGCAGGTAAAGAAGTTGAAGAAGTATTATTTAAAATTGTTTTGGCAAGTTTTGCTTCATAAAATTACAAAAGTGTAAGGTATAACTATTACGGACGAAAATTTTATTTTGGTTCAGGATGTTTTATTTTGTTTTTATTATATAGTACAAACCTTTAGAAGATTAAAACATTTTAAATTGTTAAAATCGGTCAATATTAAGGCACTCATTTAACTGTTCAAAGTGGGTAACCCTCACACAAAAATAAAACGCGTTTTTCCCAAAAGTGGCTCAAGTGTCTAAAATTAATACAAAGTGCATAAAAAGGCACTGTATTTACACAACAAAATGCTGAACCCTCTAGTATGCTCAGAAAACAAAAAGTTTTGCCAGTTTTAGCAGAATATATGAAAATAAATATGCATTTATATATATTCATAATTCATATTAATTAATTGTTCGACAATATGAAGATCTTTTGGGGGGTTATGGAGTAAAATACAACAAAAAAAAATAATACATTGAAAGCCTAAATTGTGTTTAAGAGTTATAACTTGGGACCTGTAGACAATCAAGGGACATTAACCCTCTTACAAACCTAGTACATGTATTACTACTGCCGTGCTGATGTACAAGAATAACTACTAGTAGAAGGCCTAACTCACTGGAGAATTAATTATGCAAAACGAAGACCTTGCAAAATTCACAGAAATAAACATAAAAGAAGAAAGAACATTGTTTTGGAAACAAAACACACCCCTGGAGTTGACATAACTTCATAACTTAATGTGAAACACATGAGTTCTAATCTGAATGCGTGTGTGCGAAGCCGTGACAACGAATGAAAACAACATGGCGGCGACTCGTCGTGTGGTCTTGAATTTTGTATAATTTGAAATGCTTTTCGCTCAAAAAGTTCATTTTTTGCTGTTGTATTATTTAAAAGACACATCAGGTTACCTAATAAAACAAAATTACAGCCAAGCAATTGTTATAAAGGAAAAACAAGCAACAGTGGTCCTCCTATAGAGAGTGGAGACAAATCATGCACAAAGACTGTCACCTTTCCTTTATAAGACACTGTCACCTTTCCTTCATAAGACACTGTCACCTTTCCTTCATAAGACAGCCTCACACTGTCACCTTTCCTTCATAAGACAGTGTCACACTGTCACCTTTCCTTCATAAGACAGCATCACACTGTCACCTTACCTTCATAAGACAGCGTCACACTGTCACCTTACCTTCATAAGACAGCGTCACACTGTCACCTTACCTTCATAAGACAGCATCACACTGTCACCTTACCTTCATAAGACAGCGTCACACTGTCACCTTACCTTCATAAGACAGCGTCACACTTTCACCTTACCTTCATAAGACAGCGTCACACTGTCACCTTTCCTTCATAAGACAGCATCACACTGTCACCTTACCTTCATAAGACAGCCTCACACTGTCACCTTTCCTTCATAAGACAGCATCACACTGTCACCTTACCTTCATAAGACAGCGTCACACTGTCACCTTACCTTCATAAGACCGCGCCACACTGTCACCTTATCTTCATAAGACAGCGTCACACTGTCACCTTACCTTCATAAGACAGCATCACACTGTTACCTTGGATGGCAAATCTTCATTAGCAACACTGAATCATTAGTTCTTTTTTTTACAAGGCATTAGGAATGTCTGCAATTGCGGACAACTGGTGATGAACAGGTTATTTTGTGTAATACCTTGCAACCTGTTTATGATTATTAGTAATGTTATTATGTTACTAGTTTGATGTGGAAATGTTGTGATCATGAAAATATTCGGCGTTTTTTTTTTTTTTTTACACTATGAATAAGATGAATTATTATTTTAAGATGATGCATGTTTTACTATTACCTTGCTAGGCAACAGTGTTGAAAAGCTTTTATTGTTTGTGTAGACATCTTTTTCAGTGTGTAGACTAGTAGTATATACATTTGACATTGTATAGTAACATATATACACACACACTTAAAACAAAACACTTTGAAATGACAAAATGTTATCCACTCAATTTGTTTATTCTTATTTTGTTTTTTTAAAAAGAACTTCAATGCCCTGAAGGTTTTATATATATATATAGAGAGAGAGAGAGAGAGAGAGAGATATCCTATCCTATCCTATCCTGTCCCATAACCCGAAGGTCGTAGGGGCACCACAGATGATCGCTTAACCAGCATACTCCATCTTTCTCTGTCCTCAGCAGCCCTCATGGCTTCGCTCAGTGTCAAACCAGTCCATTCTCGAATGTTGTCCTCCCACCTCTTTTTCGGTCTCCCCCTTCTTCTACCTCCTTGCACTGTGCCTTGCAGAATGGTCTTTGCAAGGCCTGATGATCTGGTGACGTGGCCATACCATCGGAGTTTCCGTTTCTTCACCACTGTGAGCAGGTCATCGTGTTGTCCAATGGCTTGTGTGATGGTCTGTCGGACTTCAACGTTGGTGATGTGTTGGGTATAGGAAATGCACAGAAGTCTTCTGTAGCACCTCATCTCCATGCTTTGTATTCTTCGTTGGAGATCTGCTGTGAGGGTCCATGCTTCGCAAGCATATAGGAAGATGGAGATGACCAGAGAGCGCAGCAGTCTTACTTTGGAATGTAGACTGATGGTTCTGTCTTTCCAAATGGGCTTCAACCTTGTCAGGGCAGCAGTTGTTTGTGCGATCCTGGAGAGGACTTCCTGTCGAGACCCATTGTCTGACACAATGGCTCCTAAATATTTGAAGCTGTGCACTGTGTTGAGGGATTGGCCTTGTACTTTGATGTCCGTGTTGATGCCATTGGTGTTGTTGGTCATCATTTTGGTCTTCTCTGCACTTATTTCCATTCCATAAGCTCTGGAGGTGGTGTCAAGCCTCTGTACAAGCTGTTCAAGTTCTTGTTCCTCTCCAGCCAATCCATCAATATCATCCGCAAAACGAAGATTGGAGATTGCTCTGCCCCCTATGCTGACTGTGCCTTCGTGATCTGCAAGAGCATCTGACATGATGCGCTCTAGGAAGATGTTGAAGAGTGTTGGAGAGAGTAGGCATCCTTGACGCACACCGATAGATATAGATATATAGATATATATACATGCTCCAGTGGTGGTGCCGGGGGTTTCAGTATAAATAGTATCCCCACTTTCTGGAAATTTAGTGCTTTAAATTCCCACTGTCGCTGTCTTTCTCATTTGTTCTTTCTCATTCCTGCTCTTTTCTATCAATCTGCTATACTATCGTCTTCTTCGCTAGACCAGTCTCCTACCTTTTTTCTTGAAAACTCTTCCGGGACAAGACTCCTTGTTTGTGCAGGGTTGCCAACCACTATGGAATTTCCGTATCATCATGTGTCATCATGTAGTGTGTCTTAGGCAAAAAAGACCTGGCGGTGCCCAATCCTCTCTAGGCTGTTGGCCACAGCCGAAATCCACGAATACAGTGTAACTCGCCTTGGCCCTGAGCACATGGTCGTTGAACCTGTAGTAACGTGAGGTTCCTCCGCCCTGGCCGGTGACTTCTGTGTAGAAGACTTTCGCCCAGTGATGCCGTGCTAACATCACCCCTGTTAGTCGCCTCTTACGACACGCCGGGAAACGTTGGGTCTATTCTATTTAATGCCCGAACCCCATGTTGAATCCATGATGCCAAAAAGAAAGAAAACTAACAATGAAAGCCCAGAAAAAAAGAAGAGGACAGCAAATCAAGAGTACAGGAAAGAGTATTCTGAAAAATTTCCGTGCATCACTGCGTCATCGAGATCACACGATGTGACGTGACACGTGAATGGCAACAGTCACAAAAGTCGTTGCCCTGATCCAGAAAAGTTAGTCCCTGTTCGGTCGGTAGCCACCTTCTTCAAGCCCGATATGGATCTCTCAATAATTCGTGCGGAAACACTCTTCATGACCTTCGTTGCAGACTGTGTATGCATGTCTTCGTTTAAAAAAAAAAAAGCGAGGACGTATGGCTACGGAAAATGTCATAAAACTACTGAAATTCAGAAATTTTACTACTGAAAACTTTTTTGGGGGTTGGCAACTCTGTTTGTGTATGGGGTCTGTTGGATCAGCTTGGGAATATTGGATGCTTTCTGCCAGGTGGTCACTAGGGCTTCCTATGATGTTATTATTTAGCAATGTAGGCATTTTATATGTATGTGTTTTGTTGATAATTTATAATGATATTTGTATTCTATTTTGTTTTTGTAAACGGGGGTTCGATATGTTGGGGTGAAGCCTCAGCCATCCCCTGCGTGGGATGTCTTTATTGTAAAGTGACTGGCTGGTGGAGGGCATTCAGTTTTCCCACTAGGGTTGTTTCGGCAGATCTTTTATGCGGATTCAGGGTTGTCCGGTCCTGATTTGGCTCGGAAGAGTCCGCTGGACCTAAAGCAACAATTATGTAATGTATGTAATTCTATCTGTCTACTTTCTATCTTCTTCTCTAAACCAGCCTACCTTTTTTTTGTGGAAAACTGTTCCCAAACTCCACATTTGTGTATGAGGTCTGTTGGGTCAGCTTGGGAATATTGGACGCTTTCTGCCAAATGGTCACTGGGGCTTTCTATGATATTATTATTTAGCAATTTATAAGTATTTTATATGTATGTGTTTTGTTGATATTTTATAAAGATGTTTGTATTCTATTTTGTTTTTGTAAACGGGGGTTTGATAAATTAGAGTATAGCCTCAGCGTCCTCTGCGTGGGATGCCTTTATTGTACAGTGAACGGCTGGTGAAGTGCCTTCAGTGTTACCACTAGGGTTAACCGGTTGTTTCAGCAGACCCTTTATATGGATCAGGGGTGAGTCCTCTTTCAACCAAGTTGTGATCCTGATTGTGTGGTCCTGATTCTGCTCTTCACAGTCCGCTGGACCCTGTAAGCAATGAATAACCAATATAGATACATAGGCGTTATTTTTTTTTTTCAATTTACGAACTTAAGACTAATTTTATTTATTACATTTTTATGATTTTATTTTAATTATTTTTAAAGTATTTATTTAATTATTTTATGTTATGTTTTGGAGGGGAGAAGATTTTTATATATTTATTTTATTTTTATTGTTTCTTTTTTTTTTTTTTTTTTTTGGGGGGGGGGGGGGGGAAGGGGGGTGGTAAAGATGGTGGGTTGGAAAGAATATTTTTAATGGAGGTTTTTTTTTGGGTTGGGAGGAAAGGGGTGAGGGTGGGGAAATATTACTTTGGTGGAGACGATGTAGTTTGAAGAACTGGATTTTTACAATGTATATTTTTACCTTCTGGTTGTATTGATGGAAAAGCTATGTGCCATACACATTCAGTTTCATGTTGTAATGTCAACTTGCTTATTTATTTATTAATATATTATTAATGTTTGCATGAAAGAGTTACATGAATGTTTATAACTGACTTATGACTGTACTTTATTTTTTTCCTCTTTTTCTCGCGTTTTCTCTCTTCTGTCCATGGTATGTACGTAGTATGTATCTTCATGCCTTTCCAGTTTGTCTTCTCTTCTTTGTCCATAGAAATGTAATATATGAGTGTTTTCATGCCCTCTCTCTCTCTCTCTCTCTCTCTCTCTTTGGTTGGTTTGTTGTATTGCTAACTCCAGTGTGTTTTCACAGGGGCACTATTCAATTTAGTTTCCACTATAGCGCAGTGGTTTAGTTGTGCAGCTTTTGAACTGGGAAAACATCATAACTATATCCAGCAAGCAATAGGTCCATTCTGTCCATCTCCGTTGATCCAGGATGGTGCTCAGTTGGCAGCAAGCAATAGGTCCATTCTGTCCATCTCCGTTGATCCAGGATGGTGCTCAGTTGGCAGCAAGCAATAGGTCCATTCTCTCCATCTCCGTTGATCCAGGATGGTGCTCAGTGGGCAGCAAGCAATAGGTCCATTCTGTCCATCTCCGTTCATCCAGGATGGTGCTCAGTTGGCAGCAAGCAATAGGTCCATTCTCTCCATCTCCGTTCATCCAGGATGGTGCTCAGTTGGCAGCAAGCAATAGGTCCATTCTGTCCATCTCCGTTGATCCAGGATGGTGCTCAGTTGGCAGCAAGCCATAGGTCCATTCTGTCCATCTCCGTTGATCCAGGATGGTGCTCAGTTGGCAGCAAGCAATAGGTCCATTCTCTCCATCTCCGTTCATCCAGGATGGTGCTCAGTTGGCAGCAAGCAATAGGTCCATTCTGTCCATCTCCGTTGATCCAGGATGGTGCTCAATGGGCAGCAAGCAATAGGTCCATTCTCTCCATCTCCGTTCATCCAGGATGGTGCTCAGTGGGCAGCAAGTGGGCAGCACTTAGTTATTGCCAGCCATTTTGATTTTCCTTGCTCACAGCTGACAATGGCAAGTTGAACTAAAATGGTGCATTAGTCTTATCATTGCCAGACTAATTCTCTCTACTAAATTGCAACAATTACTACATGTAAATGGTCGACAGCTGCAGTTGTCCCACACTGTGGCAAAGGCTACATTAGGGTTAAACTTTGACAGGATTATCTTCGGATAATATGATATTGTGATTTGGGTTTAAAACTACTTTGCCTTTCTTTTAGTGCTGTATGCAGGATGATCACTAAATGGTCTGTATGACAAGATGAATACATGCCAGGCTTTGTCAAGTGAGGCGGTATTTTATTGTGGCCATGCCACACCAAACTCTTTGTAATTGTTTATTTGGGGAATTAATAGTCCTATACTAGAACAAGTGTTGTGGATGCATGGTCCAAGGCGTAACTAACATCATAAACATGGCTTGTCCATAGGCTAGAAACCAATGGCGCCTGACAGGTGTGGGATCGATCCTGCCTCTGGGCATTGTTTTTCTGAATATAATTTACTTTTGCAACAGCTCAGGGGTTTTCTCTGCATGCTTCGGTTTGCTTCCCCAGCAACATTTTAAAAAACACAACTAATATTAGGTAGATTTGGGTTTGGGTGCCACAGGCAGCAACTACGCCTTCCCTAGTGGAGGTAGGCCAGAATTTCCAGATAAAGAGAAACATTCTGTACTATATTCCTGAATTTGGGCTTTTTCCATGTGTCCCTTATAATCACTTGTCAAAATAAATACATTTTATTCTTTATATATATTCACACACACACACATAACATAAAACACTAGCAACAATCAATCAATCAATCAATCAATCAACATAAAACACTTCAAAACAACAAAATGTTTACCACTCAATTTGATTTTGCCAAATTTTCGGTTTGTAATAACCTTCTTTAGGGCATTACTATGTCAGTGTGATAATGTGCAAAACGTTTTACCTAATACAGTAACAGAATTCATGACTATAATTCACAAAATACCACACATATATAACGAATGAACATGATCACAACTCTATTATAAAAACCCGCACACACAACCACACACATACACAAACCCACAACCACATATATGTGGAGAAAAACAGAAGTGGGAGAGAGGAGGGGGGGGGAGACAATACAATACAATACAAGATTATTGCTTTACGTCCAGCGGACTCTTCCGAGCCAAATCAGGACCAGGATGGGTGGGGGTTGGCGGGGGGTGGGGGGGGCAAGGGGGGAGAGAGAGAAAAGAGAGAGAGAGACAGATACAAAGTATCATAATAATAACACCAACATTTTCAAAACTTAATTACCATGTTCTCAATCACTTTGAATCCATAATCAAAACCGTTGACTAAACCCCACACCTACATTTCCCACTACTCCATAACCACATAACTACCAACATTATACACATACACAATAACATCTATAAACTATACATCTCATCAAAACTACTACCAAAGTTACTCCCAACCAAATAAATAAATTAAATAATTAATTTTAAAAAAATTAATTATTAAAAAATTATAAAAATGTACAAACTAACAAACTCCTCCCCTCCAAACCCTTCCTCCCCTCTCCCCCCACCCTCTTCCCACACACACAAGACACTGCACATTCTAAACACTATCAACCTATCCTAAATATATTATGCTAAACTTAAGGATCTACATACAGTTCTAAATATTCATCTTACAGAGTCTTTAATCCCGGTAATGAATCCGACTTTTCAACAACACTCCAAAATCCTGCCTCTCATTACCCTCACTGAGTAATGTGCCCAAGTTATCCTGCAAAAAAATCTCTCTCTCTGTAGTAGCTCTTCTTCTTGCTGAACAAACTCGATCGCAAATATAGCCAAATAAGACAAGGTTGGATCATCCGGGTGCTGAAGGGAATTGCAGTGCCGTGCTACCCTACATTTTTGGGATTTTCCTGTCTTGGCCATCACTTTTGTGTCCAGCCCACCTTGTTTTCAAATTTACAGTCGACCCCCTGTAAATAAAATCCTTGTGCTCATTACATATCACAACATACACTGTGTTGGGGGTATTACACCTCAGATGCTGTGGTATATATATATAATAGAGAGAGAGAGAGAGGAGAGAGAGAGAGAGAGAGAGAGAGAGAGAGAGAGAGAGAGAAATATTTTGTCGCTTCTTATGACACTACGTGCTGGTTGATCCAGCGGGCCCTGGGTCATTGGGAGGAACTACATCAGGGTCCAGCGTATCGACTAACTCTGCCAGATCCATGCGCCCGTTCTCTGCCAGGGTTTTCTTCAGGACCTCTTTAGTGGCCTTGGATCCACAGCTGGTGCACCAGTAGCGAAGAAGAAACATGTTCCTCTCGGCCAAGTCATGGGGGTGCTCTGTCTTGGCCTGAGCTATAATGGGCTGTAACAATTGTACAACACAAACGTAAGAGGAGATAACCACAGTGGGAAATGGCTATATGCCTTCACTATAACTACCAATGGCATGGATATACTGGACGTAGCCAATTTAACCCTTTCCAGCATTCATACCACTGGAGAGAGGAGATGGGAGAGAGGTACTGCTGCCAAAAAGGTACTCAGGATGATTTTATAATACTGCAGCCAAGTCCTCTATTTGGGTAAGACTTCTTGACAGACATTTCTAACGTTGTCTCACAGGAAGAACTGATTAGTGATAATCGTATACCCACGTCTGTAACATTGAGAGCCCGGATGATCATGTATCCAGGTCCCAGCTGCTGAGCGATGGCACGAACGACACGTTCCTTCACGTCTGTTGAATAGAAGGCATTTATTTAACCTTGTATTAAACATCAAACGGCTTGCTTTCCATTAACACAGTGTTCTTGTCTGTGACTAACTTGCCTAGAAAGAGACTAACTTGCCAGTGGTGTCCATTACTATTTAACTAAATCAAATAAAACAAACTTGTTGTATTCATTGTACAAAATTTGCTCTTAACTTGAAGAATTTAACTAGATTTGAAAACCCATTGGGCATTGTAATTGTAAATAAAACAGCAAGAATAAGTAAACTAATCCTAAAAGAACAAGCACTGAGGAAAAGGAGATGGGCAGTGTTGTGGTGAAGCAGGTCCTGTCAAAATGTGTCCTTGCTGTCTCTCCTCCTCAACATCCAACTTTTTATAGGAACAACCCATTATATATTTTACTAGTAAATGCATTTTAAGGTAACAGGTTGACATAACCCCCCTCCCCCTCCACTCCCCCTCGTGGGAGCGCCGGGGGTTTCGGTATAAATAGTATCCCCACTTTCTGAAAATATGCTTTATTTACCACTATTTCTGTTCTCATTTGTTCTTTCTCGTTCCGAATCTGTTCTATCAATGTACTATCTTCTTTGCTAGATCAGTCATCTACCTTTTTTTTAAAAATTGAAAACTGTCCTAAAACTCATTTGTGTTTGGGGTCTGTTGAGTCAGCTTGGGTCTACTGGATGCTTTTTGCCAAATGGGCACTAGGGCTTTCTTATTATTTAGCAATGTAGGCATTTTCTAGGTATTTTTTTTATATATTAATAGTTTGTCATTATTTAGCAATATAGGCATTTTCTAGGTATATTTTTTGTAAATATTTCATAATGGTGTTTATATTCTGTTTTGTTTTTATAAACGGGGTTCCATAAATTATGTAGCAATGTAGGCATTTTCTAGGTATATTTTTTGTAAATTATTTCATAATGGTGTGTGAGTGCGTCTTGGGCGACGTGGGTTCGAATCCTGACTTCAGCAAACTATTTTGTGATTGCTGGATATTACGGGCCAGCGCCTTGAGAAGCTCTCTGAGCTTGTAAGTGCGCTATATAAGAGAAATTTCTTTCTTTCTTTCTTTCTTTTAATGGTGTTTATATTCTATTTTGTTTTTATAAACGGGGGTTCCATAAATTAGGGTATACTATAGCCTCAGGGTCCCCTTCATGAGGTGTCTTTATTGTAAATTGGCCGGCTGGTGGCCTGCCTACCCCCGTTGGGGTGCCGGGGGTTTCAGTATAAATAGTATCCCCACTTTCTGGAAATTTAGTGCTTTAAATTTCCACTGTCGCTGTCTTTCTCATTTGCTCTTTCTCATTTCTGCTCTGTTCTATCAATCTGCTGTACTATCTTCTTCTTCGCTAGACCAGTCGCCTACCCTTTTTCTTGAAAACTCTTCCGGGACAAGACTCCTTGTTTGTGTATGAGGTCTGTTGGATCAGCTTGGGAATATTGGACACTTTCTGCCAGGTGGTCACTATGATGTTATTATTTAGCAATGTGGGCATTTTATATGTATATGTTTTGTTGATAATTTATAATGATCTTTTATGCGGATTGGGGGTTGTCCGGTCCTGATTTGGCTCGGAAGAGTCCGCTGGATCTAAAGCAACAATTATGTCATGTAATGTAATGTAGGTGGCCTGCCGTCAGTGTTACTACTAGGGTTGTTTCAGCAGATCTTTTATGCGGATCAGGGGTGAGTCCTCTTTCAGCCAAGTTGTGGTCCTGATCTTTGCAGTCCACTGGACCCTATAAGCAATGAATAACTAACTAAATCAACCTACTTTTTTTTTACTTCTACAGCTACACAACCTTTTCTTTCTTTTTTTTTTCTTTTTTTTTGGGGGGGGGAGGGGGGAAGGCAAAGAGACGTAACACATGTAAACACATACTACTAGTACTACTCACGTATGTATGCAGGATCCATTGACACTGGCGTCTGACTCTGCTCGTCCAGGGTTTGCAGAGGCGTCAGTGAGCGGCTGTCTCTTCTAGCTGGCGAGTACGTTGCTGCCATACATGGGCGGGAAAGCATTGTGTCCTTGGCCATGGCTAGAGTAAGTCCACGTATCTCTGACGAGGTGTCCTGTCGGTACGTGTAGGTCCCATCTGGATCCTGAACACAGTTTTCCAGTGTTATGCGGCGCATGACTGCAGAGTCGCTATCACTGCGCTGGACGCGGGTAGCCAGAATATTGTTAGTCTCGTAAATCGAAGATGGGGGCGCGCTTTGGCAGGTTCTGTTAGGATCAACAGCCGGATCTGTTGCTTTGTTTTTGCCATCGCCAGAACGGCTTCTCTGTCGGATCCTCACGGTGCTTCCTGTTTGGGTACTGCTGCTCTCGTTGTCCTCTTCGTTTTTAGTGAGGGTATTGGCCTCTGACCTTGAAATTAACGTCTCTTCGAAGCTTTGGTTTGACTGACAAACATCAGCCTGGAGATCGCCTAGGTCGGATGCAGAGCTGCCAAGAGTAAAGCGAACGGAGGTGGATTTTCTGGCAAGGCAACCTTTGGTAGGAGTGCTCGTAATCTGCTGGTGCGTGACCTTGACCTCTGGAGGTACAGTGCTTGGCGTGGCCCTGTTATATCCCGGGTTTGTGGAAACGGAGGACACGGAGTTGGCTGGGCTGGAACCCAGGCTGTTGTTGACTGGTCGACCACGGAGGTTGTCAAACACGTCCTCCAGCTTGACCTGAATGCCTGGTACAGATGATCTGGGACCCACTGCTTGGCGCCTCTTCACTATCAGATCAGTCAGCTCATCGTCCAGTCGTTGAAGGTTTTGGCCTAATGAACAGAGGAACAATTTTCATCGAAATTCTTTTCTGACTAAATTGCACTCTCTGTCACCAGAAAGTATTTGAAATAAAAATGCAAGGCTCGTTAATACTTGTAATCGTTGCTACTTTGATAGTAAAGGAACGTCGAGTAATTTGAAATGGAGTGTAGATCTAGACTTGAGGCGAGTCACAGAGATGACAACACTGGTGTTTTATTATAACTGGAAAGGTCATGTTTCATATTACACTCCCTTTCATATTACCCGTCTTTCTCTTAATTACAATTTAGTACCACATCGAGTAAATACATGCACTGCATTGACATCGTGTGTAGACCTATGATAAATTAGCAGACGTTATGTACATGGTGAATGGTAAGTTAGAAAGCACTTACCATGAAAGACAGTCTCGCCGTCAGACATAGCGAGGACGTGCTGGTTAACTGTGCCATCAGAATTGGAGTGGATGACCACCATTTTGCCTGGGTACACTGAGGTAAAGCACACGTTTTCAACCCGCACCAGCAGCAGAATTGGAGGCTCGCCCAAAATCTCCCCTAGAATATCATCGTCCGAAACGACGTGGTCTTTCACAATAGCACTGACTTCACAGTCATGGAAACTTTCCACTTCTCCTAAAGTTCGAGCGAAGGCTTTGACGCATCTCACAGTAAAAGACAGGCAGTCGTCGACAAGAATTTTATACTTGCGTCCGTTTGGCATCCGAACTGACATTTCCAGTCGGTTGACATACACTTTGGCCTCCAGAAAATCCCTGTTCCTGATGCGATTTTCAGAGAACGTCTTGCTGTATATCAACGATTGCCCGTGGAGAAAAATTTCCACCTGGTACAGAGGCACCTGCAGTCTCCATGACAAGTCCCTTTTCATGGTCTCCACAAAGTCATATGAGTATACGAACACCTGCAGAACTTGTCGGCCCTCATTTGGGGAAGGGCATTTCACCACACTGACGCTCAGTGTCATCTTCTTCTTGGGTGACACGTAGATCTTGCTGCCCGGCAAGGAAAGGTCCTTCTCCAGGTCCACCACGCTACCTAGCTTCAGTGGTCCGATGGAGATGCGCAGGCTGATGGCTTCCTTCCTTACAACCTTGGACACCTCGTCACGAACATCTTTCTCTGACGCCTGTGGCGGTAAAACGACCACTGGACCATCCTGGGATTTGTTCTCATCTTTCAGTTCCAGCTCCACGCAGAGAGCATTTGCCGGTTGGAAATGCACAAAGACCTCGATGTACGCCTTGTCAGGGTAACTATGATCTGGTAAAAGGACGAGAAGAGATTTGTCTTCCGGAGTCATGGTCATGTCACCTTCTTCTAAAGCGCGTGTGACGATAGAGTTAAATGTTTTCCGTAGAAGTTTATCAGTTATTACCTTGTTGTCTTGCGTGAACCACACAGCTTCAGGGCACAGGCATGTGGTCGACTCCACTTGGCTGTACACTTGCAGAAATTGTTGCTTAACTTCAGGCAGAGGTTCGACCGTCCTGCAGCTTAAAAAGTAACGTTTGTCGCAGAACAGCGCGAAGCGGTGCGAGATGCGCCATTCCAGAATCACGTTTAGGGCTATAACTAACAGGCTAAACCTGGGAAGATCCATGACGTTTGACCTCAGGGGCTGATCGTTGTAAAGTAAGCACACTGGCTTAGCAGTAGCAGATGGTTTTCTCTTTGGAGTTGCATCGAAAGGAAAATATATCGCCCTACTTCTGGGTGACTGCTCAATCCGGAATTGCTGAACTTGCTCAATAATTGACTGAGGGCTCGTGTTGCCCTTGACCTTCAAGCAGTACAAAGACGACCCAGCTTTGACGAACAGGTGAAGGTCATCGACCCTGGTGCCTGACACTATGGTACGAATACCCTCCAGGACCATCTCTTCTTGCTCCAAGGTATCTGCCCCCAATAAATTGGCCACTTCTTTCAAATCCTTTGGCAAGGGAATCATTCTTTCATTTGCACAATTTTTGCCATTCATTAGGAACAGCCTAGTCGCTACCCGTATATTATCGCTGTTGTAGCCCTGTTGTTGAATTGCACGGAACTGTGTTTTGCCATCACGTAATGGAACTGAAAATCAACAGACAATTGTGATTTGTACATGGAGAAAAACAAAGGAAAACGCCGAATTTAATATTTAAGATCCAAGATCCTAGACCATTGGTTTATTCTAGAACGTTCACTGTAAAAGATTCAAAACTCAACAGTCAATATATATTAATTGTCCCATTAATTACAAGGAAATTTGGTTGTGCTGTGACAATTCCATTTACAAGGACAATACTAAGAAAAATATTAATAAAAAAACAACTAATATAACACCCAATTCTGTATATATCACATTTTACACTGAGCAATAAATAATGTTTTCCTGAACAGTAAAATCAGGCACACTTTTACCTCTACAGACACGTCACACAACCCCATTCGTAACAAAGCTTCCAGGCCATCGGCAACTATCACACCTACACACCCGCAACCAAACCACACTTGCAGTCCTCCACCAAGCAGCACACAAACCATCAACATACAACATATGAAGTCTGTAAAATAGTCAGAAACAGATACGTGTAATAAAGGTGGAGAATGCAACAATATTAAGAAAAGTACTACTATCTGAATAAATTGAACCAAAGTTACAAATTAATAAATCAATAAAATAGCCATCAGTGTATAAAAATATATTACAACAATAAAATGGTAAGAAATGTTCTTTTAAATAAATGAGGCTACAGTATCTGACTCAACAAGAATTAAGTTTAAATTTAGGAGTCGGTTGTAAATGGAGTTACGCAAATGTTGTAATACAATTATGTTGTGACAGGTGTGATTGCTGTTTTTAAATGGTTGTGAGAATCGGGCAGTGAATTGTAAAAGTCATTTGTCATTTACTTGTTTTATCAGAGCAAGATTGATTGGTTCATTCATTACAGTGTACTAACACAAAGCTGCTTTTTTTTATTAACAAGATCCTCGCTATCCCCTGTCCCCTCCCATATACAGAAAATAACATGTGTAACCTTTTTGGTCAAGATCACCACTGACCACTGTTTGGGTGTTAAGCTGGGGAGATAACGACTTGCCTCGGTCATTGTTCTAGCGTGTTAACGGATCCGCATCATCGATTTCAGCTGGAGTACTCTCTCGCCCCGGTTAGTAGGTGTATCTCGCCAGGGTATCTTCCAACTGACCATGGAGTGAACTTGATAAACTGAACCCAAACGATATCAGTTCACATGACATGAAATCTACTGTAAAATGATTTTTTAAAGGCATTAAGCAAAGCTTTTGTAAATTGTTTTCTCAAAGGGCTGAACATTATTGATCTTGCTTGAGTGATCCATTTAAAATGTGAATAGCATTCACTACTTTTCATAGTGTTATCGTATGCGCCTTTCCAATACGTTCTTGTCGTCCGCTGGACCTAAAGCAATAATGATGTAATGTAATACGTTGTTGTCACTCTCTGTCAGCTGGACCTAAAGCACTACTCATGTAATGTAATACGTTGTTGTCACTCTCTGTCCGCTGGACCTAAAGCAATAATCATGTACTGTAATACGTTGTTGTCACTCTCTGTCAGCTGGACCTAAAGCACTACTCATGTAATGTAATACGTTGTTGTCACTCTCTGTCAGCTGGACCTAAAGCACTACTCATGTAATGTAATACGTTGTTGTCACTCTCTGTCAGCTGGACCTAAAGCACTACTCATGTAATGTAATACGTTGTTGTCACTCTCTGTCAGCTGGACCTAAAGCACTAATCATGTAATGTAATACGTTGTTGTCACTCTCTGTCAGCTGGACCTAAAGCACTAATCATGTAATGTAATACGTTGTTGTCACTCTCTGTCAGCTGGACCTAAAGCACTACTCATGTAATGTAATACGTTGTTGTCACTCTCTGTCAGCTGGACCTAAAGCACTAATGATGTAATGTAATACGTTGTTGTCACTCTGTCCGCTGGACCTAAAGCAATAATCATGTAATGTAATACGTTGTTGTCACTCTCTGTCAGCTGGACCTAAAGCAATAATCATGTAATGTAATACGTTGTTGTCACTCTCTGTCAGCTGGACCTAAAGCACTAATGATGTAATGTAATACGTTGTTGTCACTCTGTCCGCTGGACCTAAAGCAATAATCATGTAATGTAATACGTTGTTGTCACTGTCTGTCAGCTGGACCTAAAGCAATAATCATGTAATGTAATACGTTGTTGTCACTCTCTGTCAGCTGGACCTAAAGCACTAATCATGTAATGTAATACGTTGTTGTCACTCTCTGTCAGCTGGACCTAAAGCACTAATCATGTAATGTAATACGTTGTTGTCACTGTCTGTCAGCTGGACCTAAAGCACTAATCATGTCATGTAATACGTTGTTGTCACTCTCTGTCAGCTGGACCTAAAGCAATAATCATGTAATGTAATACGTTGTTGTCACTCTCTGTCAGCTGGACACCTTACAGTTTAAGAAGACTGAAAAACCCAAAGGGAGTGTCTCTTGTATCCAAATACAGATTCACGGATCACAATGCATAGGAATTAGCCTGTCACCAACGTCTGGAAATTCTGCATGCCCCACAAGGAGGTAAAGGCGACAAGTAGATTACAACTCGGTTGAAGGCATATATAATATTATTCTGGCTATTCCTATCGGGGCGAGATTAACATGGGCGGGTTCATACTCCCACATCAGCACACCCGGTTTTGAAAGGTAGTAAATTTCCGCAGTTTTAATTATACCAATAGAAAATGATGTAAGCGTTAAGTTTATTGTCGCTGCGCATTGTAACCTTCGTTTCATCCACTCATAAACAACCAGAAATTCAATGACAGCCTTGACCTACCGTGGCCAATCTCGACTCCTTCCAGGAAGTTTTGGGTTAAGTCTGGGTCTTGGAGGGCGGTGCGTGCTTGGGCAAATGCAGCAAGTTCGCTGAAGACGCTCTCGTCTGTCACACTCCCTTGGCAGTCCAGCGGCTCCATCATTGTGTGGTTGATCATGCATCCGCCATAGCCCAGAGAGGACTCCCGTTCGCTTCAATCAAAAGCATAATTTTGTTGCACTTCTTTACAACATATTGTCGTCACCACAATTATATTTAATGACAACGGCCACCACCACCATCAACAACAACAAATAAAATAAAATATAAAGAATGTATAAAATAAAATATTAAAAGACAATACATAATGAATAAAGTAAAGCAAACATCGGACGCACATATATCTCACAACTAACATGCATTCACAACAATTCTCACACATTGTTTTGTTTAAGGATCAGAATACAGTCGACATCGGTTATGTTAAACATTTTGCCACAGCAACATCAGTCGAACAATCTTCAAAATGATGTTAATATTATTTCCTTTTACAATGTAACCGCCACTGTTTTCCGAACAGTTTTAGTTACTAAAAGGATCGATCTTAGACCGAGAGCTCTGCGGGAGAAGGGAGACAACCACTGCGAACCATTGCCGCAATTCGCTAATATTGATTACTTCCCTTTAACTGACTTGTCTATTTTTTGGCTGTCATCAAGCGGTCGGGTAAAAAATAAAATAAGTAAACTGGTTAAGAAACAACAACTTAAAATATGAATAATAATAATGGAATAAAGGTAAATTAAATTAGAAATAACATTATTGTTATTAATTATGGTTCTAGGACTTGTATTCTTCCACAGGTGTATTAGGGAATTCCCATATCCTTGCATCCACAGAATAGAGTCCCTGTAATATTTATTGTTTGTAGCTTTACTGGGATTGCCCATTCATTAATGGGTAGTGGTTTAGTTAGCATCAGTTATTGTAGGTCGGATGCACTAAAAACATCAAGTTAATATTGAAAATCTCAAGTTAGTGCAACTTAGCATCCTGCATCCTTTTGTCTCATCCCGTTAAGTTCACTTGAGGTGCCAGAGGGTCTGAAAGTCGGCCGCATTTGTCTAGATCGGAAACTTGTTGCTATTTTTTGGTGGGGCAGCAAGAAAATCCTAAATCAGGGTTTTCTGTTTTAAACTCCCCAAAAGCCAAGTAGCCACAAACCCAAATTGCCACCTGAGTTTACTGTTTTTCTCCATGTCAGTCTGCCTGATCCGTTAAAGTTTTATTAATTGTCGTTTTTCAGTAGCCCAGTCGTATTTAAGAATAAGTGGTTCCCTTTGTTTTATTCTTTATGGAGTATATCATGACTTATTATTATAAACGTTAAACGCAGCCAACCATAAAAATTAAAGATCCATTTTCGTAAACTGCAGCTGTGGGTTTATTGTTGTTTTATTTATCCATCTCTATTTCTTTATTGTTATTTTCTGTCTTTCTTTCACTGCAATCCGCCCAGTGTCTATTGTGCCACATCTGTGTGCTCATATTATGTAGTACACAGATCGTGGGGGTTACAACAATATCAGGAATCATAAGTACTATTGTTTTTTAATTACAGAGAAATAAAGAAAGGTAAAGGTCAGTTTGTTGGCTGCAAAATTCTACACTTCACGCCTGGTAAAAATGTGGTTTTAAAAGCATTTCGTTTCATTCGTAAAATGAGACCTAAAGCATTTTATTACTTTTTGCATCACTAAATTTCTTACATCATTTGAAGTGTGATTGCTATACTTTTCCCATATTGTAAACTCCATAATTCCATTAATTTCTTGAGCCTGGTTGGACATTCGGGGGTTTCTGTATATAACTATAATCACCACTTTGTAAAAATTTAGTGCTTTAAATTACCTCTGTTTCTGTCATTTTCATTTGTTCTTTCTCATTCCTAATCTGTTCTATAAATCTACTATCTTCTTCGTTAGACCAGTCACCTACCTTTTTTCTTGAAAACTCTCCCAAAATTCTTCGTTTGTGTTTGGGGCTACTGGACGCTTTCTGCCAAATGGTCACTAGGGCTTTCTATGGTATTATTATTTAGCAACACAGGCATTTTATATGTATGTGTTTTGTTAATATTTTATAATGATTATATTCTATTTTGTTTTTGTAAAGGAGGTTCGATAAAACAGAGTGAAGCCTCAGCGTTCAGATGCTTTTTTTGTATATATAGTGACCTTCAGTGATAATCCTACAGTTGGAGTTGTTTCAGCACATCTTTTATACTTATAAGGGCTGAGTCCTCTTTCAACCAAGTTGTTACTTGATTTGGCTATTTGCAGTCCGCTGATATAAACAATGACTAACTAATAACATTGCTGTAGTGATAAATGCCAACTTAATATTTGCTTTTAGCGGCTCTTGAGTTGGTAAAGCGCTATATAAAAATTGATTTAAAAAAATGACCACTAGCACATAGTGGGTCTTTGTTCCCACTTCGGTTGTTCTGTCGTTTACTAAACCCAACACAAACTAACGCTCCTTCGCCAAAGTATTAGTTTATTAATTAAGTGTACTATTTCACATATATCGTATATTAGATCTGTTCATAACTGTAACATAACCTTTATAATGCGTGAATAATACGAAAAAAATAGTTATACTGATAAATGGTTATGCCACTTATGGGGGGAAAATATATAGTTTAAGTGAAATCCATTAATATAGCAGTTATTTCAGATATAAATTCTGAAAATTTTTCCCGTAAATAATAAGATTTCTTTAAAATTATTTAGCGCAGGAATAAAAAAAAAACCTAGCTGATCCTGATGATGACTCATCTGTACAAATGTTTAAATTACTGGGATTTTTGTCATTTGTAATTTGAACGAACAATTGAAGCTAATTGGATTGCCTACTTTCTTTCTTTATAAACGTATGAGAAACACCAACTTACCTTTGTAACCTAATTTCTAAGGCAAAGGGTTTCAGTGTAGAACACTGACCTTTTCGCAAGAAAACAGACATTATTTCGACACACTTTTCATTTTCTTGACATTATTTTGACATTTTCAATTTTTTGAAGCTATCCCTAACCCTAACCCGCACCCTAACCCGTAACCTAACCCTAATGCTAAAACAGCTCTAACTCAACGGAGCACTATTTTGACGTCAAAATAGTACGGCCTTCCAAAAAAGTCAGAAGAAACCATGTGGAGTTTCATGTGTGTCATCAGAACGTCGTTTCTACATGCCCACACACACACACACACCCACACACACGTGTGTAGAAACGACGCACGCACACACACACACACATTTCTGTGGAAACGACGTTGTGATGACTGTTGTGAAGCTCTACATACATTATTTTGACACACTTTCCATTTCTTTGACATTATTTTGACATTTTCAATTTTTGGAAGCTATCCCTAACCCTAACTCTTTCCCTAATCATAACCCTAGTTAACCCTTAACCTAACCCTAAGCCTAACACAGCCCTAACTTTAACGGAACACTGTTTTGACGTCAAAATAACGGGGTCCGTCAAAAGAAAGTACGTAGAGGTTCAAGTGTATGTCAGAATAACGGCGTTTCTACCTAGCCACACACACACACACACAAACACACGCACACACCCACACCGACACACACACAAATGCGCGCATTATTAACACTTTAAATTTTCGCCCCTCAAACAGGGCTTCATTAGGGTTATCAACAGATTCACAATCAACACTTACACTTGTTGTAAGTGTTGATAACCCTGTAAGAAGGCGAGAATATATATATTGTTTGTGTTAATCTGTCTCACGCTTATAGTATCTATATTATATTTACATAAGAAACACATCAATACAATAAATCGCCATACGTACTTTGTTTGGATCGCTTGGAAGTCCATTGCCTGCCAACTGTTGCACTGGTTTTTCCCGCCTCAACTTAATAATGGCCGAGTTTCAACAACCAAACCGTAAGTTTCAACTGATCGTCGACGCCAAATGAACATTCAATCGCGTAAAGAGCACTCCACTATAACACAGAGTAGACTGAAAACTACTAATAAAAAAGATCGGTTCATAAAGAATGCGCCTACAGCTTCGCGTTTGTACAGGGCTACCACAACTTTCTCCAAAGCAGTAGTTTTCTTACTCAAAGAATGTTCAGCAAGCAGGGAAGGGGATTCCCCATAGGCCTGTTTAGGTTTGGGCTGTTACGTCAACGGTGCGTGCGATAGCCTCGCAGTGCGCACAAAGAGCTTATACTAATATATTTATAGTCTTTGGTGCGCATGCAATAAGTATTAGAACCCGTATGGGTTTCTGCGCTCAATGGAGCATTACGTCTCATTACGTGAACATGGCATCCCACATTGACAGTCATCTGCAGATGTAAAATAAATGGAGAACGGCTGGTGATTTTCGTTCACATGGGATAGCGTTTGCGATATGGCACGGCAGTGCGCGACAGAAATGAACGTTGGATACGACTGGATAGCAAGGATTCTGGCAGACGACAAAAAAACGCAGGTAAAGAAGTTGAAGAAGTATTATTTAAAATTGTTTTGGCAAGTTTTGCTTCATAAAATTACAAAAGTGTAAGGTATAACTATTACGGACGAAAATTTTATTTTGGTTCAGGATGTTTTATTTTGTTTTTATTATATAGTACAAACCTTTAGAAGATTAAAACATTTTAAATTGTTAAAATCGGTCAATATTAAGGCACTCATTTAACTGTTCAAAGTGGGTAACCCTCACACAAAAATAAAACGCGTTTTTCCCAAAAGTGGCTCAAGTGTCTAAAATTAATACAAAGTGCATAAAAAGGCACTGTATTTACACAACAAAATGCTGAACCCTCTAGTATGCTCAGAAAACAAAAAGTTTTGCCAGTTTTAGCAGAATATATGAAAATAAATATGCATTTATATATATTCATAATTCATATTAATTAATTGTTCGACAATATGAAGATCTTTTGGGGGGTTATGGAGTAAAATACAACAAAAAAAAATAATACATTGAAAGCCTAAATTGTGTTTAAGAGTTATAACTTGGGACCTGTAGACAATCAAGGGACATTAACCCTCTTACAAACCTAGTACATGTATTACTACTGCCGTGCTGATGTACAAGAATAACTACTAGTAGAAGGCCTAACTCACTGGAGAATTAATTATGCAAAACGAAGACCTTGCAAAATTCACAGAAATAAACATAAAAGAAGAAAGAACATTGTTTTGGAAACAAAACACACCCCTGGAGTTGACATAACTTCATAACTTAATGTGAAACACATGAGTTCTAATCTGAATGCGTGTGTGCGAAGCCGTGACAACGAATGAAAACAACATGGCGGCGACTCGTCGTGTGGTCTTGAATTTTGTATAATTTGAAATGCTTTTCGCTCAAAAAGTTCATTTTTTGCTGTTGTATTATTTAAAAGACACATCAGGTTACCTAATAAAACAAAATTACAGCCAAGCAATTGTTATAAAGGAAAAACAAAAATGACGACGAAACTGGAAGGGGCGTAACCTTTGGTCGTGGGGACTTTAATTTTTTTACATTTAGAAAGGCTTTACGCGCCGAAAGTGTACTTTTTTTGTTTGTTGTATTAGTTTTAAAAAAAATCAGGTTATATAATAAAACATAAATTACAGGCATGCAATTTTTATAAAGACATTTTTTTTTCATTTTACGAAGTTGAAGCTGTTCCCCCCAAAAAGGTAGTTGCAGTCCTGCGCCAATGTCTCCCCTTTCGTTATTGGTCATTTGTTTTAGAAAGAACCACTATACATAGCCGTTTGAGACCGTAATCTGACCCTGGTATCAGTGGTAAAATTAGAGTTAGGTTTCCCGGAAATCTCGATCCGCTCGGAAGAGTTACTTTCTCTTGCATCCGTAATACCTTTTGTCAAAAGGCCTGCACAGTTTAGTTTAGCTTAATTTAGTGTACCAACGCGACTGCACAGATCGAATTCAGTCTATCGCGGAATTTCTCTTTTGAGATAAAAAGATAAAACGTGGTACCATATTGTGCATTCGTGAAGGGGTGGATGGAGGTCAAGCATGTGGGATGGTGGGGCAGTAACATAAGTTTGCATGGAAAGAGAATAGGGTGGAGAGTGGGGGTTGGGGACAGTTGATCTTCACAGTCGGAAGAAGCTTTGTTGAGGGTACATTGTCGACTTTGCTGGCTACATTAGAGGTCACACTTTTGACATTAATATATACGAGATAAAAAATGAGGAGAAAAAAAAAAGTCAAACACTCAAACCAGAAGTTTGTTTTAAAAGTCGATATTCCTATTATAAAAACCTTCCTGAAGACAAATTCAGTGACGAGATACCAACGTTATCTCCTGTCCAAATTCAGTGACTGGTACCAACATTTAGTAGTCCTTGTCTCCTGTCCAAATTCTGGGCCAGATTCTAGGATTATCTCCTGTCCAAATGCTGGTCCACGTAGCTGTAATTATGTCCATTCCCATTTGTTTACAGCCCACAGTTAGATCAGGGTCACGCTTAGACAGAATTATCTCCCGATGAGCGACATGGTTAACGGGATGGGAAGAGAGCTGAAGCTTTTAACAGTTGGGGAGTAAAGAAGGGAGGCGGGGGTAGGATGTCAAATATTTCAGTGGTGGGAAGGGGTTGGGGGACGGTGGCCAGGCTATGGAAGACAGATGATTGAAGTGTACAACGACAGTGTGCAAAAGGAGGTGTAGGGTGGGTGTGAAGTGTTTGGGGAAGAAAAAGAACACCTCACAGGGAGCTGATGTCTACCGAAAAATCAACAATGACATCCGAAAGGGCATGCGAACAGCAAAGGAGAACTGGATAGAAGATCAATGCCAGGTAACAGAGAACAGTCTGAACAAGAACAACAGCAAGAAGGCCTACCAGACTGTGAAGCGGCTGACAAGTGTCAAACAGCCCAAAGTCTCCACGATCCAAAGCAAGTCTGCATATGCCTTACAGAAGAACAAGAAGTCTTGGACAGAGTACTGCTCTGACCTTTACAACCATACACCAAATGGAGACCCATCAGTTCTAGCATGTCCCGAGAACAGAGAAGAAGAAGAAATCCTCCCAATTCTCCAGGAAGAAGTTGAGGCAGCAGTGCAAGCGCTAAAGAAAGGGAAGTCAGCGGGAGTGGACAACATACCCGCGGAACTGCTACAAGTAGGAGGAGAAGCGATGATTGATGCCCTCACCATTATCTGTAACAAGATCTGGCAGCGTGGGGAGTGGCCTATACCATGGACCCAGTCGCTTGTCATCAGTCTTCCCAAAAAAAAAGGTAACCTTCAGGAGTGTGAAAATTACCGGACCATCAGCCTCATCAGCCATCCCAACAAGGTCCTCCTGAAAATAATACTCGACAGGTTGAAACCCCAAGCTGAACAAATCATAGCTGAAGAACAAGCAGGATTCAGGGCAGGGCAAAGTACCACTGAGCAGATTTTCAACCTCAGAATAATCTGTGAGAAATACCTACAGCACCAACAACATATATATCATGTGTTCGTTCATAGACTTCAAGAAGGCGTTTGACCGAGTCTGGCATGCAGCTCTATGGGCAACAATGAAAGTGTACAACATCAGCCCTAAAATTATTGAAGTCATCAAAAGCCTGTATGACAAGGCTACCAGTGCAGTCCTCCACAACAGCGCCATCGGGAACTGGTTCAGAACAACAATCGGTGTGCGTCAAGGATGCCTACTCTCTCCAACACTCTTCAACATCTTCCTAGAGCGCATCATGTCAGATGCTCTTGCAGACCATGAAGGCACAGTCAGCATAGGGGGTAGAGCAATTTCCAATCTTCGTTTAGCAGATGACATTGATGGATTGGCTGGAGAGGAACAAGAACTTGAACAGCTGGTACAGAGGCTTGACACCACCTCCAGAGCCTATGGAATGGAAATAAGTGCAGAGAAGACCAAAATGATGACCAACAACACCAATGGCATCAATACGGACATCAAAGTCCAAGGCCAATCCCTCAACACAGTGCATAGCTTGAAATATTTAGGAGCCATTGTATCAGACAATGGGTCCCGACAGGAAGTCATCTCCAGGATCGCACAAACAACTGCTGCCCTGACAAGGTTGAAGCCCATTTGGAAAGACAGGACCATCAGTCTACATTCCAAAGTAAGCCTGCTGCGCTCCCTTGTCATCTCCATCTTCCTATATGCTTGCGAAGCATGGACCCTCACAGCAGATCTCCAACGAAGAATAAAAAGCATGGAGATAAGGTGCTACAGAAGACTTCTGGGCATTTCCTATACCCAACACATCACCAACGACGAAGTCCGACAGACCATCACACAAGCCATTGGACAACACGATGACCTGCTAACAGTGGTGAAGAAACGGAAACTTCGATTGTATGGCCACGTCACCAGATCATCAGGCCTTGCAAAGACTATTCTGCAAGGCACAGTGAAAGGAGGTAGAAGAAGAGGGAGACCGAAAAAGAGGTGGGAGGACAACATTCGAGAATGGACTGGTTTGACACTGAGCGAAGCCATGAGGGTTGCTGAGGACAGAGAAAGATGGAGTATGCTGGTTAAACGATCATCTGTGGTGCCCCTACGACCTTCGGGTCACGGGACAGGATAGGATAGGAGGAAGATGGTAGCGTTTAAGGAGGGTGAGAACACAGGTAGCGGCGGTGTAGGACCGAAGTGAGAGTGGGCTGTGATGTGATGTGATGTGATGTGATGCGTGTTAAGAGATGTGGAGGTGTGCAGAAGAGGGGATGGAGGGAGGTAATAGAGGTTTGGAGGGTGAGAAGACAGGTGGTCAGGGTAAGAGTGGTGAGGGTAAAACGTTGGAACGGTGGGAAGGTAATCCACCCAGGGGGGCAGAGGTGGAGATAAGCATTTTAAAGGGTTATAAGGAGGTCACTGATCGAGGTGGGCAAAGATGGGGATTGAGAGGTTTTGGAGGGTAGGAAAGTAAGAAAGGAGGTAGCATTTGTGTGCCATGACAGAGACGTGATTATTTCATCCAAATCAACCAATGTTTATTACCATACAAGGAATTATGTACAGCCATTTCAATAGATAAAATATGCAAATTAAACCACAATTGTTAAAAACTAATACTAACATAAACCAATATTATTTTAGAGATTCATTGATGTTTCTTACCCATACACCTCATGCACCACTATCACGCATGTAGGCCATACATTACATTAAAGAAAAACAACATTTTTTTTTGGTTTTACCCTAGTATCAGGGACCGAGGAACAGTGTATGTGTGTATGTGCGAGCGAGCGTGTGTGTGTGTGTGTGTGTGTGCGTGCGTGCGTTCTCTTGTGTATAATCTGTCTATGGGCTGGCCTAAACTTTGACCAGTTGCTGAACCCATTGTTATTAGAGGGAGACTATTATTATAGGGCCTTTAGCCACGACTCGTGCTTGATAAAACATGACTATCTCCCTTGGTGGTAAAAATGCCGATTAAAAAAAACTCTCTCTCTCTCTCTCTCTCTCTCTCTCTCTCTCTCTCTCTCTCTCTCTCTCTCTCTCTCTCTCTCTCTCTCTCTCTCTCTCTCTCTCTCTCTCTCTCTCTCTCTCTCTCTCTCTCCTCCAGAGAACATACCCGCATCATGGCGACCGTGTCGTCGTCTCAAATAATTTTGTGTTTTAAGTGAACAAGATTGTTTTATTCATCATGATGGAATAAAATATATAGCTGTTGACATGTGAAGGTGTCATGTGTTAAGCGGACACCATACAGGGTGAAATTATACTGCCACGCACGTCTGAAGTGCGGACCGAAACGGACGGGCAGCTAGGTCGGAAGTGGTGATCATATAGGTCCGCGCGACTTCGTCCGACTGTGTAAACAAAAACGAAAAATTGTTCTGTGGCAGTGCAACAATAAAACAATGACTAATCAAAATCAATGTATCAATGTATGTGGGATGCACTTTCAAACACACACACCCACACCCACCTCCACACACACACACCCTCCTATGCACATGTTTGCTCATTCATGCCTACCCGAGAGAGAAAGAGAGAGAGACAGACAGACAGACAGACAGACAGAGACAGAGACAGAGAGACAGGGTAGAGGTATTTAAACTATTCAAAGCCAACTGTATATCCATATTCATTATTCATTCGATAACAGACACCAAACATAAGCAAACGGGCTGGTTGAAACAAAATTCAATATCCAAATGTATTCATCAGAATCACCTTTACCTTCATTTCCCATTTCCCTAGCAATGTTTTCCCATGCTTTTTGAATAAGTTCCCGATTGCTGTGATTTTTGTCCGCTTTGTTATATATCAATTTTCTGCAGCGCACCGCCACAATCAATCTTTCGTCCTCTAACTTGGCAGGAAACAGACCGGATGGTAACGAAACACTTCGATAGAAGATCGGGCCCTTCCGCGCGTTTTAAAGAAGTGCTGCAAGTCCGCACGTCTTTTTTCATCCGCACGACTTTTTACGTCTAGTCGTGTCAGTATAATCACCGATAGGAAATACAGAAGAGGACACGACTTTTTTCGGTCCTCACTTCAGTCGTACGTGGCAGTATAATTTCACCCTAAAGTGCGTTTAAAATGCAGTAAATTGCTTGAAAGCAGACATCTGGAACATCATGACGTAATTATCTCTTTTACGTCGCGTGTCTGCGGCGATAATGACGTAATGACTAGCTGACGTTTGTCTCCATATGTCAAGCTATTATGACATCATATTTTCATTGATTGTTTAGCGTACTATAGACATGACCTAGCTTGTTTACTTCCGGATTTTCCACGTGTTATTTCACGTATGGGATCTGTTTTTAAACTTTTTTCCGCTTCAACTACTGAACTAATGAACAAATGAAGATGTAAAGCTTCTCATAAGTGTTTTTTCGTCTAGCAGCATGTTTTAAACTTTAAAATCCCTTTCTGCCTTCATCACATCACCCAAACCATGCCCCCAAAGTCAAAAACTCAAAAATGCTATGCCGTATCTTCAGGACGAAGAATAGGAATTTTTAAACGGTGGAATGATTGCCATTTGTCAATTGATCGTTATAGAGGGGCTGAATTCAAATCTTATAGTTGTTTGGAGGAAGCCAAAATAGCAATGGCATCAAGGGGTTTTCCAGATCCTCTCATCATTGGTGATGATGAAAAATTCATTGATTGTAACATTACTGAAGACACTGTTCCCAAAACAAAATACTATGAGCAGTCTTCCAGTCCTGATCAAAACATTCGCAACAGTTCAACATTTGAGCCAAAGCTGATAGTAGATCCTGCTATGAAAAGCAACTACAAAAAACGATTATCATATCGTTTTCTGAAAACCACCACCAAATATCACACCCCGAAATCTACACCTTGCCAGCATCAGTTTCGCAAGGACAAACGCTGCTCTCAAGCTGAGTCCCCATCCAGTCCAGTGTTGGAAAAAAATAAAATGCACCTACTTGTCTCTCAGGTTGTTCACCATGAGCTGTTTCAAACTGCAATCAACGGTGCCGTTGAAGACTGTCTGCTCTTTGATATGGATACTATGAAAACTCAAGTTAAAAATGAAGTTAAAGTATCTCTTTCATATTCTTTTGCAACCCTGAAAGAAGAAACTGAACAATTAAAGAATTCTATACAATCTGCCAACGCTGAAATTCACAAATTGTCATCGCTTGTTGGTGACCAAAAGAAACAGCTTCGTGATGTGGCCATCGTCAAAACTGAATTGGAAAACGAAATAGAAAATTTGAAATGTAGAGTCTCGGAGCAAAGTAACACTATTGAGGAGCTTCGAAAGGATCTTTCATCTTGTAGCCTTTTTGCTGTTCCTGATCGTGTTATGTCACCATCATCTTCACAGCCATCACTGAAAACTTCCGTTGACTCTGCAGCTGCATCAACCCCCTCTTCATCTACTAACATTGCATCCGCTCATTACAAACCCACTTACCTGGAAGTAGCAGCTTCACATAATCCAATTCATGTTAAAGTGCAAGGCGCATCAAAGTGTATACCGATTTCAGAACGCCTCAATTCTACCAATGCAAAACATACGCCAATGATATCATCATAGTTGCCTGCTCCAGTTGATACAACTGTTCTCTCCATGCCACCACATGCCAATGAGCGAACTAAATCTCCCCAGACTGAATTGAGTCCAGTTGTACAAGGGTCCTGCCCATCGTCTTCTACAAGCAAAATTCCAGTACAGATAGGAAAAGGCCAATCATATTCTGACAAGAAATCCTCTTTCAATTCAATTCAATTCAATTCAATTCAATTCAAGATTTATTCGCCAAGTGACATACATACAGTTATAGTATACATGACACAAAGAATGCTTTAGATCAGCGGCAGGCATGCACAAGATACATAACAAACTAATAAAGCATAGATCTAGTGCGACCTATGTAACCACCATTATACTAGACAGCAGACCCACGCCTGACTAGAACACTCATGTAGAACATAGAAATACAGACATCAACAAACACAACCGAATTACAGATAACAAAACAGGTGCATGATTTAATTTTTAATGTACATCATCAGACACATAAAATATACAGATGACTAAAATAGATTCGCACGCAGAAGCACCCTCCCGCAATTCATAACTAATATGACTATACAAGTGCACGCAATAAGGAGCAGCCTAAATAATCCTTATAATTGATTTAAGTGTCTGATAGACCACGGGAAGAAGCCATTCAGTGAGCGTGTGGTTTTGCTGGGGAGGGAACGGAATCTACGGCCTGAGGGGAGCATCTGGAAGAGCACGTGGGCGGGGTGGGACTCATCATGGATAATATGTTTGGCTCTGCGTGTGACACGTTGCGCATGTAAAGCCTCGATGGACGGGAGGGCCCCACCAACGCATCTTGAAGCCTGGCGCACAACACGGTCTAAACGCTCCTTATCTTGGATGTTTGCGTTGGAATACCAAACAATGAAAGAAAAGGTCAAAATGCTTTCTACAGTGGCGCGGTAAAAATTGGCCATGATAGCTTGGCTGACCCGAAACTTCCTAAGCTGGCGGAGAAAGAATAGTCTCTGATGGGCCTTCTTGACTGCGCCAGTGATGTGCTTTTCCCATCCTAAATCTGAGGAAATGGTTGTGCCAAGAAACCTGAAACTGTCTACTTGTTCTACTACTTCCCCGTTGATGGACAGGGGTTGCATGTTGTTTCTGTTTTGACGGAAATCTACCACTAGTTCTTTTGTTTTGGAGACGTTTAATTCCAGATTGTTGTCTATGCACCAAGCCACTAGCTCCTCCACTGCTTGCCTGTATGCTCCCTCGTCATTGTTAGAGATCAGACCTTCTACCGTGGTGTCATCTGAGAACTTTAATATGACTACCTTATCATGGTGCGACACGCAGTCGTTCGTGAATAGGGTGAACAAAAGGGGAGATAATACGCATCCCTGTGGTGCACCTGTACTCAGGGTCAGTGGGTCGGAGAGCTTGTTGCCTACTCTTACTGATTGGGGGCGGTTAAGGAGAAAATCTAGTAGCCACCTACACAAGGCCTGTTCTACTCCCATGCTCTCTAGCTTGCTATACAGCTTGTGAGGAATGATCGTATTGAATGCCGAGGAATAATCCACAAAGAGAATCCTAGCATAACTTTTGGGAGTGTCAAGATGTTGCAGAATGTAATGCAATCCCAGAGCCACTGCATCTTCAGCGTTTCTATTCTTCCGGTACGCAAACTGATGTGGGTCCATCCGGCTCTCTGTAGCCCGCTGAAGGTGGCGGAGCACCAGGTGCTCAAACACCTTCATGATCACAGATGTTAAGGCCACGGGTCTGTAGTCATTTAGCCCACTGATAGTTTTTTTTTTTAGGAATCGGGACTATGGTGGAGGTCTTAAAGCACCTAGGCACTGAGCACTGTTGGAGGGAAGCGTTAAAGATATCAGTGAATACTGGGGCAAGCTGATTAGCGCATGATTTGAGGGCTGCTGGGGTTACACCATCAGGCCCAGGGGCCTTCCTAACAATCTGCTTCTTAAACAGCGCTCTAACTTCGTCTTCCTGTATTGTGAAAGGGGCCGCGAGATTATGATCAGGAGGGGGCAGGGGAGAGCTCAGGGTTACATTGGGTGTATCAAATCGCGCGTAGAAGTGGTTTAACTTATCAGGGAGCATGGGGTCGGGGTCAGGCGAGGTGAAATTCTTATCTTTGTACTGCGTGGCATGCTGCATGCCTTGCCAAACCTCTTGGGGGTTGTTGGAAGCAAACTGCTCCTCCAATTTGCGACCGTACTCTGCTTTAGCTTTATGAATTGACCTTTTGAGACCATACTTGGCTGCTTTGAAACGTGTTTTGTCCCCACTCCCAAACTCGGCTTCCTTTATTTTAAGCTTGTCTCTAACTTCCCTTGTGAACCAGGGTTTGTCTTTCAGTGCCACAGTGCTTGTTTTAGTTGGCACACAAACATTCGAACAAAAGTTAATGTATGACGTAACCGTGTCCGTATATTCGTCAAGAGACGGGCATGCGTCTTTGAAAACGTCCCAGTCAGTAGACTCAAGACAATTCTGAAGCATATCAGTAGCTTCAGGGGTCCATTTTCTGCTTACCCTCACTACTGGTTTAGTACGTTTAAGTTCTTGTTTGTATGCTGGAATCAGCAGAATTGACTTATGGTCAGATTCGCCAAAATTGGGTCTAGCGACAGCATGGTAAGCATTAAGAAACACAGTATAACAATGATCTAGTGTTTTCTCTTCTCGGGTAGGAATGTTGACATGCTGATGGTACCTAGGTAAACATTTCTTCAAGTTTACATGGTTAAAGTCACCAGTGATGATGATGGCACTGTTCGGAAAATCAGATTCTGCACTGTTGACGATATCGTAGATCTGTGGCAGAACCACTGAGGGGCAGGCCTCTGGAATGACGTACATGCAGATTACAATCACAGACAAACTCTCTCAGGGGAATTTAGGCCAACCATCTACTGACTACATTATATTTGGAGACAGTACGCTGAACAAACTGAACCCTCAAAAGATGAATACTGGCGAGTTCTCTGCTGTACAGAAGGTCTCTGCTTCAACCCTTGGTGTACGTTCTCTGACTTTTTGGCTACAGTCTCAACAACCCTGTCCTCACGTCTCACGTGTGGTTACCCACGTTGGTGTCAATGACTGTAAAGGGGGCGTTATTGAGCTTGCCCAGTGGTTGTCCCTTATCAACGCACTGATCACTGTCTTTCCCTCAGCCCAACTAATCCTTTCATCTATCATACCCGCCAAAGGCAGAAACAACATCAACGCTGTCATCAGAAAATCTAATGAAAATTTGCAAATCGCATGCTCTGATAAATGCTGCATGTTTGTCAACAATAACAGCACTTTCTTAACCAGAAACCAGGCACCTAAACAGGATCTATATGAAGACTTGCTGCACCCGAGCCTCAAAGGACTTCTCAAACTTGCTCGCAACCTCAAATATTCGTGGTCGAGCTTTCCTGTTCAGAAACAGAGTGAAAACAGAAACAGCCATGCACAGATGCTTCATCCTTTCCAGAATCGTATTCATCTCCATCCTCAACAATTGCAGCAGCAAGAACAACCTCAGTTGGAGCAACAATGCCATCAGCAGCAGAAGGTTCTGCAGCAGCAGCAAGTTCAGCAGCAAGTTCAGCAGCAACTACAGCAGCAGCAACAGCAACTTCAGCAGCATTTAGAGCTTCAACAGCAGCAACAACTTCAGCTGCAAGAGCAGCAACTACAGCAGCAACAACAATTTCAGCAGCATTCACATATGGCGCAAAATGAGTGTCAGCCGTTTGATCTTCATATGCAACAATGTGTGACTCAATTTCCTATTAATGAAAACGTCAACTCGCCTCTCAATGCATCTATGCCACATGCCTTTGTTTATCAGCATAATGCATCCACCTTATCTAGCAGCAACATTATTTCTCAAATAACACAGTTACTGCAGCAGTTGATTAGACAGTGATTGATACTGAAGTGTTACCATGAGGAAGGGTGGGGAGTGTAGGGAAAGGGGAGAAGGGAAAATATGAAGGATGAGAGAGGGTGAAGGGTTCTCGTCTTGCTGGTATATTGAGCAATTGTTTTATAAGTTTGCTGCACATACATTTGTCTGACTTTGCAATATTCTATATGTTGATTATTCATTGTGGTTTCTTATTTTTTTTTCTTTTTTTTTTTTTTTTTTTTTTGGTGTACATAAAAGACTGCAGTATTGGTGCCAGAAGCACTAAGACTTTTAAACACAACTTTTGTATATTCTGTGTGCAGAACAGCAAACTTCTGTGCCGCAAGTGGAATAATATCAGTGTGACTTATTCCGATAGTAAATTGATGAGCAATGTGAAGACTGAACTATGCCGCTATTGAAGATCGGTCACCTCAACATTGCCAGCCTGAACACTAAAGTGCCAGACCTGTCAGTGTTTTTGCGGTCTTCCGATCCGAAGTTTCATCTCTATGGTATTACAGAGTCGCGGCTAAGCTCTCATATATGTGACTCTTTTATAAATATTCCAGATTATATTATTATAAGACGTGATGCCCAAATGTATGGTGAAACTGGTGTTGCTGTTTACATTCACACCTCTATTTATCCTTTCACCATAAGAAGGCAAGACTTTGAGCACGTCAATGTTGAATGCATTTGGCTTGAATTCAAATATTCAGCCACAGCCTCACCTGTTTTTGTCTGCTTCCTATACAGGAACCCAGCTAGTACTGCTGATTGGTTTGACTATTTTTCAGACATGGTGGACCAAATATACAATTATAAGCCTAATGCTGATGTTCTAATTCTTGGTGATTTTAACATTGATCTTCTGAGACCACAAAATAGATGGGACTGCCTAACATCTTCTCTAGGTCTTAATCAGTTGATAACTTCACCTACTAGGGTAACCTCATCAACATCTTCTTTAATTGATCATATATACACCACTGAACCCGCAACCATTGATCATGCTTCCATTTCTGCTTTGGGCATAAGTGATCATTCCCCCATATATTGTACAAAGTTTTCTAAACTACCCAAATCAATCACTAAAGGTCACACTCATATAACATACAGGTCCTTCAAACACTTTGATCGTGGAGCCTTTCTTATGGACCTCTTTGATGCATCATTTGATGACGTTTATACTTCTAATGACCCTAATGATGCACTTGAACGCTGGTATTCTATTTATTTATCTATACTTAACAGACATGCACCAATTAAAAAGAAAAGAGTAAAACGTCCTAAGCTCCCACCATGGCTGACTCCGGAGATTATAAAAGCAATGTCACAGCGAGACAAACTTAAACATGCTAAACAGTTTCAAGAGTATAAAAAATCTCGTAATAAAATCAAAAACATGGTGCGCGATTCCAAAAGAAATTATTTTAATAAACTAATAGAAAATAACAGTGACATTTCTCACCTATGGCATGCCCTAAATTCTTTTATTAAGGGGTCATCTTCAAATCATCATGAAATTCCATCTAATTTATCTGCTAATGCCTTCAATAACCATTTTCTTTCAGTCGCTACTTCTGTACTGAAATCGGATTGCTCAAAATATTCACAATACACTTGTTCAGATTGTCTCATTACATTTTGTAAGCAGAGAACAAGTACCTCTTCACCATTTAAAATACCACCCATTACCATAAATGAAGTTGTAAAATATATATTAAAACTTAAAAATACAAATCGGCAGGTCCTGATGAAATTAGTAATAAAGTCTTAAAACTTTCTTTGCCTTATATTGTGAATTCCATTTCTTACATCTTCAACTTATGCATTATTAAAAATACATTTCCAACCACATGGAAACAAGCTAAGGTTATTCCCCTTCCTAAGTCAAAAGTAAGTTCTGATCTTAATAACTATCGTCCGATATCTCTGCTGTCTACACTTTCAAAGATACTAGAGCATCACATTCACACTCACCTTACAAAATATATAGAGGATCTTGATCTTTTTCATTCCTTACAATCTGGTTTCCGTAGTCACCATTCTTGCTCCACTGCATTAGCTCTTTTAACTAACAAATGGCTTTCTGCTATGAATAACTCTACGTTGTCAGGAGCTGTTTTTCTTGATCTTTCCAAAGCGTTTGATCTCGTTAATTACTACATACTGCTCCAAAAGCTTGAACTGTATCTCAACGGCTCTGTTTCCTTGGATTTTTTTCATTCATATCTTAGTCAACGAACGCAGTTCGTACATGTCCATGGTAAAAATTCCTCTGTAGGCCAAATCAAGCATGGGGTTCCTCAAGGATCTGTTTTAGGTCCTGTTTTATTTTGTGTTTATATTAACGACTTACCTTTACATCTCGCAGATAATTCTGTTGAGTGTCATATGTTAGCCGACGATTCAACATTACAAACTCAAGGCAGTAACATAGCTGAAATTCAGCAATCTCTACAATGTGCCCTTAACAGTGTTGCTGACTGGTGCAGTTTAAACCATATGTCACTGAATCCAGCTAAATCAAAAGCTATGTTAATAACAACTAGACAAAAGCATCAGCGGGCTCCGCTTTCTCTTGATTTAGTAGTGAATGGAAAAAATATCTAACAGGTTGAAAGTCATAAACTTTTAGGTGTAATCATAGATAACAAACTCAGTTGGCATTCACAAATTGAACATCTTTGTAAAACTCTCTCAACAAAATTATTTATGTTGTCTAAGCTTCAATCTATCATAACTGCAGATGCTAAAAAACTTTTTTACAATGCTCATATCAAACCACACATTGATTATGCATCAACAATATGGGACGGCTGCAGTGAAGCCTTGTTCAAAAAAATTAATTCTATTCACCGCAGAGCTGCAAAATTAGTTATCCCCAACGCTTCCATCACAACTGATTCAAAACTAAAAATAGCTGGCATGCTCCCCCTTAACAAACATCTAAATTACAATAAAGCCTTTTTAATGTATAAAATAATTAACAATAGAGCTCCTGCTTATTTGAAAGCACTTTTTAGCAAGTCATCATCTCGTTATTCATCTTCACGACATAATTTAACATTTCCAAGACCACGCTTAGACATATTTAAAACATCTCTGTCCTATTCTGGTCCAAGCGTGTGGAATCCTCTACCAGAAGAGGTCAAGAAAAGTAAATCATTACCATCTTTTAAAACAAGGCTCCATAAATATTTAAGCTCCCTTTGCTCTTAATATTTAAGATGATTGTATACCTCTTTGTTCTTCCCTACCCTGCCACAATTTAAGTTACTAAGAAGATGTGAATGTACATGTGTGTGTGTGCGTGTGCGTGTGTGGTTGTACTTGTGTGTGCGGAGGGAGGAGGAGATGGTTGGGGAGGGGAATAAGGGTAAGAGTATGTGTATTAAAATGCATTAATTTGCTTATTGATTTGTTACCGTAGTTACGGAATATGTTTGTTTCAAATTCTTTTATGTTAGTTATTTTGTTTGTTTTGCATTGTTATTTGTTTATTAAGGACTAGCTGTAAGACAGGTCCAAAGGACCTAATGCTATTATCCTATTAAAGGTTTCGACTTCGACTTCGACTTCTCTCTCTCTGTCTCTCTCTCTCTGTCTCTCTCTGTCTCTCTCTGTCTCTCTCTGTCTCTCTCTCTCTCTCTCTCTCTCTCTCTCTGTCTCTCTCTGTCTCTCTCTCTCTCTCTCTCTCTCTCTCAAAGCGAGTAAAACTTGGCGCCGCGCGGCATGCGGCCTTATGGTGGGACAGAAATTGCTCCACATCGAAACAATTAGCCAGACATTTGTTAGCTAAATTCAGGTTCACAAAGCAGGTTCAAGACAGACAATTATACGTTGAGGCTCGGAAAAAATATAAAACGTTGATTAGTAAAAAGAAAACAGAGTTTGGAAGAAATAGGGCAGAATATTTAGCGTCACTGCAACATCATGGAAAATTATTTTGGGGAGAAGTAAAGAAAATTTCAGGGGGGGAAGAGAAGCGGTATAAGTGAACATATTGCTGAAACTGAGTGGTTTGATCATTTCCAGAAATTATTCAATGGAAATACTGTTCTAGAAAAAGATGCAATGTTTGAAGAAAAGATAGACATGGGTCCCATTGATGAAAATGACATTTGTTTTGAGCTTAATAAGCCGATATCAAAGGAAGAAGTGGGAGAAGCTGTTAAGAAGTTGAAAGTAGGCAAAGCCTGTGGCATTGATAAAATTTTAGCGGAGATGATAAAGCTGTCAGGGGAGACAACCGTGTTATTTTTGACAAAACTGTTCAACTCGTTGTTCGATAACGGGACGTACCCAGCTGATTGGGTTAAAGCCATTATAGTGCCTATTTTTAAGAAGGGGGATACGGGTGTTACAGATAACTACAGAGGGGTATCGCTACTGAGCCTAGTCAGTAAATGTTACACTTCAGTGTTAAATAAAAGGCTAGTGGGATGGGTAGAGAACAACAACAAGATCACAGAAATGCAAGCAGGATTTAGGAAAGGGTATTCTACCACGGATCACATCTTCACCTTGCCATAGTGGAACAATGTTTTAGTAAAAGAGGAGGAAAATTATATGCCTGTTTCGTGGACTTGAAAAAGGCTTTTGATTCTGTACAGCATCAACCCATGTTTGAAATTCTGTTACATAACAACAACATAAATGGGAAATTGTTGAAAGCTGTTGTGTCTATATATAGGTCAGTGTTGTCATGTGTTAGAGTGGAGGATAAGCTCACAGATTTTTTTGATTGTCCAGTGGGCCTGAGACAAGGCTGTATATTGAGCCCAGAAATGTTTTCCCTGTTTATCAATGAAGTAGCAACGGCTGTAGATATAAATGGTATGCATGGCATTCAGTTATTGCCTAACTTGGTTGATTTGTTCCTGTTGTTATTTGCTGATGATATTGTGTTGATGTCCATCACTCCTCGAGGGTTACTAAACCAGATCAATGTTCTAAATGAAGCATGCAAAAGACTGTATCTGAACATAAACATAGATAAGACTAAAATAATCGTTTTTCGCAAAGGAGGGTTCTTGGGAAGGGCTGAAAAATGGCATCTCGATGGAAATAATCTTGAAGTTGTAAACGAGTATAATTATCTTGGATTTGTATTTACTACAAAGATGAGTATCACAAAAGGTGTAAATGCACTAGCATTGAAGGGTAGAAGGGCTTGTTTTGAATGTGTAAGGAACCTCTCAAAGCTTAGAGAGATGTCAAGAAATTGCTATTTTAAAATTTTTGATGCACAGGTTCAACCAATTTTGTTGTATGCCGCAGAGGTTTGGGGTCTTAACAGATTAGATAATATTGAGAGGGTTCATACTCTGGCATGTAAAAGATTTTTGTATGTACCCAAGGGAGTACCCAACAAATTTATTTATGGAGAGACAGGACGCTTTCCTCTGTATGTAAACAGTGCAGTACGATGCATACGATATTGGCTAAAGCTCTTAAAATTAGATGCAGATAGGCTACCTCAGCAGGCTTACCAGATGCTAATTAACTTGGATGAGAGAGGTAAATCTTGTTGGGTGACTAAAGTAAAAAACACAATTTTTTCTCTAGGTTTTGGGTATGCTTGGGTGCAACAAGGTGTGGGGGGTGAGAATGTCTTTGTTAGCATGTTTAAGCAGAGGATGAAAGATCAATATGTACAAGAGTGGGACAGTTCTGTAATGAGAAAAGATACGTATCAGTATTATAGAACATTTAAAGATATTTTTCAGACAGAAGCTTATATTGATTTTATGCATATGAAATGCTTTAGAGACTGCCTAATTAAGCTCCGACTGGGAGTTCTACCCTTGAAAGCTTCATTTTTTAGGATAACCTTCAATGAAATTGAAGGACATGGATTGTGTCCATGTTGCAACGTATTGGAAAATGAAAATCATTTTGTAACTTTTTTTGTTTTGTTATATCAGTTTATAGTCCCCTCACTTCCCGATAAGGATTTTCAGAGAGGAGACTATTTCATTGCCATAACATTTTGTAACCGAATGTATTCTCTATAGTGACCTTAGAGAAAAAATATTTAACTTTTCCTGTACATTCGTATACATATTCTACAGAGCGACAAAGTTTCATGTATGGAGATTAGGACTCTTTATTTTTCATGCACTAAAAATACGAACTGAATTTTATGAGCTGATACACTTGAGCTGATGTAATAACCTAATGAAAGTAAACGCCATTGTAATTCTTGAGAGATCAGGTACAACACTTTTGTCCACCTCGTGACCAACCATATTTTCTAGGGGCTGGTGGCCTGAAGAATTTGTGTTTGTTTTATTATTTGTATGTTTTTTTGGGTGAATACACGGACGATGTCCAAACGTCTCTCTCTCTCTCTCTCTCTCTGTCACGAAGAGAGGGGTTGGGGGATGGGGGTAAGCTCTTAATCTCTAGCGCTGTATTACCTCCTTTGATAGGTTAATGGTGCGATGACATTCAAGAGATTAATGCTGGGCCAACTTAATAGACAGACAGGGTAAAGACGAGATGGAGAGTAAGGCTACACTAGTTAAGAAATTCACATTCAAAGGCCAGTCAGGGTAATAGCGATCTCTATAACTATTTACTTTTATTAATTTGAAATGGGGAGTGTAGGTCAAATACTTCTAACGTGAGTCATTGGCAAAGCGTCTTTCGATAAGGAGTAGTTCGGTGATATTCTGGGTAGTCAATATTTGGGGTACTAGAGCGACTGTAGACTGATTTCATCACAGGGCGAGAGTGTATCTGTATGGTTTTCAGAGTCTCTCTGATAATCTGGCGAGTGGGGATTCTCGGAGGCTAGGCACTTAGCTCTGTACTGCAGTGCGGCGATGGGTCCAGGATACTCTGGGTGGCTTGTTAGCACGGTCAGTGGCGTGGGCGGCGATGATGCAGGTCAGTGGTCACGCGGTGACGCATCGATCATGAGTGATTGTCTTGTGATGGAGTACAGGCCTAGAAATCGGCTCTCGTAGCTAGCCGTCTAGAAAATGGCGAAGTCCCAAATCACGCTTCTCATTGACCTCCTGGGTTGTCAGGGGCCTGCAGCGGGTCAGCGACTGGGAGATGATACAAGGCCGGGGTGATTCGCCCGGTACAGGAACCCGTCTGTAATGTAATACAGACGCTGTATCAGCGGGGGTCGGGATAGTGTGGATTCAGGGCCTGTGGTATAATAGCCCTTCTCAGAATTCAAATTTGGTTGACCGGTCATGGGTTGAGCCAGTGCATATACCAACAGTCAAACAATGCAACTAGATTTACTGGGCCAAAGTGGAGTTTATTGGCAGCCGCTAGTATAAGATACCTTCGGCGCATTAGGATGGGGTTGGCAACAGGGGCAAATATTTATACATTGGGAGCATGGTGGAAAGCAAATGTAAGGGTACAGGGCAAAGGGGTTGTAGTGGGGGCTTTAATCTATGTGGAGGGACAGCATGGCATGGGGTATTTACACATGGGGCTAACGGAGCATACAAGCATAAATCCAAACATGTCATGGGTCATATACAAGGTAGAAATATGTGCAAGGGATAAATACAAGTCACAGCAACACATCAAGGCAAAACTATAAACATGAACATACATATCGACAGGACGCATGAACATGATGGGCGAACGACGGGTGATGGGTCTGCTATATGACAAAGAGTAAGTTCCCTCTCTTACCTTGACTTAAGACGGGTGGAAGCACAAGGGTACTGTCGAAGCTCAGAGGTCACTCGGTGATGGAGACGTGTCTTCGGACAGGTTGTGACTTCGAGGCAGGAATGCTTGGGTCTGACACTATGTCAGGTTTTGTGCCAGGCTTTAAGGCGATGCCCCGGGGGGCGGGGCTTAAGCGACCGGGCGAGCGGGCCTGCTAGTGATGGCTGGTTAAGGAGAAATGATGGCTGGCTGAGCGTGGGGGTGGAAGGCTTGCAGCCGAGCTCAGGGGTGCGATTGCACGCCTTGTCACACTCTCTCTCTCTCTCTCTCTCTCTCTCTCTCTCTTTCTCTCTCTCTCTCTCTCTCATTATAGAACTATGTTTTATTCTTCTTCCCTGTATGAATGTCTCTCTTTATGTCAGCCTCTGTCTCTCACTCTCTCTGATAGGATAGCACTCTCTCACTTCTCTTTCTCTTCACACACACACACACACACCCACACACACACACACAAAACTACTAAAACCTTGAGGCCCTTGATATTTTAAAATCAACGATTCAAAGTCTGCATAAACTACATTAGGCTGTTTAAATTGTTTGTTGATGTTTTTAAATTGTATCTTAGAACCTGGGCTGGGTAAAATGAGGTGGGTTTGAATATCGGTCATAGTCTTACATATTTTGCCATGCTTGTCAGCCACTCCAAGACTAGTTACTTTGGTTAAACAACGTCTATACAAATACTTCTGGCCATCATGTTTTGTGGTATGCATTATCAGCCTAGACATGTTTCGAATTAAAGTGTAGTGTTGAATGCTGGGATCTTGAGGGTCTGGCATTTAATAACAGATCAACATGTTGTTTTAAATCTGAAAACGATGGGGCATTAGAAGAGATTCGTAAAGGCAACAGTTTTGATTCAGAGTCCCAAGAATATCCATTGACTGTTATAGGTGAGTTTTGTCATTCAAATTTATCAAAGGTTTCCAGGAAAGCTGATGTCCTTAAAATTAATTTTGTTACGTGTTCTTTATACTGCACCTCTCTCTGGATGTGCCGTGGAAGTTATAGGAAATAATTTAGCCAACACACCACATAAACCACATGTCCTCTGTGTTTTTAACATTTAATACAGCCTTCTTATCTGACATTTCTTCGGAGAGAGGGATATAAGACTTTCCTTGAATTGGTTTGTACTTTGTAGTACGTAGTTCTAGCGATTCTAAAGTTCCTTCTGTTCATCCAGAATCTTTGAGCTGTGCTCATTCTACACTATCTGGAAACTTTTGTATTAAAATAACATACAAACTTTTTAAATCTGCCATTTTTAACACTTAAATTTGAGGAGATGAAACCCACACAAAGATTCATCAGAATTTTCTGGTTTAACAAAAGTCACTTGAGCTAGTATGTGTATCTTCACAGCTGGTTTAGTAGCAATAAAGCTATCCTCCACAAACTTATAGTTATCCTTAATAGATTTAATAACATTTTGACTTTCAAAAATTGTAAGAGTTAAGGTCTTGAAAACATCTCAAAAATAAGAGAGGCGTATAACTTTTTTGTGACTGTCATTTTTAATTGATTCTAATTTTCTAAATAGAATTTTAAAAAATGAACTCACCCTAACTCTAAACTTTATAACTATCACAATTGCAACAACAGGCGAAGTCAAACTCACAGTCATGGTCACAGCCCCTGTCAGACCCACAATCACAGTTAGCTTGACTACATGTGGACATGTACATTTTACGGACTTGCCTAATAAATCTTGCCCATAAATAATCAAAATAATATGTGTATGAGTTCCAGTCGCATCCTTTATAATCCTCTTCTGTAAGTTTCTTACAAACTCTTTTGCATACAAATTTGCAATCTTAATCAATTTCATATTGTTCAGTCTCTCTTCTAGTTGGCATTTGAAGTTTTCTACGAGACCTTGAGATTTATGTAACTGGAATTCCTCTTTCTATTGTAACTTTATATTTTAATAACAATTGATTCACTTCACCCTTGTATTCTGATCCATTGTCACATTGAATTAATCTGGGAAATCTAAGAGGGCCTCTAGAATAAATTGCATGTAATGCAGGAGAAACCTCTAACGCACTTTTAGATTGTAAGAGGTTTATATCCTATCCTATCCCGTAACTCGGAGGTCGTATGGGCACCACAGATGATCGTTTAACCAGCGTACTCCATCTTTCCCTGTCCTCTGCAACCCTGATGGTTTTGCTCAGTGTCAAACCAGTCCATTTTCGAATGTTGTCCTCCCACCACTTTTTCGGTCTCCCTCTTCTTCTACCTCCCTGCACTGTGACTTGCAGGATGGTCTTTGCAAGACCTGATGATCTGGTGAGGTGGCCATACCATCGGAGTTCCGTTTTTTCACCACTGTGAGCAGGTCATCAGTACATGTCCAGAGAACATAGAAGAAGAAGAAATCCTCCCCATTCTCCGAGAAGTTGAGGCAGCAGTGCAGTCTTCCAAAAAAATGCAATTTTTAGGAGTGTGAAAATTACCGCACCAACAGCCTAATCAGTCATCTCAGCAAGGTCCTCCTCAAAATAATACTCAACAGGTTCAAACACCAAGCTGAACAAATCATAGCTGAAGAACAAGCAGGATTCAGGGCAGGACGAAGTACCACTGAACAGATTTTCAACCTCAGAATAATCTGCGAGAAATACCTACAGCACCAACAACATCTATATCATGTATTTTTAGACTTCAAGAAGGCGTTTGATCGAGTCTGGCATGCAGCTCTGTGTGCAACCATAAAGTGTACAACAGCAGCCCTAAAATTATTGAAGTTATCAAAAGCCTGTATGAAGAGGCTACCAGTGCAGTCTTCCATAACAGCGCCATCGGAAACTGGTTCAGAACAACAGTCGGTGAGCGTCAAGGATGCCTACTCTCTCCAACACCCTTCAACCTCTTAATATGGTGCATCATGTCAGATGTCTTTGCAGATCACCAAGGCACAGTAAGCATAGGGGGTAGAGAAATCTCCAACCTTCGTTTTGCGGATGACAATGATGGATTGGCTGGAGAGGAACAAGAACTTAAACAGCTGATACAGAGGCTTGACACCACCTCAAGAACCTATTGTCACAGGGCAGCCCGTGAAGAAAGCCATGTAGTCTGTGTGTGAAGAGTATAGGGGCGGGGGTGGTACTGCGTGTTGCCGTATTCGTGATTATTGTTGTCTCGGGAGCGTGCAAAGCATGGTAAACAGCATACGCCGGTTAGGCCAGGTTAGGAATTTGCTCACTATCGTCAGAACGTGTTTGTCAGCAGAACAGTGTAGACGGTGTTTGTCTAGTGCTCTGTGGTTTTTGCTGTGTTCTGGAATTAGGGTGGGACGGGTATTAACGAATAATAATATCTGGTTCCGAGAAGGATACTAGTTTAAAGATTGCAAATTTCTGAAGTGATACGCTCAGTTGGAGTGCAGCTGTAGAAAAGCAAGTCTGTGGTAGTGTGGTAGGTAGTATCGAGGTATTGTCTACTACGGGAACTACACACTACCGGATTACCCTAATTGGATGTACTTTCGTAGGAGGGCAGTGGAGAAGGGCTACGGGGTGCAATTTCATGCGAACCGTTGGGTGAGTGGATGGTAGTTTTTCCTTACTGTGCCTATGACCGAGGGCTGGCTGTTGGGGTGTTGAATGATAGCTGTGTGTGAGACAGAAGGAAGGATGAGAATGGTTGCACTGAGGAGAGGCAGAAGGAAGGAAGAGTGCGACTGAAGAAGGGAGAATGAGGGAGAAGAAAGGGGGTGGAGTGTGATGAAGGTAGGATGGAAGTGGTTGCTGTTGTTGTCGTTGGGGATGCTTGATATGAATAATGTGGTGATGTTTACATGTGTTCATTTGCAGCGTCGTTCATTCCATGCATTCATGATTTCATTGAATTGAATGATATGTAATTGTTTCAAGTGACGATAACAGTAGAAAGCGAGAGAGAGTCAAGGACGGGGAAAATAGACTGCAGTTGGACCCCTCAAGTGGCAGAAGTTTAGTGGAGTAGCTAGTGAGAGTGGGGGGGGGGGGTAAGTGTGATGGAGGGAGGGGGACAGAATCGAGAACATGACATTTACGATGCGACAAGCATGTTACAGGTTCGTCGAGGATTGTCGTTGAGGATTGAATTCGAGTTTGAAGTTCGCAGCTCAACGTTCGTCAATCCGCCAGTTCGTCGCTGGAAAACGCAAGGCAGCAACGACGACGACACTTGGTCAAGTGGACCAAACATCATCAGCATCGCCATCTGTTATTGTCCACGCGTCCCCTGTTATCAGCGCCATCATCATCACTTCAACATCATCGTCGGTGGCGACCACGGGTGGCAACGCTCCTTCGTTTGGACGTCAACGGAAGGGGGCGAGCACGTTGGAGGAGACTTTACGAGAGACTGCATTTCGCCAGGTGGGCCCGTTTTGTGTTGTCCCTCTCCTTCACACCCCCCCTGTCTGTTTGTGAACACGTGCCTCGGACTTTGGCTGTGCACGTTCGATTTGAGGACGTTGGTCGATTAGCGACCCCCGATCACCCACGAACCATTGCATCGTTCCATTGACCCATTGATTGTTTCATTACCATTTCTTCGTTTCATGTGTAAATGTTGTATGTGTATGAGTGTGTGGTATGAATGAATAAATAGCTTGAAAGTTGTATATTATTTGTTGTGTTTTTTCATCCCTTCACGTCTGCGGGAAATCGCCATTCTGTCTGGGTTGTCTGCGTGTGGAAGTTGTTTGTTTGTGGCGTCTGCCCAGGGGGAGTCGTGGCGGTGACACCTATGGAATGAAAATAAGTGCAGAGAAGACCAAAATGATGACCAACAACACCAATGGTATCAACATGGACATCAAATGCCCAATGACAATCCCTAAACACAGTGCATAGCTTCAAATATTTAGGAGCCATTGTATCAGACAATGGGTCCCGCCAGGAAGTCCTCTCCAGTATCGCACAAACAATTTTTGCCCTGGCAAAGTTGAAGTGCATTTGGAAAGACAAGACCATCAGTCTACATTCCAAGGTAAGCCTGCTGCGTTCCCTTGTCATCTCCATCTTCCTATGCGCTTGCAAAACATGGACCCTCACAGCAGATCTACAACAAATACAAAGCATGGAGCCGGAGATGAGGTGCTACAGAAGAATTATGTGCATTTCCTATACCCAACACATCACCAACGAAGTCCTACAGACCATCACACAAGCCATTGGACAACACAATGACCTGCTCACATGTGAAGAAACGGAAACTCCTATGGTATGACCACGTCACCAGATCATCAGGCCTTGCAAAGACCATCCTGCAAGGCACGGTGCAAGGAGGTAGAAGAAGAGAGAAACAGAAAAAGATGTAGGAGGACAACATTCGAGAATGGCTTGACACTGAGTGAAGGCATCAGGGTTGCTGAGGACAAAGATGGAGTATGCTGGTTAAACGATCATCTGTGGTGCCCCAACGACCTCAGAGTTACGGGATAAGATAGGAGGATAGGAAAGACATCCACATTTAATTTTTTTTATCTAATATTCTGTTCAAATAAAGCCTGCAGGTTGAATGTAAAAAAAAGATATTAGTAAATATTCATTTTTTAATGTTTCAAGTACATGTATAACACAAAATTCTCAAATTCAGTGCAAATTTCCCAGTAACATAAGAGATAAAAATGACCATTATACAAAAAAAGAGTTTATTTAATGAGAAAAGTGAAACTAAATGTTTTCTAATAATTCAAGACAGGATATAAGATGCTTTTAAAATAGCATATATTTAAAAAGAAATACGGGGAGTTACGAGATAATGAAAGATAGTGTGGTAAAATGCTTAACAAGCACTTGTATTTCAGGAGAAAAGAGGAGGGGGGAGGGAGGGGGGTAAAGAGGGGTCGTGGTTCATGTGTCATTTTCTCTATCTCTCATGCTGCAGTTCAAGATGATGACTTCAGTAATACCTTTAAAAAAAATAAAACGGCTTATCCAAATGTTTAAAACGTTTTGGAAGTTCTGTCAGAATGAGCTGATAACTTTGCCTGTAACCTTTTGATTTTATGGAAAAGATATGTTAGGGAGTCATGTCTTTTATCTTGTGGCCAGCTTCATGAGGGTAATATCTGTCTCTTCTATTTCAGTGATTTGCCTTCCCTGGATTTACAGTGAGCCAGGGAACTACTGACAGAAGGATTGACAAGGTGAACTGTTGCGCGTGTTTATTATGTTGATTTAACAAGCATTGATCTGTATAGCCTGGTTGGCAATGACTCCTCCAATTAAAGGGTATTTTACATAAGATTTGTGTCCATGATGTAAAGTTTTGTTGTGTAGCATGATAAGGTACAAAAAGAGTGTCCTTAACTATATCCTGAGGTTTGGTGGTTCATGTCTCCATCAGGCAGAGGAAATACAGAAAAATAGGGCTGTCAGTTTACGTTTCTGGCTTCTGGAAAAATTGTCTTTAATCCACAACATATGGATCAGTTCTTGCCTACTCGGGTAGCGGGTCCGGTGGTGTCGAACCAGGGTCGTTGGAAGCAACAACACCAGGATCCAGTTTATCAATGGTTTCTGCCAGGTCCATCCGTCCGCTTTCTGCCAAGGCTTCTTTCAGGACCTCTTTTGTGGCTTTCGATCCATGGCTTTTGCACCAGTATCTCAGGAGATCAAGATTCATCTCGAATAAATCACGTGGATGTTTTATCCTGGTTTGCTCTATGATATTCTGAAACAAACGTATGGTAGGAACAATGAGGAGGCTGATAATGGCTAGCTGATTCTTTCAAGCAGATTTAGGCAGCTACAGATAAAATTACTGTCCATTTCATAACTAGAAGGGCACAAACGGAACAAATCTATGATCTCTACATGCAACAAGTTTGGACTTTGTATCTCTCATAGTTTTTAGGTCAAAGTGTCTTCAAAGTACCCATATAAATTGACTTAGGACAGATCCAGTGATCTTGATCTTGGAATGAGGTTGGCCAAGCTTGCACAGTGTCTGTTTAATATTAATCCTAAGTTAGTCTACTGTCAATGATCTACCATGCATCAAATAATAATAAGTCTGTTGTCAATAACTTATGAAAAAAAAGAAATATTGTGGAAAATTGTAATTTTTTGACTGATGCATGTTGACCCTATGACATTGATCTTAAATTAAGATCATTCATAAATAAATTTTGGTAGCTCTCGTGGCTACACACGATCATACCAAGTTTGGTTGTGATAGATACAATAGGTACTGAGTAATTAGCCATTTGAAAGTTTCGCACAGGCAGACGATATGGAATTAATCCCTATATCCCTTTCATCCATTCTGTTAAATATAAGGTTAATTATTTGTGATGTGACTGGTATTTTTAATGTCTAATATCACATGGATGTATGAATAGTCAAATTAAATACTGAATTGAGTTGAACTGAATTGTACACCCTAAACTCTATTTTGGTACAAATGTTCCGGTAAGTGTGTCCATGGCCACCCTTATTCATGGTGCATTAATCAAGAGTGTAGATGTTATCAGATATTAAAGTTACTTTTTCCCGTGACAATGTGAATGTTTTTTGTGTTATAATCCTAGAGCTTTGGCAGAAAATAACTTTCTAAACTTTTATAAAATGTTGAAGGAGTCTGCATTAATTCGATGCTTGTTAACGGAAGTGCACTAGATATTAGTGAACAGAGCAGAAAGTTAAAAACATCTGTTCGCTTGCTTTTTAAGAAAGAGTTCTTCTCTTAGCATCATTGTTAGATATGTGTTGCAAGTAGTTTCACACATTCCTTAATTTTCTGTGCTCACAAGAAAAATAAAACACTTAATAAATCTGGAGAAAAAAAAACTTCTCCCCTTTCTCCCACCCATTTTAAAAATAAATATAATGTATATAGCTGCTAAAAGAGTAGCTTTATAAAAAATCTGTGATCTTGAGAACTTTTACTGATTTGACTGAAAAATGTAAGAGAAATGTACCTCTGGAACATTCAGTGTTCTGAAGAGTATTTGATTTTGCCCCAGCTGGTGAGCAATACTGTCGATCACAAGTTTCTTGATATCTGCAAAAGAAGTAATAAGTGCACAGTAAGACAGTTATAGGTCGTTGGTGGGCTTTGATTCAGTGGTGAAAGCAACGGCAAAACAATTGAAGCATTGAAGCTAAGTGATAACATTACAGGCAGTGTTTGGACATTTCAAGGTTGACGGCCTGGAGTGCTGGAAAATAAATAGCATAAACCTGATGCACTGACAATTGTCCCCTACTCCTTCAGATGAGAGTATAAAGCAATGTAACCTGTACTGTACGCACACATGCCATCGTATGGGTGTGTGCTAACTGCAAACTACACCCAGCAAGCACGTGGTCCATTCTCCCACATCCACCATGGTGGTAAAGAAAGAAAGAGATTTCTTTTATATAGCGCACTTACAAGCTCAGAGAGCTTCTCAAGGCGCTGGCCCGTAATATCCAGCAATCACAAAATAGTTTGCTGAAGTCAGGATTCGAACCCACGTCGCCCTCACACAAGTCGTGCGCTCTGACCACTGAGCTATCCCTGCCGCCAACTGGTACCTGGGGTTTCTGTATAAATAGTATCCCAACGTTCTGGAAATTTAGTGCTTTAAATTCCCACTGTCGCGGTCTTTCTCCTTTGTTCTTTCTCGTTGCTGTCTTTCTACTTTGTTCTTTCTCTTTCCTACTGTGTCAGACAATGGGTCTCGACAGGAAGTCCTCTCCAGGATCGCACAAACAACTGCTGCCCTGACAAGGTTGAAGCCCATTTGGAAAGACAGAACCATCAGTCTACATTCCAAAGTAAGACTGCTGCGCTCTCTGGTCATCTCCATCTTCCTATATGCTTGCGAAGCATGGACCCTCACAGCAGATCTCCAACGAAGAATACAAAGCATGGAGATGAGGTGCTACAGAAGACTTCTGTGCATTTCCTATACCCAACACATCACCAACGTTGAAGTCCGACAGACCATCACACAAGCCATTGGACAACACGATGACCTGCTCACAGTGGTGAAGAAACGGAAACACCGATGGTATGGCCACGTCACCAGATCATCAGGCCTTGCAAAGACCATTCTGCAAGGCACAGTGCAAGGAGGTAGAAGAAGGGGGAGACCGAAAAAGAGGTGGGAGGACAACATTCGAGAATGGACTGGTTTGACACTGAGCGAAGCCATGAGGGCTGCTGAGGACAGAGAAAGATGGAGTATGCTGGTTAAGCGATCATCTGTGGTGCCCCTACGACCTTCGGGTTATGGGACAGGATAGGATAGGATAGGACTGTGTTCTATCAATCTACTCTACTATATTCTTTGCTAGACCAGTCACCTACCTTTTTTCTAGAAAACTCTTCATTTGTGTATAAGGTCTGTTGGGTCAGCTTAGGAATATTGGACTCTTTCTGCCAGATGGTCAGTGGGGCTTCCTGTGATATTATTTAGCAATGTAGGCATTTTATATAATTATATGTGTTTTATTGATATTTTATAATGATGTTTATATTCTTTTTTTTGAAACTTAGTGCCATCAGTGTTACCACAATTATTGTTTAACTTTAAGCAGATCTGTTATACAGATCAGGGGTGAGTCCTCTTTCAACCAAGTTGTGGTCCTGATTCGGCTCTTTGCAATCCGCTGGACCCTGTAAGCAATGAATAACTAACTAACTTCTCCCCCATACCCAGTCACCCAGGATTGTGCTCAGTTGACTGGGACATTTGATGATGCGCAAGGGGTGTAAGTGAGCATCTCAGGCGGCTTGATTGAGATCCTGTATAAGCCAGCACCTTGAGCAGCTCTTGAGCTGGAAAATCGCTGTATAAGTCAGAACACTTATAACTTGTAAATAGATAGCTTAGTTTTGGTATATACAGTTCATGATTGAAAACTGCTGAGTACTGTGTGTTATAGAGGGATTGAGTTATGTGTAAGTATTTCAGTAATACTGCAGGCAGCACAAGGGTGGACATAAGCCTTTAGGATTTATGGTATGTTAGATGTTTAGAGATTGATTGATTGATTGTTGCTTTAGGTCCAGCGGACTCTTCCGAGCCAAATCAGGACCGGACAACCCCCAACCCGCATAAAAGATCTGCTGAAACAACCCTAGTGGGAAAATTGAATGCCCTCCACCAGCCAGTCACTTTACAATAAAGACATCCCACGCAGGGGACGGCTGAGGCTTTACCCCAACTACTCGAACCCCCGGTTACAAAAACAAAATAGAATACAAACATCATTTTAAATCATCAACAAAACACATACATATAAAATGCCTATAGTGCTAAATAATAACATCATAGGAAGCCCTATAGTGACCACCCGGCAGAAAGCGTCCAACACTCCCAAGCTGATCCAACAGACCTCATAGACATACACAAACAAGGAGTCTTGTCCAGGAAGAGTTTTCAAGAAAAAAGGTAGGTCATTGATCTAGCGAAGAAGAAGATAGTATAGCAGAGTGATAGGACAGATCAGGAATGGGAAAGAGCAAATGAGGAAGACAGCGACAGTGGGAATTTAAAGCACTAAATTTCCAGAAAGTGGGGATACTATTTATACTGAAACCCCCGGCACTCCAACGGGGGTACTGTTGCCGCAGTGAATCAGTCATGCCTACAAAGGCAAGACAGGTTTTCAACTGGGGCTTTCACTTTTCCCTTTATAGGTTAGAACAATCTACAGTGGCAAGATTGCTCATGACCCCAAGGGGTATGTTTAGAGGTGAATCGTTAAATCGTGATACATATGGCATAGTGTTGAACCTAGAGCACAGAACTGCACGATATTTTCTTAACGTGCTCATGGGGTACATATAGTTTTTAAAATCTCACTGCGCATTATTTGAGTTTAATTTCCTATTGGACTGTCATATTTCGGCATTCGGAGGGAGAGGGGGGGGGGGGGGGGGAGGAGGGTCCTTTTTAAATATGGGAGGACCCCAAGTAGGGAGAGGCTTCGACAGCACTCGATGTGGATGGTTCTACGTTTGCACAGCGCTATTCTCTCACTTAAACAATTCGCAATGGCGTACTTTTATTAATTTGATTTATCATTATTTGAATCAATTCTGAATTCTAGATAGTGGACAAATGTGTGTTACCCACAGTGGAGAATTCTCACAGCACATTGCGACTCAGCAAACAGAAAATGTTTTAAAACAAATAAATGATAATACATATAAACATAAATAACCAATACTAAAACTACATTTGTTCTAACAATTATACATCATGTATATTTTCAACTATACTTTTAACACACACACACATACACGCACCAGTCTCTTTTAGCTTTCTCACCACTAACCCATATCCACCTAACAAATCCCCCCATGGAGGTGCCGGGGGTTTCAGTATACATAGTGTCCCCACTTTGGCAATTTAGTGCTTTAAATTCCCACTGTCGCTGTCTTTCTCCTTTGTTCTTTCTCATTCCTACTCTGTTCTATCAATCCACTATACTATCTTCTTCTTCTCTAGTCCAGTCACCTACCTTTTTTCTTGAAAACTCTTCCAGGACAAAACTTCTTATTTGTGTGTGAGGTATGTTGGATCAGCTTGGCAATACTGGACGCTTTCTGCCAAATGGTCACTGGGGCTTCCTATGATGTTATTATTTGGCAATGTAGGCATTTTATATGTATGTGTTTTGTTGATATTTTATAATGATGTTTGTATTCCAGTTTGTTTTTGTAAACGGAGTTTCGATAAATTAGATTATAGCCTCAGCGTCCCCTGCGTGGGATGTCATTTTTTGTAAAGTGACCGGCTGGTGGAGTGCCTTCAGTGTTGCCACTAGGGTTGTTTTGGCAGATCTTTTATGCAGATCAGGGGTGAATCCTCCTTCAGCGAAGTTGTGGTCTTGATTTCGTGGTCCTGATTCGGCTCTTTGCATCCCGCTGGACCCAGTAATCAATGAATAACTAACTATCCTAACAAATTTACAGAAGATTTCGTTTGACTGACAGTGACTGAACCCCTCATATCATGCACAGACAGTTAAACAATTTTTTCGTTCATTATAATACTGTTGAGGGTATGAACATATATAATAGCATATTACATTGCAAAGAGGAGATGCTACATAAAAAGGGCGACTTATGTTTGTATACAGATTTTTTTAAAATTCTTTTTTTATTCGTATTCATTTCACTGTGTACACCTACTATATAATTCTACCATTACAGGCGTCACAGACCAGCAGTTTTCATCAAGGGAAGTAATTTGTTATCACAGTAGAATGATTAGGCATAAAAAGTAGTCAATGTTTATGAATTAAAAACTCAGCGCCCCTACACACACACACACGCACACACGCACACACACACCCGCACACACACACCCACACACATACAACCATCAATTGCAATGAGCGTAACAATGAAACGCTGATTAAAAGTACATTCTTACGTTTGTAGGCCGGGTCTGAGATGACAGCCACCACCTGCGTCTGTTGGTCATGGCTTTGCTGATATATAGGAGTTACTTGACCTCCACTGACCGAGGACCCGGGTGTCGGCGGCAGACACGGATGTGCCAGAGGATTCATTCGGAGCACTTCTTGCATGAGATCTGGGGTCAAACAAGCTTGTGTCGTAATAGCCTGCCGCACCGTCCAATTTCCGTCCGAATGTTTGACGTATTTTTCACTGCAGAGCACCGTGCGACTTACTATTGAGGGGTCGCTGCCACTGCGATGTTTTTCGGATAGCTCCAGACTCGAGGGTCTGGGGCCAGAGCAGGGTGGACAACTCTTGCTCCTCAGAAGTTCAGTAGCAGCGGCTTGGTGATCTTTGAGTTTGGAACTGTCAGATTTGCTTCTTTGCCTTTTTTTGACAGATGTTGGGTCTTCTGCCTCCTCGCCATCAAACGTGCTCGCTTTGTCTTCTTCGCATTGACTTGTCGACGTTTCCCGTTCATCTTCAGATTGCGAAATGTCACCATCCATGTCAGCCAAGTTGGGAGCCGAATTGTCTGTGTGGAATCGAACACACGACAAACTGTTGCGTTTGGCAAGACAGCTTTTTGGTGGCGTTGGCCCATTGACAAACACAGAGGATTTATTAGGTTGTAAGATCTTCGTAGTCTCATTTGGTGACCTACTGTGTCGCTGGTTTGGGTACAGCTGGTGTGAAGACCTGGAAGAGATAGATGGCACAGGGCTGGAGAGCAAGCTTACGTTTCCTGCTCGTTCTTTGTGCAGCCTTAGGCCATACAGGTCTTGGTGGTGATGAATTATCTGAATTCCTGGCACAGGCTCTGGTGAAAGCTCCTGTGGGCGTCTGTTATGAAGCAACTCCACAAACGCTTCGTCATCCTCCAGAGATGTAATCTCTGTGTCTGCAAGCAGAGGAGTATTGATTTCATGGCCATTTGACTACATCTTCAAAGTAAATGAGAGAATGATGAAATTACAATTCTGCCCCCCCCCCCCCTCTACCCTCCGCCCCCACACTCCCATCTGGAAACATGTTACTTTTCTCATAAATATGGTCTTTTTGATTAGTTTTAATCTCGCCTCTCTCTCTTTCTCAAAACCCTTAGTTGTTTTTTTTGTTACTTTTCCTCAGAAATACAGAGAAAGAGAAAAAGAAAAAAAAACAGAAAGAGAATGTGGGAATTTAATAAAGAGCACTTGCCAAGCCAATTTGTAAATTTATAGAATGTCTACACAAGTAAAAACCAAGCCTTGGACAATCCGTGCCCTATTCTATTCTGTCCCGTAACTCGAAGGTCGTAGGGACAATCTGTATATTCTTCTCCTTTTGTACATATGCGCGCTAGAACTGGTTTTAATAGTACATAGACACTACTGTGTTTACTATTCCAGCTAACATTTTCTCACGCACTCAGAAAGCCTTGACACACAAACTTTTCTAGCTTGATGTGAGCATCCGCAGTCACTTTAAATATAATCTGGCGTTTACTAAATATAATTAATTCAGAAACACCAACATTTTTTTCTCAAGCACTCAGGTAACATTAACATTCATTCATTTTTTCCTGTAACACTATAAATAATCTTGGGGTTTTTCCTACTATATATACTGTACACACAGACACACAAATAACACTCACTCACACACACTTACAAGTAAATTAATTTTATAACATAAAAAAATATTGGTGGAAACACAGAATCAAATCCAGCTCAACCAAATTGTGAGTTGACGTTTTTAACCACTTGACTATTACCACTAGTTCATTTTTCTCAGTGAGCACTACTAAATGTATACATGTAATATCACAAATGTTGACCACAAAGATGTGGTCACTCATCTTAGAGATAAACAGATAGTATTGAATAAAACCCGATGTTAATTTACCAGCCCTCTAAAGGAAAGTTCCATATGTTAAATTAACCTCCTTGAGACATTCACTCCCGAGACAACGAAGCAGACCTCGCTAAACAGGAATGTTAGCTTACTCTACCATCTGACCAGGGTCTCTTGACCGCTAAGTAGCCATGCGATTCATATCTCACTTAGATCTACCCTGCGTTCCATCCCTCACACTCGAAGTTGAGATGTAACAGATAGTGTCCCACAGGTGGGACAGGAGAGCAAAATTTCCAAAAGAAGATTTATGTCGTCGCGAGAGTGAGATGACTAGCCGCGAGAATTAAATGATTGGTCAGAGATGACCTAGAGACCCCAGCATATCCCCGTATACGCCACTTTAGCCAGTCAGTCGAATACAAAGTTTTGAACCATGAGGGTCAAAGGAGCAAACTGAAGTGAACGATTATCCTCAGCCATCACCAAGAAAGTGATAGACCAGAGACAGTTTCACGATTCCCAGAGACTAGTAGTCACTTAACACTAGTAGTATCCAGTACGTGTATGTTTATATATTATATTGATTGCCATGTATGGACTGGTTTGACACTGAGCGAAGCCATGAGGGCTGCTGAGGACAGAGAAAGATGGAGTATGCTGGTTAACCGATCATCTGTGGTGCCCCTACGACCTTCGGGTTATGGGACAGGATAGGATAGGATAGGATGTATTAGTATGTTCATGTTATATGTATTTACAGAAACTGATTATTGTTTTTGACACGTTGTGCATGTTGCTCGATATATCTTAGCCTTAAGATTCGGATATAGTAGTGTGCATATGAGAAACTCGGCAGGTGTCTCTGACGCTATAGACTCCTTGCAGAGGGCGCTACATACCAATATATCTGAATAGAATATTGTAGCCAGAGTTTTGGATTTTACAGTTGAGCTCTGGGACGGTTGTGGAGTCAACGCATGACGATTGCTCTCGTGGAAAAGAAGGAGATCAACCTAGAATCTACCTCGCCACGCCCCGCCCCGCAGTTACCAGACTCGTCCGATCATCATGAGAGTGCCCAGACTCCCTCAGAGTGACCCTCTCAACTGCAACTGATGTAAAACTACACGGAACAATACTAGACCATCCAAACATAGGAATGCTTAGCAAGTGATGAAGAACTGCTACAGAAATTGCCCAGCACATCGAACAGTTATAGATATTAGTTTACAGTTAATTAAGGTAATGTTATAATTTGTGTTGAACATATAAAAGTTGAAATCACATAGATACGACTAGTGTCATTCTGTTTGTATAGTTGTGTGTCCACTAGCTCTTCTTCTTTTGAGACCAAGTAAACTAGTCATTTGATTAGTAAAAAGCATTTCTTAAAGTGAGCCAATGATACTTTAAAACCTGAGAACAAATATAAATTTTATGTGACCAAGCACCATGATTAGTCTCTCACATCGCTTTGGAATTTTGGTAAAGAACGTCTGATAGAGGTAGCTTAATGCCCCATCTATCTTCAGGTCTTACTCTCTTTGTAAGATAAGCATATCTTCAGGATATCACATATTGGGGCTCATCCGGGATTTTAGTATCTATATCTTGAGTACCTGAAGATAATAACTGACAGCAAACATGATTTTTACTTAGGATACTTAACAGTGGTCTCGTACAAAGTCCGAGAGTTGACATTGGGAAAAACATTTTTCTTGATTTTTTTTAATTGCATGATTGCATTGATAGTTGTATGCACATGTGTATATGGCACTCTCTCTCTCTCTCTTTCTCTCTCTCTCTCTGTTTTTTTCTCTCTATCTCTCACTCTCTCTCTTTTTCTCTCTCTCTCTCTTTATTCGGCAATTAGCCTCACAACAGCTCGCCTCATCAAACTTATTCTTGTACTCTTTATCTCTGGAATTCCAGAGACAAGATGCTTCCTGCCAGAGGTCGATAAGAATCTCCTCGTTTCCTTTATTTAAAGAGATCTCCTCTGACGATCCTTTTTCACACAAACGTTCACACCATGGATACTACATTACAGTAAATATAGGTCAGTGGTTCACACAGAGTCATTTTGCAAACACCACGATGCTTCGTCCGCCATGTTTCCATGCCAGCGACAATCAGCCAATCAGCGCCGAGATGCCTCGACACAAGATACTTGTGTTCAAATTCTGACCAGACTTTTATGCGCAGTGTTGAGGCCCTGTTTTTGATGCCGTGGCATCGAATTTTCGTGCAGCACATGTGTCGAGTAGTGTCCTGTAATTAAGCGAGGCCTTAACGGACAGAATTTTTCAGGTTAAGGTTGGGGGATCTTTGTCAGATACGAGGGAACAGGAGATGGGAGTGCCTCAGGGTAGCATCTTGTCTCCCTTGCTGTTTAATATTAAAATAAATAATAATGTTCGTTCCGTTAAATGGGGAATTGACAATTCTTTGTTTGTTGACGATTTTGCGTTAGCAGCCAAAGGTAAAACCTTGGCATCTGCAGAACGTCAGCTACCGTTATGTGTCAAGGCCGTTGAAGACTGGGATTTACAAAATGGTTTTAAATTTTCTGAAGCAAAAACTGAATGTATTCACTTTTCCAAGCACCGGGGAATTATTCAAGACCCTAATATTACCCTCAATAAAACTCCAATAAAGGCGGTCCAACAAGTCAAATTTTTGGGTGTTATTTTTTTTATCAAGGGCTATCCTTCCTTCCTCATCTGAAAAATCTGAAAACTAAATGTCAACAGGCCTGCAACTTGCTCAAGGTTATCAGTGGTACAGACTGGGGAGCTGACAAGAAAACTTTATTGCTGTTATATCATTCTCTAATTAGATCCAAGTTAGATTATGGTTGCATTGTTTATGGTTCTGCTAGAAAATCTTATCTTAAAATGTTAGATCCAGTTGCTCATCAGGCCCTACGCTTTGCTTTGGGTGCGTTTCGCACCTCCCCTTGTGAAAGCCTTTACGTGGAAGCTAACGAACCCCCGCTGGAGCTGAGACGTACAAAATTGTCACTGAATTATTATTTAAAATTAAAAACTGATCCCACGAACCCCGCTTATGACTGTGTTTTCAACCCAGATCTTGTTCCGAAATTTGAAGCCAAACCTAACACAATTCCTTCGTTTGGCATCAGAATGCAGGCTCATTTGGAAAAAGCAGGCATCGATGTTGCTTCCGTCAACGATGATGAGCTTCGGACTGACGCTCCTCCATGGAAATTATGTACTCCAAACATTAATTGGCAATTGTCCGCTTTCCTCAAAAAAAAAAAAAACCCATCTGAAACCGTATATAACCAACTTTATTTAGAACAGTGTGCCTTATACCCAGGATATGAAAAACATTTTACAGACGGGTCAAAGAAAGGAGATTCAGTTGCTGCTGCGTCGGTCTCCGGGAGACACTTAGACCAGCCAACAGCGTTTACTTGATTTTTGTTCTGTTTATACAGCTGAGCTCAAGGCAATTCATCTCGCTCTGAAACAAGTTTATCAATCCAAAAGAACCTCATTTTTAATCATGTCCGATTCATTGTCAGCACTTCAGGCTCTTTCCACGAAAAAGATATCACACCCTTTTCTGGCAGAGATCCATGATCTCAGGGTAAAAAGATAGTTTTTATGTGGGTCCCTGGTCACATGGGCATCCGCGGCAACATTGCAGTGGAAAAGCGGCTAAAGATGCTCTGCATCTCGATTTCCCTCCAGAGATTTTCCAGTTCGTGCCCTATTCTGACCTACGTTGTATGACTGGATCTTATTGTAAACGACTGTGGCAGACTGACTGGTCTAACCATATCAACAACAAATTATTTCAAATTCTTCCCGATTTGTCTAACTTTGCATCCACTCGCAAAGAAGAAACAGTTTTGTCTCGCCTTCATATTGGGCATACTTATGTCACCCACAGTTTCCTTTTAAAAGGAGAACCACCATGGTGCTTTGCATGTGATCAATCCTTTTCCGTTCGCCATTTCATGTCTGAGTGTGCTGATCTGATTGAGGAAAGAGAAACATATTTTGGTTCAATACCTTTCAAAGAGATTTTTAAAGTAGGTAATGGTCAACATCTGTTTCAATTTTTACATGATGTTGGTTTGTTTTATCGCATATAAATCATATCGACATGTTTTGTTTAGTTTGGATATTATTGATAGGACTGAATTTAGTGATTTGATTGAAGAAAGAGAACATATGTTTAATACATCATTTATACAGAAGACTTTTAAAGAGGTGTCATGTGAAAGTTTGTTTGAGTATTTAAGAGTAACAGGCTTTTTTTATTTTTAAAGAATTGAAACATTTTATAATATTTTAAGATAACGTCTCTCTGGTCCTGATTTGGCTCAGAAGAGTCCGCTGGACCTAAAGCAGTAATCATGTAATGCAATGGCATCGCTACATCAATGCCTTACTTTTCGCTTACAGAGAAGTACCCTATACGTTGCTGATGCAGTGGAAAAGCCCGTACCAAGTGGAGACCGTGGTGGGAATCAACGACTATAAGGTGAAGGTCGGCCAGCATTCCAAGATATACCACGCCAACCTCCTTAAGCTGTACGTGGAGAGGCCGCCAGAGACTGTACATGTAGCAACAGCAGCTGTGATCGACGACAGCTTTGACAGCGAGGAACTTTTGGAACTTTGAGATTTCCACAGCAAAGAAGGCATCGAGGATGTTAAGCTAGGACCAAGCTTGACGGAAGGTCAAAAGATTGAGCTCAAGGACCTTATGGGCGAGTTTCCCCATAACTTCAGCGATGTCCCAGGCTCTACAACTTTGGTCGAACATGAAGTCCACCTTACTTCAAATATCCCCGTTCGATCCAAACCCCGATCCCTTTCAAGGCCCGTGAATCCTTGAAGAAAGACATCGACGAGATGCTGAAGATGAGCATCATCAGGAAGTCCAGTTCCCCCTACGCATCCCCTGTCGTGGTCGTGAAGAAGAAGGACGGAAGCAACAGTGTATGCATCGACTACAGGAAGGTTAATAAGATCACCGTCTTCGACCCCGAGCCGATACCTACTGCAGCAGACCTCTTCCGCCATTTATCGGGGAGTAAAATCTTCTCAAAGATTGACCTCAGGAATGTTATTGGCAAGTCCCCATGCGTCAAGAGGACATACCAAAGACTGCTTTTATAACTCCTGATGGAACGTACGAGCGCCTAAGGATGCCCTTTGACATGGTCAACAGCGGGGCTACCCTGAAGAGAGGAATGAGGAAGATGCTCAAAGGGATGGACAACGTCGTGTGTTACTGGGACGGCCTGCTAGTCCACACCCTCACCTGGGAAGAGCATCTGAAAATCTTGAGGGAGCTGTTTCACCGCCTTACAGAAGCTAACCTGATCGTGAGACCCAGCATGTGCATTCTGGGAACTGACAACGCTGACTTCATCAGACATTCGATGGAAGAAGTGAGCAATAGAGGATGCACTGACTCTGGGAAAGTCCACAAGATTATTGTCTTTGACCCTGGGCCGATGACAACTAACTGTAACGGACGAGGGCGTCGTTTCCTTACAGATGAAAAACATTGACTCTATGTAGATAAACTGTGAACATTGACAGTATCCAGACAGACTTGCAGATGAAAACCATTGACTCTGTGTGAATGAACTGAGAACATTGGCAGTCTCCAGACAGAGTGAAAGAAGTTTTAATTATGGTTTGTTCATTGCGTCTTAACGTTATTGAAAGAAATTAAGTAAATTTCTTCTTGTGTAGGGGGTTATGTTACGTTAATATGCGAACGATGGTGCGTGTGAAACGCCCGCGATAGATCTGATCGTTTTATTTTGCAAAGCATTCAATAACAGAGTATATTTACCTTTGATTTGATTTTGCGTTGTTGTGAGGAGAAGCTTTGTATAACGTTGATAATTTTCGTTATTCGACATTTTTGAAGAATTCTCTAGATTTGTTTGTTTACTGTCGATCGAAACTTCGCGATAAATGTAGATAGCTGAGAAAATTCTTGGGCTGTGAAGAAAGATGTATTGATTGATTGATTGATTGTTGCTTTAGGTCCAGCGGAAGAAAGATGTATGACGTAATACAGTGATGACGAGGTTTAGTTTGCTTGGTTGTAACGCGTCACTCGGGAACGTTCTGACGTTATCTAGAGTCAAGAAAAACTATATAATTGATGCACTGTGTTGTGTTGGAGAGTTGAAAGTTGAAAAAGAGAAAGTTGGAAAAGTGATTGAGCGATTGTATGCAGTTGTTGATGTTTGCTGAATAAAGTTAGAAAACTTCATACGACGACTACGTGCCTTGTTGCTGATTGAACGGGTTGCGTGGATAAACGAATCCGAGTTACACTTATCAGGAGGATTCAAGCATTGGGGCTGAATCAACTACTGATAGAAAAAACCCAACATCGAGTGTAACAGTCTGATTTTGCTTAGTTTTGTGTGGTCCTGATTCGGCTCCTGGCAGTCCGCTGGAAACACTGAATATCATTCTATCTATCTTGAATTCTGATCCATCATCACATTGAATTAGTCTGGGAAATCTAAGAGGGCCTCTAGAATAAATTGCATTTAATGCAAGAGAAACCTCTAATGTACCCTTGGTTGTTAGAAGTTCGGCATCCTTGTGCCTCGAAGCAAGATCAATAACAGTTACGGCCTACTTGAATTTCTTTCTTCTTATTGTGTCATGAGGAAGTTATAACAAGTCCAGTTAATGAGTGTCATTGGGCGTACCGTTTTCAAATTGAGGTCTAATTAATTTGTTCGTGGGAGGAATGTATATTTGCCAAACCGCTTCTTTAGCTAACCATTGTTTAACAGTCTTTTCTGGCAGTCCTGTTTTTCTGCTAGTTTATTGACAGCCGCTTTTCCTTTCCAATACTCTGATTCAGATGAATATCATTTAGACAAAGAAGCAGACATTATTTTTTTGTAGATTTTTTTACAAGATAATAAACTAACTACTACTGTTCCAAATACAATTAAGACTAGTTCTCCAGTCCCTGTAATTGTAGGAGCAATGTTAGGTTTGTACTAACCAGAGAACACTGGTTGTTTTAATAGAGGTAGTGTTGTGCCAATAAATAAATCATATTTGTGCAAAGCTTCATCTACATCTTCAAATGTTTTATCAGCATGTCCTTCTTTTATTAATGAAATCAAGCTGCAATAGTCTGTTTTTCATGTATTCTGACTGATCTTGTGATAATTTTTCCATTGTTAAGTTATGACGTTTAGATTCTTCTTTTCTGTCTAGTTTTAAAAACAGATAATTTGAACCTGAAAAGGCTAACACGTTGACAGCAGCAGTGCCAAGAACCATAGCTGCGCCAACCATATTTAAATTATATTTTGGTATATTTTTTGTTCCTATTAAAAATGAAATCATAGCTGAAGAACAAGCAGGATTCACGGCAAGGCGAAGTCCCACTGAACAGATTTTCAACCTCAGAATAATCTGTGAGAAATACCCACAGCACCAACAACATCTATATCATGTGTTCATAGACTTCAAGAAGGCGTTTGACCGAGTCTGGCATGCAGCTCTATGGGCAACCATGAGAGTGCACAAAATCAGCCCTAAAATTATTGAAGTCATCAAAAGTCTGTATGACAAGGCTACCAGTGCAGTCCTCCATAACAGCGCCATCGGAAACTGGTTCAGAACAACAATCGGTGTGCGTCAAGGATGCCTACTCTCTCCAACACTCTTCAACATCTTCCTAGAGCGCATCATGTCAGATGCCCTTACAGATCACGAAGCCACAGTCAGCATAGGGGGTAGAGTTATCTCCAAACTTCGTTTTGCGGATGACATTGATGGATTGGCTGGAGAGGAATAAGAACTTGAACAGCTGGTACAGATCGAGGCTTGACACCACCTCCAGAGCCTACGGAATGGAAATAAGTGCAGAGAAGACCAAACTGACTATCAACAACACCAATGGCATCAACACAGACATCAAAATCCAAGGACAATCTTTCAACACAGTGCATAGCTTCAAATATTTAGGAGCCATTGTATCAGACAGTGGGCCCCGACAGGAAGTCCTCTCCAGGATCGCACAAACAACTGCTGCCCTGACAAGGCTGAAGCCAATTTGGAAAGACAGGACCATCAGCCTACATTCCAAGACTGCTGCGCACCCTTGTCATCTTCATCTTCCTATACACTTGCGAAACATAGACCCTCACAGCAGATCTACAACGAATAATACAAAGCATGAAGATGAAGTGCTGTAGAGGACTTCTGGGCATTTCCTGTGCCCGGCGTGTCGCCAGCGGCGGGGTCCGACGGGCCATTGGACGGAGCGATGACCTGCTCGCGGTGGTGGTGGTGGGGGGAGAGGGGGCCGGGCGGAAACTCCGGTGGTGTGGCCGCGTCGCCAGATCATCAGGTCTTGCAAAGGCCATCCTGCGGGGCCCGGTGCGGGGTGGGGGGGGGAGAGGGGGAGAGGTAGAGGAGGAGGGATAGAGGGCGAGAGGTGGGAGGACAACATTCGGGGATGGACTGGTTTGACACTGAGCGAGGCCGTAGGGGTTGCTGAGGACAGAGAGGGATGGAGTACGTTGGTTAAACGATCATCTGTGGTGCCCCTACGACCTCCGAGTTACGGGACAGGATAGGATAGGATATTAAAAATGAATTATGACGAGTTGCTCCCCACAGAAACAATTAATGTTACAGCCATGAGCGTTGAGGGTTATGCTGAGAAAATAGAGAGGTTGATGAGCTTGATTGCTTCAGGAAAATCAAAATTATATTTAGGTGTTGACTTAACACCTGTACAAGCATTAAGACGAAAACCTGAAGAAATCATTACTTTACATAATAGATACGACAATGTGCTCGGCGCACAAATGGTCAAAAGTTTGGAAGATTAATTATAGACTAAGAGTTATATACAAAAACTGTATCAGTGTTCATTGTTTTAGATTCTGAAGAAGCTTTATTTCACAATTTCAATCAGGACCCTGTTATTAATAATTGCCTTAGCAAAGTGACAAGAACTCAGTATTATAAGTGTGGAGGTTTGTTGGCACTATTTTCAGCTAGGCTAATTACTTTTCAACATGTAAACTTCTCTGTCATTAAAAATGGACTCTTCCAATCCGGCGATGAATCATAACACAGAGACACAGAAGACTGTGCTACAGGAGATTCCAATGAACATAGTGGAAATAGTTCAGGGATGTCGTTTGGGTCGGATCTTCGGCTTTTAGCCGAAATTTGTATTTAAAAAGCCGATAAACTGTCCGTCATGTCGGCTCGCCGAGCCGAAGTTTTCACGGGTGAATCAGCTCGGTTTTGTCCATTTTTGCGATATTCCTGTGCTGTACGCTTGCTGTTTAGGTGAGGATTCGATAATTACTAATGTTAAACCCAGAAACTCTGACAGTATTGTGGTCTGTCAAGGGACAGTTAAACTTTTTTTTTATTGTTTTTGTGTGTCTAAAATTTAAGAAAATCAAATTTATTTTCAGTGTTCTTATTCTACTCTTAAAATCATGTTTTATTACAAATATATGCATCCACAGAACACCTTTAATATATGGAGGTGGAGTGCGCGCGTTAAGGTAGTGAATTTAGTCAAAACAAACTTGTGAGACTGCTTTGGAAGAGAGAGCCAAAACTTCCTGTAAAAAGCCGAAAGTTTCACGACTGTTTCGGCCAAATCGCCGAAGAAAAAATTTGCTAGCAACATCCCTGTAGTTACTAAAGAAAACAGTCCCGGGCGGATCGCAGCTGGAAAAAAATTCGCAGAATATAATAAATTACACAGATGGAACAAGCAAACAAAAGCAAATATTTTAAACAATCCTATCCCGTAACTCAAAGGTCATTGGGGCACCATACATGATCGTTTAACCAGCATACTCCATCTTTCTCTGTTATCAGCAACCCTCATGGCTTCGTTCATTGTCAAGCCAGTCCATTCTCGAATGTTGTCCCCCCACCTCTTTTTATGTCTCCTTCTTCTTCCTCCTTGCACCGTGTCTTGCAGGATGGTCTTTGCAAGACCTGATGCTCTGGTGACGTGGCCTTACCATCGAAGTTTCAGTTTCTTAACCACCGTGAGCATATCATCGTGATGCTCTGTCGGACTTCGTTGTTGGTGATGTGCTGAAATAGGAAATGCCCACAGAAATCTTCTGTAGCATCTCATCTCCAAGCTTTGTATTCTTCGTTGTAAATCTGCTGTGAGGGTCCATGTTTCGCAAACGTATAGGAAGATGGAGACAAAGCAGTCTTACCTCGGAATGTAGACTGAATATACTGTATACTGAAACCCCCTGCACCCCCAAGGGTGGTTTCCAGATGGGGGCAGAATTGTCATTTCATCATTCTCTAAACGTATTATTGTAACGAAAGGAATACCTATAATATTACGTCAAGCTGAATAACGAGTATTTTTGGCCTATAGATATCCTTCACAGAACTAAACTGTCATTTCCATGGTATAGTTTGTGAAGATATTTTGATTTGAAAGAAACAATTAAGTAGAAAAGGTTCTTTGTTACATCAGTTTGATGCCGACAGTCTCATTTATTTGATTTTGGGTAATACTTGTCGCCCATTTGGATGAAATGAGGGTTGCTTTTGCAGCAAAAGCCCGACAGCCGCGGCACAGCTGCATCCAAAGCAAGGGTAAATAGGAACCAACAGCCTCCTCTAATTCTAATTGTCATATAATCCCACCCATTTTACCGCATTTCCATGAATAAATAGAAATTGTTACCACATACCTAATAGAATTTTTTTGCCATTGAACATTGCCATCATGTGTTGTAAGCCATCAGACGTGATGACGAACACTGCAAGCTCCCTGTTCCATGCTGCAGTGGTGGTGAAACAGATGTTTACAGTTCTCACCAACAGAAGGCTTGGAGCTGTATCGATGTCAGCAATGGTACCGAGAAGTTGGCTGTCGGATAGCACCTGAGCGTTAACAATGGCAGTGATTTCACAGTTGTGAAAAGGTTCCTCACCATCCGCAGTGCGAGCGAAAGCCTTAACATGACCGACAGTAAAGGACATACTGTCATCCACTAACACATCATACCAACGTTTACTGGGCATCCGTATAGACAACTTCAGCCTGTTCACGTACACTTTAGCTTCTAGTGCATCCTTGTCTTTGATCCGAAGTTCTGAAAAGGTTTTATTCTCATCAAGAATTCGTCCCTGAAACTTCAGATCCACCTGGTATTGGTGAGAAACTTGAGCTGCGAGTGACACGAAGTTTTTCAATTGTTCCAGCGTATCATAGGAGTAGACAGGGAAGTCGAGTTTGCGTGAACTTTCGTCAGAGTTGGGAACTCTAGTAACATGTATGGTCAGGGTTAGCTTCGTCTTGGGTACAACTGTGATTCTACAGCCTGGTTTACTGAGCTCTTTACTCACATCCTCTGACCTGTGTAGTTTAAATTTACCAACAGAAATCCTGATGCTGTTGGCTTTCTGACCTACAACTTTTGACACCACTTCACGAAGATGACTTGCTTGAGTCTGGGGTGACAAAACAATAAGAGTGAAGATACTGGGGACTGAGCTACTGCTATCTGAGTCGTTCCTATAAACAACTTCCACTGGTACAGCGTCTCTGGGCTCAACATGAATATAGACGTTATCAAGATATACTAAACTGGGGCAACTGTTGTCTGCACGCAGACGTAGAGGTACGGAATAATGTTGACTCAGAACAACTAGGTCACTGACGTTTTTAGACTGCTTCAAGACTTTGTCGAATGATTCTCTAAGAACCGAATCTGTGATGAGCGTGTTCTGTGATGTGAACCAGATGCATTCAGGCTCGAGACGAGGCTGACAAAACTGGTATTCTGGTTCAACGGATTGGTAAACATTCAAGAACTCTGCCTTGATTTCAGCCAATGTGCATGTGGTGCTACATTTGACCATAAACCGTGTTTCCATCAGGGGGGCCAGGCGATAACAAATGCGCCACTCCACAGCAATTCCAATAATTATTTCTACGAGAGAGAATGTCGGCAATGCCAGAAGTCGTTTTCGGCAGATTATTTTTCCGTTCCAAATGATGCGATATGTTTTCCGTATACTTGTGGACGTTCGCGGGTAGGATCTCCTTCGATCTTCAAAATATCCCAGCGGCTGAAGTGTGCTAAAGTCATCACCAACTGTGTCATGGTGATTCATAACAACGTCTTTAAGTATGTCGATGTCTTGTTTAATTTCCACACAATAATACTTTGAATCGTATTTGACAAAGAGATAGCGCTCTGAAATTGTTGTTGTAAGAATGACGACGGACGAACCTTCGATGTTCGTGCCAGTGATGTAGACATGGCTTGGGTCAACGCTACACACTTTTGCCAATTCACTTGGTGTGAGATTTAAAGAGTACAACAACACGCCTTGTGTATGATGTGTTGTCTTTGGTATCATAGAAAAAACCAAGCAAGTCCTTCTTTTCTGCTTTTGGGAGATATGCCTCCGTTGTACTGGCTTGAACAATTCTCCATCACCTGAAAGAGGTCAGAATGCAATGGTAAGTCATAATATCAGCAATACCAGCGCACTTCCCCTTTGGGGTGCCGGGGTTCTTTGTATAAATAGTATTCCCACTTGTTAGAAATGTAGTGCTTTAAATTACCACTGTTTCTGTCATTCTCATTGGTTCTTTCTCGTTCCTAATCTGTTCTATCAATCTACCGGCTTTTTCGCTAGACCAGACACCTGCCTTTTTTTTAAATTGAAAACTCTCCCCAAATTCCTCATTTGCGTATGGGGTATATTGGAACAGCTTGGGAATCCTATCCTATCCTATCCTGTCCCATAACCCGAAGGTCGTAGGGGCATCACAGATGATCGCTTAACCAGCATACTCCATCTTTCTCTGTCCTCAGCAGCCCTCATGGCTTCGCTCAGTGTCAAACCAGTCCATTCTCGAATGTTGTCCTCCCACCTCTTTTTCGGTCTCCCCCTTCTTCTACCTCCTTGCACTGTGCCTTGCAGAATGGTCTTTGCAAGGCCTGATGATCTGGTGACGTGGCCATACCATCGGAGTTTCCGTTTCTTCACCACTGTGAGCAGGTCATCGTGTTGTCCAATGGCTTGTGTGATGGTCTGTCGGACTTCAACGTTGGTGATGTGTTGGGTATAGGAAATGCACAGAAGTCTTCTGTAGCACCTCATCTCCATGCTTTGTATTCTTCGTTGGAGATCTGCTGTGAGGGTCCATGCTTCGCAAGCATATAGGAAGATGGAGATGACCAGAGAGCGCAGCAGTCTTACTTTGGAATGTAGACTGATGGTTCTGTCTTTCCAAATGGGCTTCAACCTTGTCAGGGCAGCAGTTGTTTGTGCGATCCTGGAGAGGACTTCCTGTCGAGACCCATTGTCTGACACAATGGCTCCTAAATATTTGAAGCTGTGCACTGTGTTGAGGGATTGGCCTTGTACTTTGATGTCCGTGTTGATGCCATTGGTGTTGTTGGTCATCATTTTGGTCTTCTCTGCACTTATTTCCATTCCATAAGCTCTGGTGGTGGTGTCAAGCCTCTGTACAAGCTGTTCAAGTTCTTGTTCCTCTCCAGCCAATCCATCAATATCATCCGCAAAACGAAGATTGGAGATTGCTCTGCCCCCTATGCTGACTGTGCCTTCGTGATCTGCAAGAGCATCTGACATGATGCGCTCTAGGAAGATGTTGAAGAGTGTTGGGGAGAGTAGGCATCCTTGACGCACACCGATTGTTGTTCTGAACCAGTTCCCGATGACGCTGTTATGGAGGACTGCACTGGTAGCCTTGTCATACAGGCTTTTGATGACTTCTATAATTTTAGGGCTGATGTTGTACACTTTCATGGTTGCCCATAGAGCTGCATGCCAGACTCGGTCAAATGCCTTCTTGAAGTCTATGAACACATGATATAGATGTTGTTGGTGCTGTAGGTATTTCTCACAGATTATTCTGAGGTTGAAAATCTGTTCAGTGGTACTTCGCCCTGCCATGAATCCTGCTTGTTCTTCAGCTATGATTTGTTCAGCTTGTGGTTTCAACCTGTTGAGTATTATTTTCAGGAGGACCTTGCTGGGATGGCTGATGAGGCTGATGGTGCGGTAATTTTCACACTCCTGAAGGTTACCTTTTTTGGGAAGAGTGATGACAAGCGACTGGGTCCATGGTGTAGGCCATTCCCCACTCTGCCAGATCTTGTTAAGGATAATGGTGAGAGCATCAGTCATCGCTCCTCCTCCTGCTTGTAGCAGTTCCGCTGGTATGTTGTCCACTCCCGCTGACTTCCCTTTCTTCAGCGATTGCACTGCTGCCTCAACTTCTTCCCGGAGAATTGGGAGGATTTCTTCTTCTTCTCTGCTCTCGGGACATGCTAGAACTGATGGGTCTCCATTTGGTGTATGGTTGTAAAGGTCAGAGCAGTACTCTGTCCATCTGTCCAAGACTTCTTGTTCTTCTGTAAGGCAAATGCCAGACTTGCCTTGGATAGTGGAGACTTTGGGCTGTTTAACACTTGTCAGCCGCTTCACAGTCTGGTAGGCCTTCTTGCTGTTGTTCTTGTTCAGATTGTTCTCTATTTCCTGGCATTGATCTTCTATCCAGTTCTCCTTTGCTGTGCGCATGCCTTTTCGGATGTCATTGTTGATTTTTCGGTAGACATCAGCTCCCTGTGAGGTGTTCTTTTTTCTTTTTTAACTCTCTTCGTTTATCACACAGATCCAAAAGTTCAGGTGTGATCCACGGCTTCTTTTTTGGTCGGTGCTTGCCAAGGATCTCAGTGGCGGCATCTGTTACAGCTGAGTTGAAGGTATTGGTCATGGTGTTGACATCTACTTCGCCTGCCCCAAAAATAAGCAGTGGTGCAAATTTCCCTCCAATTGTGGCCTAAAATATATTTGCCACCTCCGGGTCTTGCAGTTTGTCCAGGTCGAACTTCAGCCTAGTGCACTTTGCTGTATTTACTCTCTTCAAATGGAGCCGGAAAGACATCATCACGAGATCGTGGTCACTTCCAATGTCTGCTCCTGGAAAAGTGCGTGTCCTGCCAATGTTGATGCTTGGGAATATTGGACGCTTTCTGCCAAATGGTCACTAGGGCTTTCTATGGTATTATTATTTAGCAACGTAGGCATTTTATATGTATGTGTTTTGTTAATATTTTATAATGGTGTTTATATTCTAGTTTGTTTTTGTAAACAGGGGTTCAATAAATTAGAGTACAGCCTCAGCATCCCTTGCATGAGATGCCTTTATTGTAAAGTGGTCGGCTGGTGGAGTGCCTTCAGTGTTACCATTAGGGTTGTTTCAGCAGATCTTTTATACGGATCAAGTAGGTCTAATTGGTAAACCAAAATTATATCAACAAACAAAAGATCGAAACGTCTGTAAATTGAATTAACATATGATCTAAACGTCTATAAATCGAACAGACATGATCGAAACATGTTAAAATCAAATCGTCAATATATCGAACCGATAATTGTTCGAAGTGTCAATTCATCAAATGACGCAAATATTCAATAGACAACATATCGTTTGGATAAAAAGTCCAAGCGTCATTTAATTGAGCATTTTTGATATGTTGTCGTTTTTATATTTTGGTGTTTTTTTTTTAATCAGTCGAACCAGTTATAAAAGGTGTGTAAAACAATGTATTATGATGAATTATTGATTAAACACTCGCTTGAATACTATGAGGACTACCCATGGTTTTGAGAAAGTCTAATAGCTCTTCTTGCGTGCATTTATGGTATTGCAATATGGGAATGCAAATAGGTCGGACAAAAAAGGCAAGCCTCTTCTGTACTTAAACGAGCTGACATTTTTTTTCCCGCATGGATGTACATTACACATAAGCACAGACATACATGAACATACACGCAAACGCACACAAATCCAATTTATTATCAAGTGATGTTCTTTGTCATTTGGAGAAACATTATTCTCAACACCTTCATATCTATACTGATGGATCGGTTTTAGAGACAGTGGAAGCTGGAGCAGCCTATGTAATTCCAGCTCTAAAATTGCAAAAATCTTTCTCTTTGAGTATAAATACTTCTATTTTTGCGTGTGAACTTATCGCAATCCTTATGGCATTAACTAAAATTTCAGATCTTTGCTTAAACGCATTTCAAGTTGTTGTTTGTGTTGATTCCACATCATTTTTAGATGCTTTATAATCTTATGACCATACTGAACGGCATGAAATTATTTTAGAAATTCAACATTTAGTCCACAATCTCATTATTAATGGTACAAATGTAAGCTTCTGTTGGCTACCTTCACATTGTGGTTTTTTTGTTTAATGATAGTGCGGACAAAGCAGCAAAGAATGGAGCTAAAAATATCAATGCTCAGAGTATTCAACTCATAAAATCCCCTAAGGAAATTAAACGTATGATTGAAGAGAAGTCAATGAAACATGTTGTATTTGATACACATTTTGCTGTAGACTGTAGACTTTCGAGAACAGTTTTTACTATGCCTAATAGAATAATGTTGAATGCCATAAACACAAAGTATTGTCCAGATGTCCATTGTGTATGCAATGAGACTTTTTCATTATATCATTTACTTTTTGGCTGTCGTCTTTTTCGGCCTATACTAACTGTGCATCTGCATGACATAAGAACATTAGATGAGATAATTAATCTCAAATTGTATTGTTAGCAAAGCTCTTGATGGATTCTCCTGTGGCTAGATTTGTGTAACTAATTTTTTTTTCTATCCCCCCACCCCCACCCCCCGTCTTATCATCTTTGGTGGAAAAGACGTAAATAAAACAACCAACCAACCAACCAACCAACGCACACAAATCCATTGTTTTTCACACCCCCAAAATTAAATCTATGAGACCATTTTTTCTCGATATTTCTGGAAATTTAGTGCTTTAAATTCCCACTGTCGCTGTCTTTCTCATTTGCTCTTTCTCATTTGCTCTGTCTCATTCCTGCTCTTTTCTATCAATCTGCAATACTATTGTCTTCTTCGCTACACCAGTCTCCTACCTTTTTTCTTGAAAACTCTTCCGGGACAAGACTCCTTGTTTGTGTATGAGGTCTGTTGGATCAGCTTGGGAATATTGGACGCTTTCTGCCAGGTGGTCACTAGGGCTTCCTATGTTATTATTTAGCAATGTAGGCATTTTATATGTATGTGTTTTGTTGATAATTTATTATGATGTTTGTATTCTATTTTGTTTTTGTAAACGGGGGTTCGATAAGTTGGGGTGAAGCCTCAGCCGTTTCCTGCGTGGGATGTCTTTATTGTAAAGTGACTGGCTGGTGGAGGGCATTCGGTTTTCCCACTAGGGTTGTTTCAGCAGATCTTTTATGCGGATTGGGGGTTGTCCGGTCCTGATTTGGCTCGGAAGAGTCCGCTGGACCTAAAGCAACAATTATGTAATGTAATGTAATGTAATGTCCATTCGATATTATTCGATATTATTTTTCGATAATATGGCGTTCTATCTACAGTCTTTTCGATATGTAACGCTCGGTCAAGTGTCATATCGATCTTCTGTCGTTCAATACCCTGTCTTTCAAGTCCATGATGCTTCGATCACTTGTCTGTTTGATATATTGACGGTTAGATTTTGAAATGTTTCTATCATGTGTTTGTCCGATTTTAAAGACGTTTCCATCATGTGTTGGTTCGATCTAAAAACATTTCGATCATATGTTTGCTATCAATCGTCGCTCGGATCTTTGGTCTTACGATATAATGTCATACAATCTTCTAATCGAACGCAATACAAAGTAATATCAACTTGCAAAGGCTCACAACTCCATGCCAAGAAAATCTTGAGTTTGTGAGGAAATAAATACAGATAAGCTTTGTTTACTTCCCCCATTGCATAATGATGTAGTCTACTCACTAGGCAGGTCGTTAAGGGCGCTTTCATCAGTGATGCTCAGCACATCTCGTGCAACTTGATTTACAAATGTATTCTCTGACACCGCACTTGCTGCAAGTTCATCAAACGCGCTGCAAATGACATTAATTCTGCTGTTCAATTCAATGTAATACAACTTTTTTACCCTGCCCAGAATTCTGATGAATTATCACTCCAGTAAAAGACTGAAATCTCAAACAATAATTGGAGTATATAAAGTCATAGTTTCTCTCTATCACACACATACAACACCTTCTTAGCACCCCCTCCCCCACCCTCTGCCACTCCTAATCCCTATCTGGAATAATAATAATAATAATAATAATAATAATAATAATAATAATAATAATAATAATAATAATATTTGTTGTTGCAGTTATTGGTATTATTAAATAATGATGATAATAATAATATATTGTTGTTATTGTTATTATTATTTAATAATAATAATAATAATAATAATAATAATAATAATAATAATAATAATAATAATAATAATAATAATAGCAACAACCACTATTATCATCATCATCCTCCTCATCATTATAGGGTCAAATTATTGAACAGATATACATTTAGAAATTGATATTGTATTTAAGTGCAACATTGAATAATTATTTTCAAAACTAACTTTGGATTAATAAAAAGTACCTTCTTTGGTTAATGACCTTCAGTATTAGACACAACAAAATATTAAACCCAAATAAAACATTGCCTTTGTGTGAGTGGTTTAAAAAGACGTTGACTTTTTTTGTTCTCTTTATATTGAGTTTGAGGTCTTTTTTCTCAGACTTGTACACTAGAAAAATTATCATAGAAGAGTTTATTGCTCCACCTCATTGAAAGAAAAGGTATCAAATAAGTTCAAGGCGTTGTTGTGAATTAAGCAAGCCAAGCGGGAATACTGTATGATTCTGTGGTACTGACACGTAATAACTGGATCAAGGCTCCCTTTGCTAGAGTCGCGCCCTGACTTTATCCAGGATCCCAATGTCATTTAAGCTGCATACACACCTATCTGAGAGCTTTCACCTCAATTATATTGATACATAAGCTCTTCTGTGATCATAATATTATATTTAGTGTACAATGTTCAAAAACTTTCGTCAGACTCCTATGTTGGTGAAGTGTGTCATGCTCTTTGGGTTTATCATAATTTATACAGAGTTTAGGCCAGTTGTAGGTTTAGTCATGGAGTTTAGACGTTTACCGGATTTTCCAGCAAGAATGAATAAGAAGCACTGATACACATTAAAATACAAATCTCACCTTAAACTTTCCGACATCTTGTCTCGCCTGCGGTCGAACGCGGACACCCAAGCACGAAGTTGTGCTGATTTGTGTCAACAAGGTGCAATTAGTCGACTTCGTGGCGCCAGTATGCACACTTGATCATAACGGACTACATAATCGAACGTCCTGTTTCCTCATCCCTGAAACTGCAGGAAAAGAAGCATTAAGTTTGTTTTCACGGACCAGACTACTAGATGGAGCCAGCAGACATGATCGAAACTTCAAGAAGTCAGTCTCGGCCTGTAAACATTCTTTGTTGACAATGGAATTCCCTGTGTAGACACAGTTGCGTTTTATAACGAGGCTGTGCACAGTGCCTATTATGGGAGCAGCCACGCAGAGGTGGTATCTGCTTGCATAGGCCTACGAACACCGAGTGGTTGGCGCTCTTACTTTCAACTCTTAAAGTGAATGAGGTATAGATCAAAACTGCGAAAGGAAAAGGTATAAAATGTTTAATTAGAAATGATTTATAAATAAGAAGAAGAAGAAGAAGAAGAAGAAGAAGAAGAAGAAGAATTCAATCGAACTCAAAGCGCCGCGATCTAAAGAGATCGCTACTGCAGAAATCGGAGGATAAATTAATTTTGATTAATTTTCTGTAATTTTTCGTAACATTATAATCTAAACGTCGTGTACGACCGTTGAAAAGGTCGTCTGTTTTAGCAGTAAATGGCTTATCTCCGTGCCGGAAGAGGCGACTAACAGTGGTGATGTCAACACCGCATCACTGGGCGAGAGTCTCCTACACAGAAGTGAACGGCCAGGACCTTACATGTTCAACGACCACATACTCGGGGCCAAGGCGAGCCACATTGTACTCGTGGATTTCGGTTGTGGCCAACAGCCTGGTGAGGATTGGGCTCTGGCAGGTCTTTCTTGCTCAAAATACACCGTAGGATGAAAAGAACCACTCACTCCATACAGGATCGGTCGTCGCCCGTGTTCACCAAGGACGGTGCCTTCCGTTAGCCACCAGGACGGAGGTGTTAAGTGGGCTACAGATGGACAAACTAGCAAGATCCGCACGAGAGACATCGTCTTAGGAACCTGGAATGTAAGGACCCTAACTATCCCCTATCCTATCCCGTAACTCGGAGATCGTAGGGACACCACAGATGATCGTTTACCCAGCGTACTCCAACTTTTTTCTGTCCACAGCAACCCCAATGGCTTCGCTCAGTGCCAAACCAGTCCATTCTCCAATGTTGTCCTCCCACCTCTTTTTCGGTCTCCCTCTTCTTCTACCTACTTGCACAGTGCCTTGCAGGATGGTGTTTGCAAGGCCTGATGCTCTGGTGACGTGCCATACCATCTGAGTTTCCGTTTCTTCACCACTGTGAGCAGGCCATCGTGTTGCCCAATGGCTTGCGTGATGGTCTGTCCGACTTCGTCGTTGGTGATGTGCTGGGTGTAGGAACTGCCCAGAAGTCTTCTGTAGCACCTCATCTCCATGCTTTGTATTCTTTGTTGTAGATCTGCTGTGAGGGTCCATGTTCCGCAAGCGTATAGGAAGATGGAAATGACAAGGGAGCGCAGAAGTCTTATCTTGGAATGTAGACTGATGGTCCTGTCTTTCCAAATGGGCTTCAACCTTGCCAGGGCAGCAGTTGTTTGTGCGATCCTGGAGAGGACTTCATGTCGGGACCCATTGTCGGATACAATGGCTCCAAAATATTTGAAGCTATGCACTGTGTTGAGGGATTGGCCTTGGACTTTGATGTCCGTGTTGATGCCATTGGTGTTGTTGGTCATCATTTTGGTTTTCTCTGCATTTATTTCCATTCCATAGGCTCTGGAGGTGGTGTCAAGCCTCTGTAGCAGCTGTTCAATTTCTTTTTCCTCTCCAGCCAATCCATCAATGCCATCAGCAAAACGAAGGCTGGAGATTGCTCTACCCCCGATGCTAACTGTGCCTTCGTGATCAGCAAGTGCATCTGACATGATGCGCTCTAGGTAGAAGTTAAAGAGTGTTGGAGAGAGTATGCATTCTTGACGCACACCGAGTGTTGTTCTGAACCAATTTCCGATGGCGCTGTTATGGAGGACTCCACTGGTAGCCTTGTCATACAGGCTTTTGATGACTTTAATAATTTTAGGGCTGATGTTTTACACTCTCATGAATGCCCACAGAGCTGAATGCCAGACTCGATCAAATGCCTTCTTGAAGTCTACGAACACATGATATATATGTTGTTGGTGCTGTATGTATTTCTCGCAGATTGTTCTGAGGTTGAAAATCTGTTCAGTTCTACTTCATCCTGCCATGAATCCTGCTTGTTCCTCAGCTATGATTTGTTCAGCTTGGGTTGCCGATGAGGCTGATGGTGCGGTAATTTTTACACTCCTGAAGGTTACCTTTTATTGGAAGAGTAATGACAAGCCACTGGGTCCATGGTGTAGGCCACTCCCCACTCTGCCAGATCTTTTTACAGATAATGGTGGGTCAGTCATCGATTCACCTCCTGCTTGAAGCAGTTCCGCGGGTATGTTGTCCACTCCCGCTGACTTCCTTTTCTTCAGCGATTGCACTGCTGCCTCAACTTCTGCTCGGAGAATTGGGAGGATTTCTTCTATTTCTCTGTTCCAGGGACATGCTAGAACTGATGGGTCTCCGTTTGGTGTGTGGTTGTAAAGGTCAGAGCAGTACTCTGTCCATCTGTCCAAGACTTCTTGTTCTTCTGTAAGGCATATGCCAGACTTGCTTTGGATCATGGAGACCTTGGGCTGTTTAACACTTGTTCAGACTTTTCTCTATTTCCTGGCATTGATCTCCTATCCAGTTCTTCTTTGCTGTGCGCATGCCTTTTCCGATGTCATTGTTGATTTTTAGGTAGGCATCAGACCCCTGTGAGGTGTTCTTTTTCTTTTTCATCTCTCTTCGTTTATCACACAGATCCAAAAGTTCAGGTGTGATCCACAGCTTCGTCTTTGGCCGGTGCTTGCCAAGGATCTCAGTGGCGGCGTCTGTCACAGCTGAGTTGAAGGTGGTGGTCATGGTGTTGACATCTACTTCACCAGCTCCCAAAATGAGCAGTGGTGCAAATGTCCCTCCAATTGTGGCCTGAAATATTTCTGCCACTTCTGGGTCTTGCAGTTTGTCGAGGTCGAACTTCAGTCTGGTGCGCTTTGCTGTGTTTACTCTCTTCAAGTGGAGTGGGAAAGACATAGTCACGATATCATGGTCACTCACGATGTCTGCTCCTGGAAAAGTGCGTGTCCTGCCAATGTTGATGCTTGATCTGAAGCGTTTCTTGACCATAGTGTAGTCGCTCTGGTTGTGATGCTCCCCGCCGGGACTTTGCCATGTCCATCAAGCGTGTTTGCCAGTACCAGATTGTTGTATCTGGCAAACTCCAAGAGTCTCAGACCCCTGTCAATTGTCTTGTTGTTGCAGTGGGGTCCACATGCGTCTCCCCAGTTGTGGTGCGCATCTTGGCCAACCCTGGCATTCCAGTCGCCTTGCACTATGACTATGTCCTTCTTCGGCACTTGGTCAAGGACAGCCTGTAGATTTTCATAGAAATCCTCCACTTTGCTGTCGTCATAGTCTGATGTTGGGGCATAGGCCTGGATGATGGTGATGTTGAAAGGGGCTGCTTTCAGACGGATGGTAATGTGTCCACTGGATACTTTGCGGCAACCCATGACAGTAGCTAGAATGTTCTCGTGGACCAAGAATCCAACGCCGTGTTCGTGCCTGTCATCTCTACCGCTGATTCTTTGCTGTGTTTACGCAAGGACCCTAAGTGCGGAGGGAGAATTAGAAGAACTTGCCCATGAGCTGGACAACGACCGACAAATGCCACAAGCTTTATTTCTTGATACCACCTCCAGAGCCTTTGGAATGGAAATAAGTGCAGAGAAGGCCAAAATAATGACCAACAACACCAATGGCATCTATACGGAAATCAAAGTCCAAGGCCAATCCCTCAGCACAGTGCATAGCTTCAAAATATTTAGAATCCATTGAATCAGACAATGGGTCCCGACATAAAGTCCTCTCCAGGATCGCACACACAACTGCTGCCCTGACAAGGTTGAAGCCCATTTGAAAAGACAGGACCATCAGCCTACGTTCCAAGATAAGGCTGCTGCGCTCTTCTGTCATCCTCACGGCAGACCTAAAACGAAGAATACAAAGCATGGAGATGAGGTGCTACAGAAGACTTCTGGGCAGTTCCTATACCCAGCACATCACCAACGACAAAGTCGGACAGATCATCACACAAGCCATTGGACAACACGATAGCATGCTCACAGTGGTGAAGAAACGGACACTCCGATGGTATGGCCACGTCACCAGAGAAGCAGGCCTAGCAAAGACCATCCTGCAAGGCACGATGCAAGGAGTCAGCGGAAGAGGAAGACAGAAAAAAATGTGGGAGGACAACATTGGAGAATGGACTGGCTTGACACTGAGCGAAGCCATGAGGTTGGCTGAGGACAGAGAAAGATGGAGTACGCTGGTTAAACGATCATCTGTGGTGCCCCAACGACTGTCGAGTTAGGGGTAGGATAGGATAGGAGTACGCAAGGAAATACTTAAAGGTCTGGCCACATTTGTGTTATGCACTCGGCCACACTTGTGTAACGCCTATGAATTCCTTATGCATATTCCTTATGTAAGGAATTCATAAACGTAACACAAGTGTAGCCGGACCTTTAGACCTTTTCGGAGACACAGAAAGGGGGTTTCCCTATCAACAGATAACAGATAACAGATAACAGAACTTTATTTCGCCAGGTGACAAGCACGAGGAATACACTTTGATGTTGGCACACATATTTATACAAAACACCATAACAAAGCCAACCACACCTACGCGCAACCATCCACTTGTTGACACACTCATACAAGACTAGGAATAATACTGACTGGAATATAGTAGAAACAGAATGATCAAATCAAATATAGAATAATACACACACATCCACACACACGGGCGCGCTTTTCTCCGTTATCTCTCGCTCTCTCAATTCTCTTCTCTTATCTTACACACTCTACATACATCATGATCTATAAGTTCTTTCTCTATCACTTCCTCTACTCACTCTCTCTCTCTGTCTCTCTCTTCCTCTCTTTCTTTCTGTCTTTCTTTCACACACTTCTCCCCCCTCCCTCCCTCCCTCCCTCTCTCTCTCTCTCTCTCTCTCTCTCTCTCTCTCTCATGCATAAGTCACTGAGATAGTCCGGGATCATCGGGTGCCAGACAAGGAGTTGAGGTTTGTCACTGCTTGTGGAAAAAAACTGTTCTTGAAGCGGCAGGTACGGGTCTTCATAGTTCTGAGCCTTTTGCCAGAAGGAAGCAGCTCGAAGAGGTGGTATCCGGGGTGGGAGGCATCATCCCCTATCTTTCTGGCTCTGCTCATCAGGCGTTTGGTATAGATGGAGGCCAGAGAAGGGAGATCGGTGTCAATGATCTTGCTGGCAGTGGAGACAATATGGTCTAGTTTTTCTTTCTGTTGTTGGGATGCACCCCCATACCACACACAGATGGAAAATGTTAGAACACTTTCTACCACAGAGCGGTAGAACTGGGTGAGGATTTCCTTCCTCAGGCCAAATTTTTTCAGCTGCCTGAGAAAGTACATCCTCTGCTGTGCTCGCTTGATGATGGAGTCGGTATTGAGATCCCAGGTGAGGTCGCAGGAAATGAGTGAGCCCAGAAACTTGAATGACTCAACTGTCTCGATGGGCTGGCCGTTGATGAAGAGGGGGTCAATGGGAGTGGCGTTCCGACGAAAGTCGATCACCATCTCTTTGGTCTTGGAGGCGTTCAACTCGAGACTGTTGTAATTGCACCATGACACCAGCAGGTCGACTTCCTGCCAGGAAGGGACTAGAACTGCTGGGACAAAATGTAATGCTAATAAAATGCTTTTGCTGACTATTAAATTTTAAGATTCGTTTAACATTAATGTTATAGAAAGTTTAGACTAAGTATCATGAATATCGACTAGGGACAAGATAAAACAATGCTGTAAAGGTATTTCGCATAGGCCTACATTTTTTGTGTTAAACAAATTTTAATAAAGCACCAGGTGGGAGAGATACGTCCAAATCCCAAGAAATATTTCTAATAGTATTAGGCATGCTTATATTCTTAGTTCGAAAATACACCATTCATGCATATACCTTGTATGGATCCCTTAGAAGTCCCGTACCTGATACTGATTCCCCTCGCTTCAGTGAAGAAGCAATCTATCTAAACAACGGCTTCGTGTGTGTACCGGCCTAAAACAACTTTTTCGAAAACAGTCGTGTTCTTGCAAGCGGGAAAGGGGAGTCCCCTTGTTTTTTGCCGTTATGTCAGCTGCGCGTGCGACAGGTTTAGAAGCGTCGCAGTGCGCATGCATTGAGTATTAGAACCCCTATGGTTGTCTGCGAGCAATGGAGAAGACGTCAACGCTCTCTGATTATCTGGCTATCTATTATCACGGCGTCCCACATTGTAAATGGAGATTTTTGTTCCCACAGGGATAGCGTTTGCAACAAGGCACAAGGCTGCGCGCGACAGAAATGAACAGAACGTTGGATAAGACTGGATAGGAAGCACTCTGGCAGACGACAAAAAGTGCAGGTTAAGAAGTTGAAGAAGTATAATAATTGTTTTGGCAAGTTTTACTTCATAAAGTTACAACAAGCCTACTCAGTTCACTTTAGTCTAGTTTTAGTGTACTAACGTGACTGAATGCAGTTTATCGTGGAATTTCTCTTTTGAGATAGAATGATTAGGTCTACTGAAAAAGACCAAACGACTTACATTGTGCATTCGTGGAGGGGTGGGTGGGTGTCAGACATGTTGGATGGTGTGGCAGTACTACTAATAGAAGTTTGCACTGCAGGGATGGGACGAAAAGAGGGGTAGGAGTGGGTATTGGGTACAGTTTTATGCTCGCTACATTAGGAGTAGATCGAATTAAGTTTTGACATGATTATTGTCCCATAGTCGAGATTTAAAAAAATAGGATAAAAAGGTCAAACACTGAAACAAGAACGTTGTTTTAAAAGTTGATAGATCTATTCCTGTTATAAGAAACTTTTCTGAAGACACATTTAGGGTACGTTCACGCTAAACCCCGCAAGTTACCGTCAGCCAGTTGCTGTCGGCAAATTGCCGTCACCAGTGTTCACGGTAGAGCCCGAAGCTGCTGTCCGGCGAATTGTTGCCACACTACTTTGTATACAAAGATCGCGCTTTCTAGGCGGAAGAGACTCCTGTGGTGTTTTTTTACAAAACAGATTATTAAAAAGGAAATTCTCGCAAATATGGTGTGCACCCAATTTGTACTTTCGAAAATGAAAGTGCCCGAATTTTACCTTGGTGATAATAAAATTGTTAAAATGAAAAAAGAAGAAAAATAAAAAGTATGTATATATGTATATAATATTATAACCCCACCGAGGTAAGGCCGTGAGGCTGAAAGCTAGCTCTGGGGCAAATCTAAAACGTGTGTTTAGAAGGTTTTTTTGTTGTTGTTTTATTTTGTTTTAATGTCTTTTTTTCTTACCATCAATCAACCCCGACTTCTTTTGCAACGCCTTCCCATGTAGCGCTGATTAAATCTCTGTTGTGGTAATTCTTGTCTTCCTTGTCGTACAGTACCGTCCTCTGTTGTGGTAATTGTTGTCGTACAGTACCGTCCTCTGTTGCACAACCACAATCAGCTTGCCTTCCATTTTGCCGCGAATCAAATGCATTCACTCTGTCGGTAAGGTGGGAAATTACTTCCCTTCGACCAGCCATCCGTTTTGTTTTTTTGTGACAAGCGACAAAGCATTTTGCCGGCTGACGGCAGCCGACGGCAACTGGCTGACAGCGTGAACGTGCATCGCCGGCTTTCATGGTGGGAAAGAAGAAAAGGGCATGACCACAGATTCCAGCCAGTTGCCACCGGCAGCTGGCGGCTGCCGCCGTCAAATTGCCGGGCTTAGCGTAAACGTACCCTTAGTGACGATATGCCAGGATTATCTCCCGTCTAAATTCAGTGACGAGATACCAACATTATCTCCTGTCCAAATTCAGTGACGAGATACCAGGATTATCTCCTGTCTAAATGTTGGTCCACTTAGCTGTAATCGTGTCCATTCACCTTGTTTACAGCCCACAGTAAGATCGGAGTCAAGCTTGGACAGGATTTATCCCCGTCCAAACGTGGACGATGAGCGACATGGTTAAAAGGATGGGGAGAAGGCTCAAGCTTTTGAAAGTTGGGAAGGGGACGGGGGGGGGGGGAAGAGAGAGTTGAAGTGTTTCAGTGGTGGGTGGGGATGCGTGCAGTGGACAGATGGAGGGAGGGGCGATGGTAGCCAGGACTGTTTGCAAAAAGAGGGGTAGCGCGCGCGCGTTTGTGTGGATGTGTGTGTGTGTGGGTGTGTGTGTGTGGGTGTGTGTGTGTGTGTGTGTGTGTGTGTGTGTGTGTGTGTAAACTATTGCCCACAGCTGCCTGCAAGTGTGTACATGCATGTATGCAAATCCACGTCCATGTTTGTAATCTGTTACTATATGGTTGAACCCACGCCAGAGAAACGTTTTCACCTATATGTAATTTGAACAGTTGGACAATTAAGATGAAGTGAATTGACTTGACATTTTGAGTCTTTATGTAGATGTATTGCCCGTGTGTTTGCAGAGAACGACACCGATGTGTTAGTGTGTGTTGTGACCTCCATAAAAAGCCAAATCATCCAGTGCATAAATACAAAGGAAGGGTACACGAACAACTACAGCACAGGACAATTGCATTTCATAATACCAGCAGCAAAGCCGATGGATGCAGGAGAATACAGGTGCACCATTGTGTCAGTCAATCGCCCAGCACAGATCTGCACTCTTATTGTGCTTCCAGGTAAACCTAACTTGCCTAATGTTCGTATCTTGCCTAGCGTTCGTATCTATCGTAGTTAATTACCGGTACATATCTCAGCATCACATACTGCTACAGTTTTCTTGTATACATAACAGTAGTATGTTGGCTGTAGTTGTGAGTTTGTGTGTATGTGTGGTGTGTGTATATAATATACGCGTATGTCCCATTAGTACACCTTTAGTTTTGATTTTCCTTCTCTGCATTTCCTCGGCACCCCACCCAAAATTCAGGAAAATCTGAATATAAAGGGTATCCGTACCTTGGAAGTGTAAACTTAGATGTGGAAAATTAAGGATTTGTTTCTTCTTTAAATCTTGATTAGTCCTTAATAAGGATGCCAAACGGCTCGTCAGGACATTGATTCGATTTTGATTCCACCAGTCCGCAAACTCAGGTTAAAATATACTCTATTTAATAACATATACATTACATTTTTGTTTATTTATTTATTTATTTATTTATTTATTTATTTATTCATTTTCCAGAGAATTTCTGCGAAATGCAGAGTCCTCAGCAAAAAAGGGATGAATCGTCAAATACCAATGGTAGGTAAATTTATAATGTAACAATGTATGTATGTATGTATGCATGTGTGTGTGTGTATGTATGTATGTATGTATGTATGTATGCATGTATGTATATATGTATGTATGCATATATGTATGTATGTATTGGTGTATGTATGTAGACTATGTATCTGTACGTATGTTATCTGTATGTAGTACTATGCATGTATATAATATTAAAACTGTTATTGTTATATTTTTAACCACTTAATTATTTTATTTCTTTTATTATTATTTGTTTTACACTTTATTGTCCCTTTTTATTTGGAAATTCTGCGCCGCCTCCCTTGAGGAAGGCGAAGTCGCAACCTGTGGCGCGCACAAACACAACCTACCTATTAATATAGTAGTGTTTTTGAAACTTTGCTGGAGGAGCAAACCGGAGTACCCGGAGAAAACCCCCGAAAGGTTGCCCGAGTCGAAAGTAAATTATATTCGGAGAAGCTTAACACCCAGAAGCGGGATCTATCCCACACCTGTCAGGTGCCATTGGTTTCTGGCCTGTGGACAAGGCAAGTTAGTCCCGCCTTAGACCACGCGGCCACAAAGCTAGCTTTTTATTTATTTTGCGTGTGTGTGTGTGTGTTCTAGTTCGTTTTTAAAATAAATTATGATTGTTATGTATGTATAAGAATGAAGGCATGTATGTACGTGTATATATGTATACGTATGTATGTATGCATATACATGTATGTATGTATAAATATGTATGTACATGTATGTATAAGTATGTAAGTGTGTGGGCTATGGAAATAAGTATGTATGTATGTTATCACTACTGCATTGTTATGGTATTGTTTCAACCACACATTGCATTTGTGTTCTCTGTACGTATTTATTTGCAATCAAGTAAAGGTGAGCGAACAGTTATTTATAATTAATTCATTACTTCGTATGATGAGTCACAGCCACCCGTATCCGGTATCGGGATGTGAGCGGAGTGGACAGTAGCTGTTGAATGAATGAATGACCATTGAACCCACCATTGGCGATAAGACAGACGGGCATACCCACCCCCTAGGCAGGAGGGGGTAGATACCTAAATCAACACTGAACCATCAGAGCAATCACACTGCTAAGATGGACAGTGAAAAGGGTCTAGCTGTTGGCATACGTGTTCTAGTTAGCAGAGAGATGGACGCTATTCAGAGAGATAGGGGCGACAGTGTTGTGAACAGACCCACATGGATTTGTTGTAACGCGACTTTGTAATATTTATTTTTTATGAACACTGTTTTCAGGTGCTACAATAGCTTTGAGCGTCTTCCTAGGGTTGGCTGTAGTAGCTCTGTTGGTTTCCATCAGCTTCAATGTAAAGTGGTACCGTCAGAGGCGGTGAGTAACATCTTACCCCCATCCTATTACGTGATGTCCCTCAGTTACTTTAATTTGAAGTGGCTTGAAGCGCATGAGTAGAGAGCTAGTCTCCAATGCCAAAGCGTTCAATGCCTGAGGATGTGGGTTTGGTGACGAATAAATTCTTTTTAACTTCGGTATCAAACTGTTCAGGCCACTCACTCCGATACTCTGCTCTCTCTCTCTCTCTCTCTCTCTCTCTCTCTCTCTCTCTCTCGCTGTCTTAAAGTGCGTCTGAAGTCGAGATCAAAACGTGCAAACACTTTAAAAAAAAATCTATTTCACGCCAAGAGGTGACTAGTTGCTGCTATACATTATTTTACATCTATTATAATGCGAAATTTGCAGTGACTATAGTTGCTGCTATACATTATTTTACATCTATTATAATGCGAAATTTGCGGTGACTAGTTGCTGCTATACATTATTGTACATCTATTATAATGCGAAATTTGCGGAAATTTGAACGTAAACGTCTTGTCCGAGCTTTCAAAAGGTCGTTTACGATAGCAGTAAATGGCTTATCTCCCTTATAATACTGGCAAAGGCAAGCCACAAACCAATGCAACGATGCCTGACCAGCAAACTCCAATGCTGTAGTGTTTGAGGTGGAGGAGCAGTGCACTGATGACAGAACAGACACAATAAATAACACACCTCGTGTGTTGATGGTTCCGTAGTGTGTTCTGACTGAAGAGCAGATTAGAAGTGTGTGAATTTTACAAAGTCGTTGTTTCTAAAGCATGCTGGGTGAAATATTAATACTGAAATATCGCCCGAAACACTACAGTTTTACTTTCGCTTTCATGGACAGTACAGTTGATGTGGAGCGAACAAAAAAAACTGCTATAGTCTGCATTGACGCGTAATGACTGTATCGTAGGCCGCTTTCCTAGACTCGCGCCCATACCGCGTAGACGAGATTAGACAAGGCCATCTCCCTCTCTCAAAATGAGGTGCTACAGAAGACTTCTGGGCATTTCCTATACTGAGTACATCACCAATGACGAAGTCCGACAGACCTTCACACAAGTTATTGGACAACATGGGGATATGCTCACAATGGTGAAGAAACGGAAACTCCGATGGTATGGCCACAGTACCAGAGCATCAGGCCTTGCAAAGACCATCCTGCAAGCCACGGTGCAAGGCGGCAGAAAAAAGGAAGACCAAAAACAAGGTGGGAGGACAACATTCGAGAATGGACTGGTTTGACACTGAGCGAAGCCATGAGGGTTGCTGAGGACAGAGAAAGATGAAGTACGCTGGATAAACGATCATTTGTGGTGCCCCAACGACCGAGTTACGGGATAGGATAGGATAGGATAGGTGTGTGAATACAGTTTTGTCAAAAACCGTCGTGATAACAACGACATCTTCGATGATTATGATGAAGACGACGACGACGACGACGACGATGATGATGATGATGATGATGATGATGATGATTGATGAATGATGATGATGATGATGATGATGATTGATGAATGATGATGATGATGATGATGATGATGATGATGATGATGATGATGATGATGATGAAAAATGTCTGGTTCTAGACAAAACGGGAAAGTCGTCAATGAAAATCGACAAGACACAGGTGCCAACGACGACCCTGCTGGTATCCCCCTTCACGATCACAGGTAGCTTTTCTTGAACTTCATTCTTTACTTCTTTATTTCATTTATTAACGGGAATGATTTGAACAAACTGATGCATGAGACCTTCACAAAACTTCTGACGAGAGTAATAATAATAATAATAATAAAAATAATAATAATAATAGAGCGCACACACTCACACACACACGCATACACACTCATAAACACAAAGGAAGACATTAGCAATAAAAAAAAAATAATGAAGCAATTATAAAAAAATAGCTCAAAGTTAAAAGTAATATGACAGTAATAAAAACAATATTCAAAAGCCATTCCTAAGAATTTCTTTTATAAAACAGAGTAACATTTAACTAAAACCATTTTAAAACCATACAGTGCCAACCCTTTAAATAATAAAAAGACGTGCACAGGCAAGAACATTGCACAAAAGACACTGATGGAACGCACACATACACAAACATACACAAACACACACGCGCGCGCACACACACCCACACACACGCACACATCCAACTATTCAATCACTCACTCACACACTGATTGTTCTGGATCTAAAAGCTTTTGGTAAAGAGGTAGGTTTTGAGATTCTTTTTGAACACGGGAGTGCCGGAGGTTGGAGGGCAGAGAGTTCCAAAGAGTTGGGACAAACACAGAGAAAGATCTCCTGCCAAAGGGTTCAAGCGAATACCTAAGAATTGAGAGGAGAGCTGTATCTTGTGAACGGATTGCTCGAGCAGTTTGGTAGGGGCAGAGAAGTTGTGAAAAATAGGAAGAACAGAAACATGTATAAAGTTTCGTTTTGTAATGGTATTTAGCCTTGTTTTATATTGAGGAAGAGGCTTTGAAGTTTCACTAAACTCCAGAGCTCAGTTTGTATGTGAAAACATGTGTTGTTTTTGTCACGTGGGGTTTATGGGCTCTGCACAATGGAATTATGGACCCTCACGTTTATTCGGTGGGAACTGCTAGTAGGTCACCCTATGAATTACTTTAATAAATTTATTTGTTTAGCTCGTTCTGTGTTAAGGTTGGGGTACAGAAATAGATAGAAAAATGGTAAAAGATTACTGTCACACTAGCTTTCACACGGCTATGAATCATATGTAGTCCAGCCACTTGATAACAGTTAAAATCACACATTTATTTCTTCTACTCTATACAAGATTCTCTAAGTACTAATCTAACTTAAAATGTCTCAGTCACTGCTAATAGTTCGATCGCTGATAGTCTAGGCAGCTGTTTTTCTTCCTCGGGCACTTGCTAGTATATCTCATGTAGATTTGGACTACTGTGGTCCGTTTTACAGTTTCTGAAGAGTTGGACTACTGTGGTCCTGTTATGATCAGTTTAAGTGCACCTTCGTGTTATGCACTTAACTCATGAGTGGGGGTTCGAAGTCCTTCTGTGAGGTAGCTTCTGGTCCACCTGTGTCGTTGTGTAGTTGGGTTCCCTTGCCACGCTGTGGGGTCTGACAGGGAGTTTTTCAGGGTAGCTCTTTCCGTCTTGTGCGGTAGAGGATACTCCGCCAACTAGTCGTTTCTGTGGAGTGGTGCGCACAGGATAGCTCGGGATAGCTCGGGATAGCTCGCCTGCTCGTCTGTAATATAAGAGACGAAATTCTGCACAACCCTGAATAATCGGTTTGTGCAGAGCGTCTCACTGAAAGCCAAGTAGCCCTCAGTGATAGCTCCACATCTCTATACATAAGCGACGAACATTCTGCTACTTCCGGGGTCCGCTGTAATCTCCCTCTAAATTCCTATACATACATAAATATAAATCGTGTCTAACTATACACATACAGAATTAATAATATTATAAACATTCACGGGTACAGCCACTGGTCTGCAAACATACATATAAGTTAAACAACAGTGGTTCCGTACGGGATACAACATGGCGGCGCAACCGGTCGTGTTTCGCCTCGTGGTAGGCTCTTCCACGTGGTCCCGCAAATTCGGATTAACAATTCACATTTATGCATAGCAAATTCCACAAACATAATTTCAACAATAATATAAATATATCACGATGAAACAGAAGGGTGTTCATTTACCTGTTTGACAAGTTCAGGCCCGTAGTGACTTGATAGAATTCTGAGATTCTAAAGTCCTGCTTCCTGGTCTATGAGTGAAGATAGTTCTCTGCTAGCTAAGTAGATGTTACTTCTCCCTCATCTCACACACGACTGATTCAAACTGTGTTAGGCTCTGACACAGTCAAAACTGCTCTACCCACTTAGCCTGCTGGTCATTGGTTAAAATATTTACGACTCTCGCACACAGTGCTGATTCACTACGCGGCGTGGGTCGGGCTCGCGGTGTGTACTTTTATTGCTGCTGTGTTATATACTGACTCTCTACTATTACAAAAACTACACAAGGCTAAATAGTAAATGTGCAGAGTTAAAGCTAGCCAGTTCGTGACAGGCTCCCTCAACTGAAAAAAGGCGATGACTACTGGATTCGACCTTTTTCTACTACAGAGCCTAGTTTAACACTGCACTGTCCTAGGGTCCTATTTACAAACTAAGTAAGTTGCTCTACCTGAGCTGCAATGCTGTGCCAGGTAGCTATGGACACTAGTGACAGGGTATTACTGGGCGGGGACGAATTCTGGTGCTGTGGCCCTTAGTTGTGTTGGGTGGGCGACAGCTGCTGTGTCCTCCACGAGATGGCGACTGAGGTAGTCGGCTCCGTGGTTCTCTTTGCCGGGGATGTACTCGATCTGGAATGAGTACGCCTGAAGGGTGAGTGCCCATCGCATCAGGCGAGAGTTCAAAGACTTGGAGGCTGCCAAGAACGATAGTGGTTGGTGGTCCACCTGAACTGTGAAGTGGGTCCCATACAGGTAGAGTTGGAATTTCTGTATGGCCCAGACTAGTCCAAGGCATTCTTTCTCCGACGTGGCGTAGTGGGTCTCGGCGGGTCTCAATTTTCTGCTGGCGTAGGCGACAGGGAATAGCGTCTCTGCATTCTTGGGGTCGCGCTGTAGCAGTACTGCTCCGAGGCCTAAGTCGCTTGCGTCGGTGCGAAGAACGAATGGCTGAGTCAAATCGGGTAGGTGGAGTACTGGCGCCGATGTCATTCTGTCCTTGAGTGTTTGGATGCTGTCTCACATTCCGCTGTCCAAACTACTTTGTCCGGGGCGATTTTCCGGGTTCCATTTGTCAGTGGTACGGCGATGCTGTTGTAGTTGGGGATGAACTTCTGGTAGAAGCCGCAGAGTCCTAGAAACGACTGTACTTCCTTCTTGGTCTTGGGCCTAGGAGCGTCGAGTAGGCGTTTCACTGTCTTTTCTACCGGTCGCAGGCTTCCTTGACTGATGGTGTGTCCCAGAAATTCTAGCTCGGTGAATCCGATCTGACATTTGGTGGGTCTTTGCCGTCAATCCCGTGTCTCTGAGGCGGGCGAGTAGTTGTTGTAGGAGCGTGACATGTTCCTCCCACGTAGGTGTTGCGATGAGGATGTCGTCCATAAACGAATGTAGGTGCTCGCTGCTCAGGGGTGCCAGGAGTTTTCGCATCATGGCGCTGAAGATGCTGGGTGCGTTGTGGAGTCCGAATGGAAGTACGTTGAACTCGAAGTGTCCTTCCATAGTGCTGAAAGCTAGGTACTTTCGGACTTGTGGTTGTACTGGTATCTGGTAGTATCCTTTGCTGAGGTCGATGCGTGAGAAGTACTTCGCTCGCTGTAGCTTGGCAAATAGGTCTGTCTGGTCCGGGAGTGGCTCTGGCTGGAACTGCGTTACCGCATTCAGGAGTCTGAAGTCGATGCACAGTCGATGCTCTCCGTTGGGTTTTCGCAACAATACCGTGCCCGCGCTGTAGGGTGAAGTAGACTCTGAGATGATTCCGGCTGCCAGTAAGGTGTCTATCTCTTCCTTGATGGCTCGCTGCTGAGACAGTGGCATCGGGTAGAGCTTCTGGCGGACGGGTGTTGGGTCGGTCACCGTTAAGGTTACTTCGACGAGGTCTGTCCTCCCTGGTCGGTCTGTTAGCACAGTCTGATGTTGTCGAATGACCTGTAGTACTTGCTGTTGCTGTTTAGCGTCTAGGTCTCCGTTGAGTATCACGTCTTTGTAGGTTTCTGTGGAGTGCAGGGGATACTCTACTGCATTGGTCTCCATGCTTTCTCCTTCTTCCGCGATGGCGATGGCTAACAAGTTGTGAGTGCTGGGGGTCGCTGGTCTGTCCGTATACTTCTTGAGGAGATTGATGTGGTGGTATCGGGCTCTCCCGTTCACCTCTACTTGGTAGACTGTCTTGGATTTCTTGGCAGTCACCCGGTACGGTCCTCTCCAAGCGATGTCCAGCTTGTTGGTTCCACTTGGAAGTAAGAGTAGCACTTGATCGCCGACTTGCAGTTCTCTGTCCTTCGCATGGCGGTTGTAGTACTTCGCCTGACGGGCTCTTGCCTTCTTCAGTGCTTCACCAGCTTTCTTCCACGTTGCTTTGAGGGTTTCCTGCAGGTCTGCGACGTACTTGGTGGCACCTCTTGGTGTGTCGTCTATCTTGGCTTCCGTCCAACTTCTGCGTAGGGCTTCTAGCGGTCCGGCTAGAGGTCTGCCGAATAGCAATGTTGACGGGGTGTAGCCTGTGGCTGCATGGGGTGTTTCTCGGTATGCGAACAGTGCCGCATTCACGTAGGTGTCCCACGCTTCTGGATTGTCGTCGGCGACTTTCCTGAGTATGGTGAGAAGGGTTCCGTTCAGTCTTTCTACTTGTCCGTTGCTGGCGGGGTGGTATGGTGGTGTGCGAATGTGATGAACTTGTATCAACTCGAACACGTCTTGCATCAGGCGGCCGGTGAACTGAGATCCGTTGTCCGTTCTAATGCTGTCCGGGAATCCGACTCTGGTAAAGATGGCGATTAGTGCATCTGCAATCTTCTTGGTGTCGATCGCTGGCAACGGGACTGCTTCGCACCACATCGTACATGCGTCGACGAGTGTGAGTAGAAATCTGTTCCGCTTCTTGGTCATGGGCAGTGGTCCTACTATGTCTACTGAGACTTGCTGGAATGGCACGCCGACTACTACCGATGGTCCTAAGGTAACTGGTACGGTGTGATGTCGCGGGGAATATCGTTGACATTGGTGGCAAGATTTCACGTAGCGCTTGACATCCTCCGTGATTCCTGGCCAATAGTAGTGTGCGCTGATTCTCTGCACTGGCTCCAATTCCCATGTGTCCGCTGAGTGGCATGCTGTGGCCTAATTCTAGTACTTGGGCTCGAAGGGTGGCTGGTAGTACTAGTTCGGTGTGATCTCCATCTCCTTGTCGATGTAGAACTCCCTCTTCCATGTAGAAGTCTCCCTTGTGCGAGGGTGTGTGCGCCTTGGGTAGCTTCTGGAAGCACTTCGCTATCGAGGTGTCTTCTTTCTGTGCTGTTTTGATCTCTTCGAGTCCTGGATTCGGAGCGAACTCGGGCTGGGGTGGTTGGGTTTTAGCTTGGGCCCTGGTTTGCACTGCAGCTATCTCTACAGTTTTAGGGGGCGTGCCTAAGAACACATACCTACAACCTAGCACTAGATCATACAGGGGTTTCTGTAAAACAGCTGCTTGGATTCGTCCTGTGACGTACCTACTCTCTACTTCGATCCAAGCTATTGGGCAAGTAGTCGTCGGTTTCGTCAAGTCTGCTCCTTGTAGTTCGACTGTCTTGTCTGTCAAGTCCGCGCGCGATACAAGAGATTCGCTAACTATCGCGTCGTATGATAGACCTGTGTCATACAGACAGTTCGCTTCTTTTCCGTTGACCTTGACCGTGTCTGTCACCGATGGGTGATCTCCGATCGTGTGTGGCTTGTTACCGCTGCTTTGAGTTAGAACTCTGTGCGCTGGCCGGCTTTCGCGCTCTTCCCTACGTTGTGCGGCCAACTTGAAACATTCTGCGGTGGAGTGATTGTTTCTGTTGCAGAACGAACAATACCGTCTCTGTTCTGCGGGACCTCTTTTCCCGAATTCCGTGTTGGGTCCTTTATTTTGCCCAGGTCTGGGGTTATTCGGCTTATTCGCGGTGCGCTCTTCCCGGTTAGGGCTTCGTTTCTGTGCCTCTTTCCCGTTAGGCTTTAGGTCTCGCCTGAAGCTCTTGGCTTCTCCGTGTGCGGCCACGTACCTATCTGCGACCTTGACCAGATCTTCTAGTCTTTCCGCGCCCTGCTCTACTGAGAATGTTCTCAGCTCGGGGGTCATGGTTTCCCGTAGCTGTTCCCATACTAACAGTTCTGTCAGTCCATCATACGTCTTAGCCGTGGCTGACTGGCTAATCCACTTATCCAGCGTTGTGGACAACCGATCCGCGAACTGCGCATAGCTCTCTCCTTTCACTCTCCGATTGGTGCGGAATTTTTGCCGGTAGCATTCTCCTGTTAGTTCGAATCCCGTTAGGAGTGCCTCTTTTACTTTGTGATAGTCAGTCACTCTGTCAGTCGGTAGCTTACTGTAGATGTCATAAGCCTTTCCTCTAAGCCCTTGACTAAGCTTAAAAGACCAATGAGTGGGATCTAGTTTGTACTCTGTTGCTAGACGCTCAAACCTAGTCAGATAGAGATCTAGACCTTCCTCTCTCTCATTGAATGTTCCCAGTGGAAATGACATTCCTTGTACAGGGTTGGATGCTACCTCTAGCTGATCTGAGTGGGGAGGGGTTGAGGAAGAACTTGAAGCTCCTGATTCCAATCTTTTCAATTCTAACTCATGCTGTCTTTCTTTTTCCTTTTCTTCCCTCTCTTTTTCTTTTTCTGCCCTCTCTTTTTCTTTTTCTGCCCGCTCATAATCCCACCTCCTAATTTCTGCTTCTCTCTCGGCTGCTACCTTCTTCTGTTCTGCTTCTAGCTCTAATTTCCTCGTTTCTCTCTCTGCCTCTAATTTCTTCTGCTCTAGTTCTAATTTCTTTTGCTCTGCTTCTAATTTCTTTGCCTCTCTCTCCGCTTCTAACTTCTTTGCCTCCCTCTCTGCTGCTATCTCTGCCTTAGCCTCCTGTTTCTCTACCTCTGCATTGATATACGCAATTAGGTCTCCCCTGCTAAGTGTAAAGCTTCCCCTAATTCCTTGAAGCGCAATCTCAAGGCCACTGGGTCCGACATTGTCAAAAGTGTCTATGAACAACCTCTGAATCACGTGGAATACCAAAACACTAGCAATATTGCAATTCAATAACAACAATGCAAAGACCATAAAATTCGTAATCAATAATAGAATAAAACAAGAGTCAAATGGCATACAACAGTTATTTAAGCAAATCCTGCAAAAGAA